>NW_021030141.1:275490-379580 GCF_004153795.1 Camellia sinensis
CTTTTTGTAAGTCAAAAATCAACTTATGTTCACAGTTATAAACTATAAGCTGTTAAGGTATAAGTTATAATCACTTTCCCACAGTTCTACCAAACAGGGCCAATGTCTATTTTATTGGGGTGAAAATTTAAACCCCTTTACGCTTTATGTTATTCACTGGGCTTTAGCTCACTGCTCATATATATATGTAGGTGTACAGGCACCAGATCGGAGCTAGGAGCGTGGGTTAGACTCCAGTTTTGTCAAGCCAGCCTTTGTGCCTTACTGCGAGGTTCCGAGTTGCCATGCTATGGCTTTGGGGTGTTTTGTTTGTTTCCCCCGTCTGTCTCCATACTGTTTGGATTACTGTATAGACTGTTAGTTGCTAACTGTACTGTTATCAAGGGATTAGGTCCCTGTACTGTGTGACTGTAAATTTTGTATAGGCTGTACTGTTTGTATATGTATGAATGCATGAAAAATCATTGGACATTGTTTAATTACTGTATTGGCTTCCGCCAGGCCCTGTACTCTGTTTTACTGTATTACTGTTAAGCAGGCCTTCGGTAATCTCGGATTACTGGCCGGTTACGGTGCTAAACCCATAGGGCCGGGTTTGGGTCGTGCCAATCGAACAGCTCGAACAAAACAACAACGATTGAAAATGACCAAGAATATTAATGCAAGACAGATAAACTTACTAATGGAATGCCAATCTCATTAGAATTGTTGTTATTGTCCTCCATAGCTCTACAAGGTGAAATAACTAATGAAGAACAATACATTGGATTTGAAAAGAGCTTTCTGGTTCAAGGTTTCTAATTCAAAAGGGTTTATGATGGTAAGGAAAATGATACATTCAAGATTTAATATGGTTATAAAAAGTAACAGGTTTACGGTTTAGAAAGATGGAATACGTATAACTAGAGGTAAAGGTAGGGGTGTGGATGAGTGTACAATATTATAGAATGTTAGTTCTTATTTGGTAGGTGAGTGTTCCATTAAATGATATCTTTTAATATAATTTTACTTCAGAGTATAATTGTAATAAAAAAATTAGAAATTAAGGATCCAAAGAATTTAAGCCGATGCTAATAACAATACTATTATTTATTTATTTATTTATTTGTGGTAAAAAAAAGAGTTTCAGCTATGGCATGGCCCAAAATATTTTTTCTCGGGCCCATAGGAAAATTCTAGTACTAGTTAGTTGGGGAGATTCTATTTGAACCCAAAATATGTCTCAGTTCGCCTAATTTAAATTCATAAATTTTAATTCCTAATATATCTTAATATAAATTTACTAATAAGAACAATACATATTAAACCCAAAAATAATTTTTTTTTTTTCCTTTCTCATGGTACACCCTAATCAGTTATTCTTATTTAAATCTATATATCTTCTTCTCCAAGATATCAAAGTTTTTTTTTCTTTTTCTTCCTTCCTCCAAAACTCCAATACACCCTACCAAAACTCACCATCATCATCCTTGTTTTTTATTTTTTTAAAACCCTAAACCCTAGAAGAAAGTTTGAACAAAATCAAATAATGGATGAGAGTAATAATTAAAATAGTTTTTTGAAACAACCCATCAAAAAAAAAAAGGTAAGTATTCATATAAAAGGGTTTCATAATTTTTGTAAAGCACCATCAATTATTTTCTATATTATTTTTTGACAAAAATTAAAGGGTCCAGCAATTAAATTAACAATAACATATTATTTGAGTTATTCTTATTTTGTCATTTCAATGATACATTATTTGAGAACTACTCTTTCTTGTTAGTGTCTGATGCTTATGTGCTTATAAGTTTGGCTTTTATTTTTCCACGAGCATTCTTGTGGATAATTTATAATGTAAATTTTTTTTTTCTGTATTAAAAAGTTTTATAATGCTTATATAAAAGTTTGGTTTTTCCTGTATTTATAATACTTATGTGCTTATAAGTTTGGGTTTTTTTTTTTCTCTGTATTTGAGAATTATTTTCTGCATTGAAAGAATTTGAAATAATTTCGTTTTTTTAGTTTGTTTATTATTTATTATTTGGGTTTACTTTGTGGGTAATTTGAAAAAAATAACAATGTGTAATGAGAGTAAAATAAAATTTTAAATAATTAAATATGATATACTTAGAAATTTGGAGAACTTTATAATTTTTTAGGCGTAAATAAAATTCCCCCGTTAGTTGGTGGTCCACTTTGTATCGTTAAAGTAGACTCCTCGGATGCAAAGAAGGACAATAATTGGCCCAAAACATAAGTAGTTTGGCCCAAAGAGACCCGGTATTGGGCTGCCTTGTCCCATTTTACGGTCGTCTCGCTTGACATGGCAACATGTGGCCCAGCTCTCGCTCAGATTGTGCAACGGGAAATTATTAAGGGTTTGTTTGGGATAAACTAAATAAGTGTATTTTTTGACTTTTTATGAAATATGAGTTGGGTTTGAAGTGATGTAGTAGAGATGTGATATGGCTTAAATAAGATAGTGTGACTTAAATAGGATATTGACTTTTTGACTTCTTGACTTTTTTTGGTAATGTCAAACCAAGCCTAAATATTCATAAAGTATGACGTGTGTATATTATCTAGTTAATTATTATTTAATATATCCCTTTATATTCTCTAATTACTCCATATAATATATCACATATCCACTTTCTCCATCAATCATAATACTATGGGTTGGTTTGGGATATTCTAGTGTACTTTTTGGCTTATTGACTTATATGGGTTGGGTTTAGATTGGGTTTGATGTAATGTGTTAGAGAGGTGATGTGATTTAAATAAGATAATTCGACTTAAATAGGATAGTGATTTTTTAATTTTTTATATTATTTAATATACCCCAAACTAAGCCTATATATCTATATTTCAAAATTACTAAATAATTACCTTGAACAACAAGGCTTCCAATAAATTTCGTGTCATGTTTACAAAGACACACATGCATAACATATGCATGTTATGATCTAAATACAAATTTTCGGAGTAATTATTTTACTTTTTGAAAATTTCACATTGATGGTGTGTCGAACTATAGTGAGCTAAATGAAATTAGGATAAATTATACTAACAGTTCTTATAGTTTGGAGCTCGTGTCACTTTGATTCCTGACTTTTTAATTGTGACACATTTGATTATAAATTTTGAATGTTGTTCCAAATTAGAATAATTAAATATATCATTACTAATTTCAAGGGCAAACTCGTTAATTTGATAAATATTTAATTTAATAAAAATAAATGTCAAAAAATATTTTTAAATTTTTAAAAATTATTTTTACGCACCAAAGATAAAATTATGTAAAATTGATAAATATGTTACACATTTATTTATTTATTATCAAATTAATTTTTATTATGTATTTAGATGATGATCATATAATGGGTGATTGTTAGACTTTTAATTCGTAATCAATATATTTAATATATGAAATATTTTTAGTTTTAAATTTTTTAATTTAATGGATTGGTTTAATAATGATATCAAAGTTGTCGTCATATTTGACTTTTGAAAAAATAGAAACTAATTTAATGAAAATAAAAGCAATCACCTATTACATGATAATCATCCAAATACATAATAAAAATTAATTTAACAAATAAATAAATAAATAAATGTTTAAAAGATTTATCCATTTTACATAATTTTATCTTTGAAGAGTATAAATAATTTTTAAAAATTCAAAAATATTTTTTTGACATTTATTTTTTGTCAAATTAGTTTATATTTTATCAAATTGACACCATTGAAATTGAGTAATGGTATCTTCAATGATCCTTATTTGGAATAAGATTCAAATTTAAGGTCAAATATGTCACAATTGAAAAATTATGAGCCAAAATAATACGAGTCTCAAACTATAGGGACAATTAGTATCCTTTGCCATGAAATTATGACTCTAAAAATAAAAGAAAATGGAAAAAGTACAAATGATTATTAGATGGGCACAAAGGCATATGATATTCCTAACTGACTAAATAATTTCTGTTTCTTCCAATCCACTACAAAAAATTGGAGTTACCAAATCACTTAAATGTATATTTTAGACATTGATTCAGATCAATGAGACATGAAACAGAAATAAAAATAAGAATATAATCAAATGCAGTTTTTCGTGGTTCATAAGTTCGAGTGATTAGTGAAAGAAAGGTTACGAGAAATAAAGAAATAACTGTGAACTTTAAAAAATAGGTCACAAGTTCACTATTAAGTAGTTAGGGTGTATTTGTTTGAACGGATTGGATAAAAAGGAATTGAAATCTATCGAATTGTAATCCTAGATTCATAGTCCTGAGACTATTTGGTTGGATAAAAAATGTATCTCATGTTTGCTTACTCATGAGATTATATATCAGGAAATGACTATTTGGTTGGATAGTATATGAATCCTATGTTTGTTAGGGATATTATGAAGAAGGATAAATGTTCAATTGACTATTTTACCTTTTACAATTATTTACTAAGTAATAGCAATATTAAACATATCTTTAATATTTTAATTATTTTTAGATAGATTAAATAAAAACTTATTTTATTTATTTTTTACACAGTTAACTGAATTTATTTTTTTAAAATAAATAAATAAAATATCAATAAAAATATATGTTATTTTTTAATTAAAATTTTAAATAATTTTATTGTTTAAAAAATAATAATTAAATAATGAAATTAAATAAAACATCTATTAAAATTTAAATAATGAAATTAAATAAAATATAAACAAAATTTTAAAATAAAACACCAATAAAATATCTATAAAAAATTATTTTAAAAAATTAAATAAATAAAACATCTATAAAAGTTAAATAAAATTATTTTATTTTTAAATTGAGACTTTTAAATTTTATTGAATTTTACTAAATATAATACATAATAAGATAGTAGATGGTTAAAATGGTCATTTCACTACCTAATCTCATATCTCTCCTTATCCCCCATTTGTGTCCCACCCCCCCCATGGGACACAATAATCATGGGACACAATAATCCAACACATTTAGAACTAATAATCTAGAGCAAAATTAGAAAACTAAACAACGGATATAAATCCTATTCCATCCTCTAATCCTATCCCACTCTCCAATCTCTCATAAACAACACCTTAGTGTTTAGAATTCACACTATCTCAACAACATATGTCATGAAAAGTATAAAAAAAAAAAGAAAAAAAAAAGCATTTCAAAGTTTACTTTCACGGCCTCAAAATATAGGAATTTTACAAAAAAATAAGAGTGAAAAAAAAAATTCAAATCATATTAATTAATCCAAAACAATTAAGCAATGGAAATCACAAAATAAATTTTTAAAAATGATTTACAAATAGAATCATTATCCTAAAAATTCATTCAGAATAATATGAAAATGACATTTTAAAAAATAATTATGAGTTACGATAAAAAAAAGAAAAAGAAAAATAATACCACTTCGTGATATTTCTAGAAAATTATTACACATTCATAAAAAGGATTATAACTTTAATTATTAATATTTATGAACTTTATCACTTTTTATGTAATTATTTTTTAAAATTTATACTGATTCAAAATTTTTCCTAAAAAATATTTTGCTCTGAAATGAAATGATTACATAAAGTTTCCTCATTTTAAACAATTTTTTTTGTTTTATAACTATAAAACAACTCAAAACATACCACATAAAAAAAATATTATACAACATATATATATATATTTTTTATAATTTTTTAAACAACTTTTTTGTTTTATAACTATAAAACAATTCAAAACATCACATAAAAAAAATATTATACAACATATATATATATATATATTTTTATAATTTTTTTTACAAACTGATGTGATAAAATTTTGAAATGTATTATAAGATCCAATTTACTAATACGATGGATGAACCATCGGTTTATAAAAATAAAAATAAAAAAATTATTTGTATTAACTGTATGACATGATAAATTCCCACCAAAACCCTTTCAAATGTGCGTTGCATATGTTTGAACTTTTAGTGGCACGCGTGATATTGATAATAATATAAAAATAACACCAAGTGCCTTTTCAACTTTATGTATCTTATCCTCTCATTTCTTCAATCAAAACCCTATTTTCAATTTAGATATATATTTTTTAATTCACCCACCACTTTTGGACTTATAACAGTGGTGAGTTTTGATTAGAATACTCAAAGTCAACACAAAAAAGATTAAAACACTAATCTATCTAACTCAAATGATTAAAATTATTAGAAACCATATATAGGTAAAAAAAAAATGGACACCACAGATATCAATATCCAGGAATTGAAATTCACCAGAAATAAATAATAATAACAATCTTGAAGAAGAAAAAAAAAATTATTAGCAAAACCGAAAAGGGATTTCGAAAAGACTTACATCTTTATTTATAACAAAATAAAAACTAATCTAAATAGGAAATGTTTAAGGTCCCTAAAACATAATCTCTAAATTTATTCCAATGCCGTGAATTGTTACATATCAGTCCTTCCTTGATTTATTTAGAAATCAATCAAGTAAAACTCAATTCCCTATCACGTCATTATGAGTAAATTTGAAGAGGGTACTTTTCCTTGATAGACACATAACAAAAGAAAACAGAAAAAAAATAGAGACTAGAAATTTTGAAAAAACATATCTAAACAAAGTCATACCTTATTAGACAAAATCCTTATTAAAACAAAAAATTTCAACAAACAACAAAACACTAATTTGGAAGTTCAAATGATGAAATTTGCTTAAAATGTAGCTCAAGTCACAATAAAATTCTAACCGTTTTCAATTAGAGTCTTGAATACCCAAATTTAAAATAATTCCAAGCTTATCTGCTAAAATTATCAGAAAAATTATTTACAAAAAAGTGATAAACATTATAAATATTAATAATTAAAATCATAATTTTTTTTTTACCTTTTTGTAAATAAATTTTCTAATCCCTACTTATCAGTAATTTCCCCTAACATTAATCCATCCTTTTATTGTACTTGTGTCAATCCAATTATTTCAAAAACTACTGTGCCACGTATTCTACATCGGTTCATGCCCATATTATCAAACTGTTGAGAACATATTCATTGTCCGAAGTGATATTTATGGGAAAAAAATTAATCAGACAATGTCTGAGGCATTGGTGGAAGGCACACAGTGAAGAAGATTGTCTAATTGTTAGAAATTAAGATGTTACAGGCATCAAAATCCCACCACCTTATCCAAATGTGTCAAATCAAAAAGCGATCAAGAAAAGAATGAGAATGAGAATGAAAATGAAAATGAATAATAATACAATGCGATGCGATGTCATATTCAATATAGCAAGGGAACCCACGAATATGGAGTGGGGGGCATGGCATCGAAGCGCGCATGCGCCCAGAAAGGCAAAATCTGAAAATGGTTTATTTATTTATTTATTTATTTTTAATAATTAAAATTTAAGGAATGGAAAAGTGGGAAGACTATGTTTAGAAAAAAAAAGAAGAAGAAGAAAAAAAAAAACATGTACAACCATAATTTACAGTCTGATAAATATGTATATATAGTGGAAATCATTATGTCGAAAATTTTCTTGCAATAATCTCCAAGGTAATGATACTAGAGAAGGACTCCAAACCAGACCCCCCCTTTTTATACACCTGACTTGGAATCCAATAAATCAAAAAGACCATGCTTCTAATCTTACTGTACCTCTTCCTAAAACAAAGGAGGTAAAAAATAAATAAATAAATAAAAAATAAAAAAAATAAAAATTTCTAACATATTTGTGAGGGTCCTCCCCACATGGGCTCTGTCCCTTTATCTCTCATATACGTGAAAGTTTTAATTATGTGAGAGTTTCTGTGAAATTTTTTCTATAAAATTATAGTTTTTGTTACGAACAATGCTAGATATCATGAAAAATCTTTTATGAAAATAATCATGAAAGCTTTGTGACCTTTGGATTACATTCCTAATCAAGGTAATTTAAGGATCATAACTCTTTTATGATCATTTTCATGATTCCTAACTTTTCTCTTTTGTTATTCTCTCTCTTTGGAGGTTGGATAGTTGTACCCACATCATTCAATCAACTTTTAATGCGCATCTAACTTGCCAAAAAAATAAATTAATTAAGTTCCTACAAGATGGCACGAGATCTTCTATTTCCAAAATTATTTTGTTCTCCTATTTGAGTACATTATTAATCATTAGATCATGTATCTGGAGATTAACAAATAATCTTATGGCTAGAAACCAATTGAGACAGTAAACATATGGTCTATGACATACAAAATAATTCATACTACATGCAATTAGACCTAATAAGAAAACAATTAAAATTCACGAGGCTTTTGTCATTGCAGAATTTAGAAAGAGTTAAATGTATGTAAATTTATCCGTAGATATAAAGAGTATGTTTTTATGATTCTAAATTATGACATTTTGAGTTCATAATTTAGCAAACTTACTAATGACGCAATGGCTTCATAGCTAGTTTTTAGTGCATTTTATTACTTTCTTGAAGTTCTTACACGTGAAATGCATGTTAGGTAGAAAAACAGAGGAAAAACCTTCCTTATCACTCAAGAAAGAGTACGGCTATTCAAATAAAAAAAATTAATTTTATTTTTCAAATCTAATGATCAATTAATCAATCACTTTCACGTGCTATTTCTCTCCTTATATATATTTTAATTATCAATCAATTATTTTATTTATATATAATTGAGTATAAAAACTATTTCTCTCCTTATATATATTTTAATTATCAATCAATTATTTTATTTATATATAATTGAGTATAAAAAATAAATTTGTATATTATTTGGGATGTGATTGAGACCCCTTCTAATCACCACCCTCATAACCTCCACACATATGTAGCGGGTGGTGATTGGAGGAGAAAGAAAAAAAGAAAAAGAAAAAAAAAACTAGCCAATCAAAAAAAGAGAGCGTCAAAAGAAATGGGGAAAGGGGGTCTGAATCATTTTTCTTTCTTTAATTCCCTGCTCTTTCTTTCTTTCTTGTTTTTTTTTTTTTTTCTTTTTTTTTCCATTCCGAAGCCATCCAGATTCCAACCTAGAAATGGTCGAATATAGGTAGGTGCTAAATTCCAAAGTTGAAAAAAAAAAAAGAAAAAAAAAGAAAAAAAAAAAAAAAAAAAAAAAAAAAAAAAAAAAAAAAAAAGATGAATAGATAAGATAAGCCCAGTGACTCATCAAACCAATTAGAGTACTCCATGGAAAACTTGCCTGCAGGAGGTCGTACGACCCTGATGAGCCATTGATCTGATCGCAACGTAGCGTTTGAGTATCATACGACATATAAATTTAGTAAAATTTTTACAATTAGGTTAATAATATTAATTCTATTTTATTCAATAATTGAGAGAAAAAAATAAATAATTTAAATATATTTTGTAATTTTTTATTATCACGTAAATAATATCAGATCATCTTCAAAAGTTGTCAACATGCCGTGTTGAGAAAGTGGAACCCACAAACTCCATAACTTTATCTACTATTTTTTAGCCAACAGTGATAGAGATTTTTTTTTTAAAGAGGGAAGCCTTTATTTACGCTTCACTTTTTATTTTAAGGCACATTATTAATTGAATTAATTTTTATTATTATATTAACCTTATGTGAAATGATTACAAAGGATAAAAAGTTATGATATACATTTTTTTTAAAAATTACCATAAAAAACTATAATGAATATAATACACACAAAGCATCTGAAACGTTATGTTCGACAATCTACCTCTGAATAGTTTAGTTATGTTCAACACTAAAATGTCGAACAAATTTACATTGTTCGACAGAAACAATCTGGACAAATGGTTAATATTCGAAAGTACAGTGGCGAATGGTTCGGAAAATGAAATTTCAAATACAATGTTTATGGCAATGGAAAAACGTACATAAAATCCTAAAATCTAAGCCAAATGAGAATTCTTACCTACTGTATCTCCAATGTGGAGTTATTTCCAACTATGATGACAACAACGAGCACCACCGGCGATGTCTTTGACGAAATAGATATTGGAGGAGAATGGGTTTTCACCACTAGTTTAGACTGGGACGACAATGAAAGAATGGAAGGGGAGATGGAAGATTGCGGGCGGGTGGGGTGTGTGAGTAAGGGTAGAGATGAAAGATTGTGGTGTGTATTGAGCAAATGTTTTATTTATCGAATTACTAAAAGTGTGCCTTGAGTAGTGGTGTCTCTTGAGATGAAATGTGGTGCACAAATAGACACATCCTTTTTGGAGGACCCTCACAATCCCTAAAGTGATCTACACCACTCATAATGTAGGCTCCACACATATGTGAGTAGGCTCCACATATCATGAGTGGTGTGGATCACTTTAAAGATTGTAAGAGTCTTCCAAAAAAGGGTCGCACTCATTTTTCTTTTCTAACTCGTGTCCTTACAATTCTTTTTTTCTTTAATCGAAAAAAAAAATTAAATAAATAAACATTACCAGAAAGAAAGTAAAGCATAAATAAGCATTAATTGAAAAAGTTAGATGGCTTAATTCCAATTCAACACAACAAACATGTACCTTTTGATGGGAGAAATAAATATTGATTCAACAATTTAAATCAAACACAAATTTGTGAAAATACAATATTCTCTCTCTTTATGCAAATCTATTTAGAATTAATTGAACTCACAAACATATGACCGAAATTCAGGAACATATGCCCGAACATTGTTTATTTGTTTGAAAACTGATAATCGAACATTTATTATTTGTTTGGAAACAGGTAACTGAACATTATTCATAGGTTCAGACTTGTTTTACTGAGAAAATTAAACTAATTATTATAATTTTTTTTCTGCCAGAGAAGAAATTATTGTGAGAAAATTAAGAAATTATGTGTATATATATATAGAGAGAGAGAACGCATACCAACTGTGACAATGGTAGATGAAGCAATAGAGACAGTAATCACATTGCCTATTTTTCTTCTTCTTCTTCTTCTTCATGGGCTTTGTTAGGGTTTTTGTTGGAAGTGGGATTTTTTTTGGGGTGTGGAGGGTGTGCATTCAATGGGTGGAATATTTTCACAAGGATACAATTTTGGTATTATTTGGAAGGGAAAAGAAATTTTAAGGGTTTCAAAATTTATAAGTAGGGGTCCAAAGAAATAGCGAGTCTAAAACAATTCGTGGGGTGCCAATAGCACCACTCTTAAATAGAGCACAACATATATAAAAAAAAATAGATCCAAAGGCACGCACAAGAACACATGAGCACTTTTTTTACATGAAAACATTCTCAGTGTGAGAAGAAAAGAAAAAAAAACCATAGGACCATAGTCCACCAAAATCCCCATTATCAACAAATAATGAATGTGTAACAAGTTTCCTCTAGTTATAACTAGAGACAAACAACAAAGATACAAACTTAAGAAATAAACATTCTTAACAACAAAAAAAAAAGATCTAACAAGAAATAGGGTACTGTTCCGAGCCAGAAAATTAGCCCCAGAATGCTCCAAATCCGATCTCTACCGTTCAGATTTTAGAGTCATGAGTTGTGAACTCACCTACCAAATTGTAGCTCAATCGGACCATGAATGCTTGCCGATTGGACTGTTTGATTAAAGCTGGACAGAGTTTATCAAAAACTGATGTCTTCTCTTTTCCTCTCTATTTTTGTGGCTGCTACTGTCTCCTTCACTCACACAGATTTCTGGCAATAAACGAAGTTTAAACACTCCCTCACAAATGGGCCAAAAACCTAGCTTCTCTCCATGTGGGCTTAAGTAACTCACATGGGCTTTACCAAAATGTCTTGGGCCATCCTCCACATAGGAGGGAAACCCAACCCAACAAATCTCCCTCTTTCTGACTAGGTGTGGGGATTCTCCATCTCGGAGACAAGTCTCAAGCTTCTCCCTTGCTAGAGCTTTTGTTAACATATTAGAACTGTGGCAGTCTGTCCAGGTGACCACTCAAGCGCAAGAAGTAGCGCTCGAGCGTAGAATTGTTGCTCCCAGTATCTCGCGTGTTTACAGGCTGGCCGCTCGAGCACAGGAAGTGTTGCTCGAGCATAGAAAGTGAGATTTCCCTTAATATTTTTATTAGTGTATTTGGAGTCTTCTTATTCCATTTTGGGATGTTGATCAAAGTAGTAACATAATGGTAAAGTAAGAGTGAACCAAGAATCTTAATTCGGATAATTTTTCTATGAATAGCCATCACTCTTTTCCCCTTTTCTTTTTCCACACTTTGAATTTAGACGTGAGGCTAGAACCATTAGAAGGCTTGTTTCCGGGGCTTCGATTTGGACACAAGAACAACCTAAAATGGAGTTCGTATGAGAGAGTTATACCCGTTTGAAGTTTTAGTATTTGTGCTGGAAGAAAGTGGGCTCGAGCGCAAAAAATGGCGCTCGAGCGGACTACGCGAATTCAACAACTTAAAAAGTGCTTTTCTAGATCATTCTCTCCACTTTTCTTTTCTCTCTTCCTTCCTCTCATCCAAAGTCCGAAAACCCTTGATTTCTTGACCCAAATAGCTTACATTTTTCAAAGATTTGCCCAAGATTTCTTACCAAAAAGTGAAGAAAGCTTGAAGATCTTACTCTTCTACCGATTGAAGTTTGGATTTGCGAAGGATTCTTCTTAAAACTTTGCTTTCTTGCTTGATTCTTGACGTAGGATTTTCTAGTTTTCCTTCAATACTCTCATTTATAGATAGATTTGTAGTATTTTCTTTATATAAAAACAAAATTTATATTTTTAAGCATATTGTGCTAAATCATGAGATTGGGGGTTTAGGGTTTGAAAAATTGGGGTTTAATTGTTGGGTTATGATTATGGGCTTATGAAATTGGGTGTATAATTAATAGAAGAGTTGGAATAAAAAGTGTTTGGGTGAAAAGTTTTAATTTCTCTTAAAACCCTAGTTTGGTTCATGAAAATAGAAGATGATTTTGCTTAAATTGAAATCAGTATTATGAAATTGAGGTGTTAAATTGTACATATACAAGTTAAATTGCATTTTGGAGGTGGTTGAAAATTTATGTAAAAGTTGTGATTGAACTCTTATTGTTGATCTTTTAAATTATGTTATAATATGAAAACTAAATTTGGGTAAATAAATTTGTTAATTGTATGGATGATATGAGATTTGTGATAACATGATGAAGTGAATATTTAAGAAATTTATTGTGTTATGTTGAATTGCATTGAGTTATGTTAAAAATTGTGTTAAGTCTAAGTTGGGTTAAGATGAGTGTGAGTAATGATAAATGGGAGATTGTGAAATATGATGGTGTTATATGAAGGAGTTGTATCAAAGAAATTAATGTTAGAGATTTAATTTATAACCTTGGGTAGTAATTGATAATCAATGTGTTATAAAAATTGAATTTGAAGACTTGATAATAATATGAAAAAGTAAAGAAATAGTTTGAACCCAAGAGTTTTGAACCCTTTAAAGATGAATCTTTATGCCTCTCTGGATGTGTTGTCATATTTTTGTAACAAAAACAGTGAATGATTTGATAGATAATGGATAAGGTGGTGGAACATATTGTGTACTTGTTATGTGAATGGAATTTTAATATATGGTGGATGTGTATTGAACTAATATGTTACAAAAATAATGGAAGTTGTGTTGGCATTGCCCACTAATTATAATGATGGATTGTGATGTTATCTTGGGGTTCGTTTCCCGCCATATTTTGAGCAGGCAAAGTGTGGCGCTTGAAATAGGTTTCGCATTCCTTCTGGAGTAGTGTCCGGTAAAGCGTGTGGTATGTTAAGGTTTCATGTCCCTTCCGGCTTGAGACTGGTAAAGCATGAGGTTCCGCGTTCCTTCCGGCTTATGACCGGTAAAGGGTGAGGTTCCACATTCCTTCCAGCTTGTGACCGGTAAAGCGTGTGACTCATGAATATGACTTGTTAATGGATCCGGTATTTGATATGAAATTAATTGAAAGAATGGAAAATGAAATGGTAATTGGATTAGGGTTGGTGATGATGAACTCAATGAATTGCTTGTGACTATATGGGAAGATTATGAGTTTTGTTTTGTAAATAATTAAGAAATTCAATTAAAAAGGGTTTGTTATTCTTGTGTTATGTTTGAACTCCAATCCTTTGGATTTTGATGTTATGGAGTATGGTAATTGGAAGTAGTATAAGAGAAAAACGGAAATGAAATGAGGAATATTAAAATGGAAATTAAATGAGTAATCATTTGGAATCGAGTTAATAAATTTAAGATGATGTCCTTTCTAAGTGTACTTGTTTTCAAAGAGAATTTATGGCTTCCTAATGATGAGAGATAACATTTATGGCAGGGAGTTTTCTTAAAGGTTCAAGTGAAATTTTAAGAAAAGGATGCTCTTCGTATAATATTTTGAACTTACAAAATGTCACCTTACTATATGGTATCACTCTGCATGCATGATCATTTTTATTTATGTGTTAGCTATTGTTGTAGAATTATGAGATTCCTACTGGGCATTAGTGCTCACCCCTCGTTGTTTTATTCTTTTTCAAGAAGAGAAATTCAGATTGATTAGTCGAAAATTTATGGAGTCCATATGTCTTTTATGTATAATTTCATCGTAGATGTGAAAGAAATGAATATTATACATTGATGTTTGTAATTATTGATTTGTAGCTCCGCAGTAGAATCTTGACATTTATTGTTGTTATTGTTGTATTCATTGAGAGAGAGAACATGTATTATTATGTTTCTATTACTCAAGGGTAATAGATATTTATCAAAATAATAATAATAATAATAATTGAACCTAATTTCTAGGCTTTTGGTAATGTTTCTGAGTAATTAAAAGTTGGGGACGTGACAAGAACCATTATCATTAGTATGAATTTTTTCAAGTTCTAACAACTTATGATTAAGAATTTCTCTTATCTACGGTACCTCACATCAATGTGCTTCGACCTCGAATGGAATGTCAATTTCTTAGCCACGTGAATAGCACTTTGGTTATCACAAAACAACACATATTGTTCTTGTTTGAAACCAAGCTCCGTTAAGAACTTTTTCATCCATAGCAACTCTTTACAAGCTTCCGTTGTTGCAATAAACTCTTTCTCTGTTGTAGAGAGTGCAACACATTTTTGCAACCTCCACTGCCAAGAAACAACTTCATCTGAGAAAGTAATCAAATAACCCGAAGTAGACTTACAGGTATCCACATCTTCTACTATATTTGCATCAATGTGGCCAACTAAAATTGGTTTTCCACTTCCAAAATTCAGTGTCAACCTGGAAGTGCCTCTAAGATATTTCATTATCTACTTTACTGCAATCCAATGCTCTCTTCCTAGATTTGAAAGAAATAGACTGACTACACCAACTGAGTGAGCTATATCTAGCCTTGTGTAGACCATTACATACATTAAGCTTCTTACAGCTGAGGCATATGGAACTCTTTCCATATCTTCATTTTCTTTATTTGTAGAAGGGCTTTGATTAGTGCTTAACTTAAAATAAGTAGCAAGAGGTGAGCTAACCACTTTAGCATTCCTCATGTTGAATCTTTCAAGTACTTTTTTAATGTATTGCTCTTGTGACATGTACAACTTCTTCTCTTTTCTATCTCGACAAATTCGAATACCAAGAATCTGCTTTGTTGGCCCCAAGTCCTTCATAGCAAAGAACTGGCTTAGTTGTTTCTTTAATTTGCCAATTCTTGAGGATTCTTGCCAACAATCAGCATGTCATCAACATAAAGTAATAAAATAATAAAATCATCATTAGAGAATTATTACACAAATACATAATGGTCAGAAGTAGTCTTCATGTAGCCTGGCTCGCCCATAACTAACTCAAACTTCTTATACCACTGTCTGGGTGCCTGCCTCAAACCATAAAGACTTTTCTTTAGCAGACACACATAATCCTCTTTTTCTTTCACTCTGAAACCCTCTAATTATTCCATGTAAATCTCTTCCTCCAAGTTATCATGAAGGAAGGCATTTTCGCATCCATTTGCTCAATCTCTAAGTCTAGACTAGTTGTTAAGCCAAGAACCACAGAAATGGAAGACATTTTCACACTTGGTGAGAATATCTCATCAAAACCAATGCCGTTTCTCCAACTGAATCCTTTAACAACTAGCCTACTTGTGAGGTCATCATGTTTCACCCTGTACACCCACTTGTTTTTCAAAACTTTTTTGCTCTTAGGCAACTTCACCAACTCAAAAGTGTGATTGTCATGCAATGATTGCATCTTATCTTGCATTGCATCAACCCACTCTAGCTTATGGTCATCTTGCATGGCTTTTGCATAACACTTGGGCTCTCCTCCGTTACTCATTAACACATAGTCATTTATAGAATATTGAGTGGAAGGATGTCAGTTACTAATAGACCTCCTAGTTGGAACATTTGGTGGTATCTCTAGTGTTGCCAACTAATCAAGAGTCCTATCACCTATCTCAGCCTATAAGGTGTCATCTGCATCACCTAGACCTTGTTGGTCATCCTAAACATCATGTTCAACCTGTGCAGGCAACTCTGTCAAAGGAACTGGATCCAAGTCAACTAGACTATCACTATACCAAGATATTGTTTTCTCTGCTTTCTCAATATCTTGTATAGTTTGATCTTCAATAAACATAACATCTTGGCTTCTCACTAGTTTCTTGTCAATTGGATCATATAACATGTAGCCAAACTTATCTAGGCCATAGCCTAGAAGATGCACTGTAGGGTCTTCGCATTAAGCTTAGATCTCTTATCTTTTGGAATATACACAAATGCCTTACATCCAAAGACATGTAAGTGATCATACGAAACATCCTTACCTGTCAAAACTCTGTCTGGTATATTAAGCTGAAGAGGAATGCATGTCGTGACATTAAGAACATGTACAACTGTACTCAAAGCCTCACCCCAAAAAGATCTTGGCAGCTGTGCCTGTGAAAGCAATGTCCTGTTCATCTTCTCAGCCAAACTATTTAACTGTGGAGGCTTCGGAGGTGTTTTTTGATGCCTAATACCTTGTTGTCTGCAATAATGATCAAAGGGGCCTGAGTACTCTCCCACATCATCTGTTCTGATGCACTTTAGCTTCTTTCCAGTTTGTGTCTCAACCAAGGCTTGAAACTGTTTAAACACATCCAATACTTGGTATTTTCTTTTCAAGGTATAGACCCACAACTTTCTTGAATGATTATCTATGAAGGTCACAAAGTAAATGGAGCACCAAGTGTTTTCGTCGTTATAGGCCCACAAACATTTGAATTTACTGAGTCTAATATATCTGGTTTTCTTGAAGAAGGGGATCTCTTGAAGGAAACTCTATTTTGCTTCCTTGCCAAGCAATGAGTACATCTTTTCAAGCGTGCACTCTTCATTCCAGACAAAAAATCTTTTTTAGCCTATATTGTCAAGCCTTTTTCACTAATATGGGCAAGCCTCTTATACCACAACTCTTCTGTCAACTCATCTTACATTGCATTAATAATGCCTTTGGCGAGCTTTGCTTGCAATAAGTATAAAGTAAAGAACTTCTTACCTTGAGCTACAACCATAACACCCCTAGTGAGTTTCCACTGACCATCATTGAAAGTGTTGCAATACCCCTCATCATCAAGTTTAACTATAGAAATTAAGTCCATGCACATGTTAGGAATATGCTTTACATTTTTAAGTACCAACCCTGCGCCATTATTCATCTCCAAGTGAACGTCTCCAACACCAATGATTTTGGCCACGTCATCATTGCCCATCTTTACTGAATCAAAGTCACCATGTGTGTAGGATGTGAAAAAAATCCTTTCGAGATGTAGCATGAATAGAGGCACTACTATCAATCACCCAGTTGGTCTCATGGCATGCTATGTTAACAACATCTTTATCATAAACAATGAGGAAGTCTCTAGAAGTAGTGGCGGCAACTCAATCATTATCCTTTCCGTCATGCTCATTCCCTTTCTCCTTGTTCTCTCTCTTCAATTTTTTGCAATATTTTTTGATGTGCCCTTTCATGCCACAATGACAGCACTCAATATTAGCAAACTTGTTGAACTTACTTCTACTTTTATCTCTGTTCTTAGGTCTTTTGCTCTTACTTCTCACCTCCTTTCTGTAACCAAAACCTCTGATTGTGAAGAGGATCCTTGTGATATCCTTCTCATCTCGTCATTTAAAACACTGCTCTTAGCCAGATCCATATTGATAGCACCATCTAGGGCCGAGTTAGACAATGACATTCTGAATGTCTCCTAAGAATCAGGCAATGTACCAAGTAAACACAACCCCTGTACCTCATTGTCAAACTTAACACCCATCCCAACCAGCTGATTAATTATTCCTTGGAATATGTTCAAATGATTTGTCAATGAGGTTCCATCTTGGTATCTCAAAGTCATCAATTGCTTTATCAGAAACATTTGATTGTTTCTAGTCTTTCAGGCATACAACTGTTCAAGTTTGTTCCAAAGTGAGCGTACATGTGTCTCTCCACTAATATAGTTCAAAACATTATCATCCACCCACTGTCAAATGTATCCACATACTTGTCGGTGCAACAAGGTCCATTATTCATCAGATTTACTGTCTGGCTTCTCTATAGCAAACACTAGTAAATGAAATTGCTTCACATAAAGAAGGTCTTCCATTTTTCCTTTCCAAGTGTGATAATTAGAACCATCCAAAGTAACCATTCTACTCAAATTAGCTTCCATCATTCAATACAAGATACTCAACAATATGAACCTTGCTCTAATACCACTTTGATGGGAGAAAAAAATACCGATTCAACAATCCAAATCAAACACAAATTTGCGAAAATAAAATATTCTCTCTCTTTATGCGAATCTATTAGGTAGCAATTTAATAGAGCACAACTTAGATAACAAAATGGATCCAAAGGCATACGCACAAGAACACATGATCACTTTTTTTACGTGGAAAACCTTCTCGGTGTGAGAAGGAAAAAAAACCACAGGAATTTAGTCCACCAAAATCTCCATTGTCAACAAATAATGGGAGTACAATATGTTCTCTCTAGTTATAACTAGAGGCAAACAACAAAGATACAAATTCAAGAAATGAACATTCTTGGCAACAAAAAAAAAGAAAAGAAGAGATCTCATAAAAAACATGGTACTGTTCCAAGCCAGAAAGTTAGCCTCAGAATGCTCCAAATCTGATCTCCACCGTTCAAATCTTAGAGCCTTGAGTTGTGAATTCGCCTACCAAATTTCAGCTCAATCGGACCACGAATGCTTACCAATTGGACTGTTTGATCAAAGTTGGTCAGAATTTATCAAAAAGTGCTATCTTCTCTTTTCCACTCTGTTTGTATGGCTGCTTCCGTCTTCTTCGCTCTCACAGATTTTTGGCAACAAATGGAGTTTGAATATTTTCTCACAAATGGGCCAAAAACCTAGCTTCTCTCCATGTGAGTTACATACTCACATGGGCTTTACCAAAATTAGGGGTTTACGCGGTGTTATTTGGGCAGTTTGAAAGTAAAATTACAAATCAAATGGTAGATTAGCGAATTGGCAAATTGCGCTTTGAACAATTTTGAACGGATTGGGGGATTGAAGACTATTATAACTAAGTATCCAACATTTGCATAATATATAACATTTTTTATATATATAACACAAATTAATTTTACATAATATGTTTCATATATATAATTACTAATTTGTAATAAATTTCACATTTTAAATCTTTGTCATATTTATTTTTACTTTGATATTTTATTGAAAGTTAAAAAATATATATGTATTAATTATAACGGAGCGGAGCGGAACAATTTAAAAAGAGGATTATAGATTTTAAAATTCAATCTGCAATTAGCTAATAAAACAATATGAATTAATGTGAATTTATACAATTTTAATAAATTAAATAATATTTTACGCGATCCTAATGAAATTATTTTGGATCATCCTTCGTATAAGAGAAATCCCACACATTTGGTTGACAAGAAATCAACCAATAATAACTAAACTCCAAATACAGACTAAATTCTTACACTCAAAACTCGTGCAATTCGTTCATCCAGAATGTGTTTATATTTTTCAAAACACTTTCACTTCGAGTAGTTTTGATATTTCATTTTCTTCTGTCTTCAAAAACCTTAAATCTCTCATTGATTCAAAACCTACTTGTTTAGCTTAGCCTGACAATAAATATCAAAGTTGTGGCTCACATTCTCGTGGGTCATTTCTCTCTGCAGGTCTGAGTCCTATAAAGTTATGTCCCCAACTAAAAAGTTATGTCCCCAACCAACTTTTTTTTAAGAGAATTAAATTCCTCTGATCCATACAAGATTAGTGTGTTAAAACTTGATGAAATGTTTGGATCTCTTTTTTTGAACAGTCCTGCTGGGACTTTCAGTGGGGTTATTCTAGCACCCTCTACCTCCACGTGATTGTAGATAATAAATAAATAAATAAATATGTAATCCAATCACAAAACAGTGGGGGTGTTGGGAGGTCACCCCCACAGGGGTCCAACTCATTTTTCGTTTTTGAGTTTCATCATCTTTAATTTAATTTTGATTCTTGATGTGTATGTAAAATTCACTCATATATGTGTGAATTTCACATTATAAATAATTGAAATAATTAAATTCCTCTGATCCATACAAGATTAGTGTGTTAAAACTTGATGAAATGTTTGGATCTCTTTTTTTGAACAGTCCTGCTGGGACTTTCAGTGGGGTTATTCTAGCACCCTCTACCTCCACGTGATTGTAGATAATAAATAAATAAATAAATATGTAATCCAATCACAAAACAGTGGGGTGTTGGGAGGGGGTGATTATTCAATACTTCCGGAGTATGGACACGTGGTGCTCCATAATGTTTTGATTGGTGGAGAGATACAAGGGCCCACGATTTATGTTGGAGATGGGGGGACAACATGGGGCTAACTGATTGATAATTGGTTTGGAGTATAGACACGTGGTGCTCCGGGAGTATTGAATAATTTTCCGTTGGGAGGTCACCCCCACAGGGGTCCAACTCATTTTCCGTTTTTGAGTTTCATCATCTTTAATTTGATTTTGATTCTTGATGTGTATGTAAAATTCACTCATATATGTGTGAATTTCACATTATAAATAATTGAAATGAGAGTGAAAATTATAGAAATTATGTATGTATAGAAGTCTTTATCATAATCGTAAAACTTGATTTAAGAGTTTGTTTTGTCGGTGTGATTTTTTTTGAGTATGTTGATATAACAAAGTTTGGTAATTGTTGTTGCATTAGATAGGGACTAATACTAAATTTGGTTGTGCATGCCACGCAGACCATGCATGTATTGTCAATGTCATTTCTTACGACTGATTTCTTGCACAACAATTGTATCCCCTTCCCCCATCTCAACCTATTTAGGCTGAGGTTAGTAGTGGTAAGAGATTCTTGGTTCTGAAATTGTTGTTCATAGGTTTAAAATGCACGCTCACTATTATGATAGGATGAAATTTTGAAATGAGAATGTCAAGGTGTAATCAAAAATAAAAATGCCTTGAATAGAGAATAAATAAATAAATAAGATATGTGTTAGACAGATTATAGTTGTAATAGAGAATCAACGATATTAATCTTGTATCTTATTAATAATTGGGTTCGTTTGGGATGTAAGTTGACTTTTTAACTTTTTAGTTTTTTGATTATTTTAACCTGGAGCTAAAAAGTCTTGTTTAAGATAGAATTTTTAGTTTTTTTTACTTTTGTGAAAGAAAAAATAAAATAATTATTGATTGGATGTAATGTTTGATCTTATCAAGTTAAAAAACTTATTTCATCTTTTTACAACTAAAATAACTAAAAAATCAAAAAATCTAACATACCACACAAATCTAGGACTATAACCTTCGATATAACGAAAACAAAATAGTAATATTTTATAAATTAATAAATTCCGTAATAACAAATCTATTTACAGATGTAACATTTGACAAATGGGAATACAATATAATCAAATTAAAAATAGTATTCTTAACATATTAGAAATACAATACAAACAAACTTTTTTTACAAATTAAAAATTGATGTGCCGTGAAATAGTTTAGTTTTGAAACTTGAAATGAGGTCCGCTCAATTTAAATGATAAAAACAACTCATTATCATCTTAATTTGTAAAGTAATTTCATTAAAAGAGAATTTGTTTGCATAACATTATTTGTAATAAATGTATAAATTTTTCTTATTTGCATGAGATATCTATCACATTGTTGAAATGGATCTTATTATTTTAGAAATATCTATTAATAAATCTCATCTCACAAAGAAGTACTTCAATTAGTCTCAAATTTTTTCTAGTGATCTGTTAAGTCCTGTTAGTGGAGAGTTTCTTTCTGTGTGGTTCCATTTTTTATTTTGGTAGTGTTTTGGTAGACAACTATACCATTTTATTAATGTAACAGGTATGATGTGATACTTTAATGTGACAAGTATTAATATGACATTCTAAAAAAATTAAAAACTCCTTAGTGTACTTTTCCTAAATGAGACAACGTATCGGTTATGATATGACACTCCAAAACTTTCACTCAAAAAAAAAATAAAAACTCCTTAAGATACTTTTTTCAAATGTGACAACGTGATGGGAAAGATGTGACACTTCAAAAAAAATAAAAACTACTTAATGTATTTTTTTCAAATATGACAACATGCCAGATATGATGTGACACTTTAAAAAATAAAAATTTCTTAGTGTACTTTTCTCAAATGTGACAACATGACAAGTATGATGTGACACTCCAAAAAAAATTAAAAATTCCTTAATGTACTTTTCTCAAACGTAACATATGACACTTTAACGTGGCAGGTACGATGTGACACTCTAAAAAAAATTAAAAACTCTTTAGTATACTTTTTTCAAATGTGACACTCTAACGTGACAGATATGATATAGAGTTCTGATTCGTTGCTCGAATTCGGAGGCTCGAATTTGGCCCGAATTCGGAGAAGAGGAAGAAGAGAAGAAAAAGAAGGAAGAAAAAGAAGAAGAAAAGAACGAGAAGAAGAACTGGACCGGAGGGTGGAAGAAGAAGAAGAGAAGAAGGAGAAGAAGAACTGGGCCGGAGGGGGCCATCAAAATCGGAGGTAGAGGCGGAGGCGGCGGCGGGCGAAGGCAGCGGCGGAAGCGGGGCTGAGCGATGAGCGACGAGCTGCGACGCCGACGAGCTGTGTTCAACGACGCCGACGAGCTATGTCTGACGAGCTCTGTTTCTCTCTCGCCTCTGCTCTGCTCTCTCTCGCCTGTGCTCAACGAAGAAGAAGAAGAAAAGAAATAAAGAAAATGAAGAGAAAGAAAACGAAGAAAAAGAAGAAAAAAAAAAAAAAAAGAATGGCAAAACAACGTCGTTTTGCCATTCGAGCCAAAATCGAGCCACGAATTTCGAGCTACCAGTTATTTTCCTATGATATAATACTAAAAAACTTATTAGTGTATTTTTTCTAAATATGACACTCTAATGTAGCGAACAAATGAGTCATTATACATCTAAAAGGACTAAATAGATCACAAGAAAAAATATGAAATTATATGAATTACAAGTCCAAAATATGAAACTTATTAGTCAATCCCTTATTATTTTAAAGGTATTTTTTTTATTACATGATACATTAGATTAAATTTTTTTTATATATATAAAATTTATGAATTTATATAATATTTTTCGAAAAAGACGAAGAAAAAAACATGCAAGTCAAGATAATAGGGTGCACTGAATGATACAACAGCTTTTACTTTCTAGAAAGAGAGAGCGAGAGAGAGAGAGGGGTTTTGTTTGGCATGGCCAATCTTTTTCATAGAAGTATAAATTTCAGAGAGAGAGAGAGAGAAGTGGGGGTGGGGGTTGTCAAGTGCAGGGAGGAGGAGGACCAATGGGATACATGGGTGCGGCTACAAGAAAAAGAGGGACCATTGAATCCGATTCTTCTATCCTATGGCTTATTTGGGAAGTTTGTTTAAAAAGTCACTCCCTAGTTTTTAATTTATTTTTTTCTTTATAAAAAAATTAAAATGTCAAAAAAGTTTAAAAAATAATTTTTAACTATTTTTTCAAAACACCCTTATTTGTGTAGCAAAAATGCGCCGGACCCCCAGTAAACCTCACCCCCACCGACCCCCAGTGCCACGTGGCACTGCAGGATTGAAAGAAAAAAAAGAAAAAGAAAACTGGCCAATGGAGGCCCGCCACGTCACTGGGGTCTGTAGCAGCGTTGATTTATGTAGTATGGCCCTATCTAACCCCTACGACAACTACTCTCTATTAGGGGTGGCCATAGCCTGATATTTTTAAGATTCAAGAAAAGTGAGCAAATTTGAAATTAGATATTATTTTAGGGATATTTTTAAGATTCAAGAAAAGTGAGCAAATTTGAAATTAGATATTATTTTAGGTATTGTTTGATATATGTTAAAATAGTATATGTTATTTTAACATATTATTTCATTTGAATTATAATCATTTCATTTGAATTACACTATCTCTCTAATATATCACTTTAAATCTAATTCATATTTCATATTTTATCAAAAAAAATCAAAAAATATAATAATTTAGCGCATGCTAAAGACCCTCTCAGAGTTAGATTTGTGATGACTAGGGCCAAGTTTGGCAATCAAAAAATAATCTATCTTTTTATCTTTTTTTCATCACATCACCTCTCTACTTTTCTGCACATCTTTTCATAAAAAGACAAAAAATACATTTATTTAGGTCATCCCAAACAACCCCTAGGTTAGGTTTGATGTCGGATCGAGTCGGGCTTAGAATGACACATATTTTTATTATACAGTGTTGATTTAACCTAAATCCATCTCAACTCGATGTTTGTCTATTTCTACTCTCTCTATATATTCAAATAAAATAAACAACATAGATATGAAAATTCTTAATTTTCATATTAAAACACATTTACATTGTTGTAATCAATGAAAATATTTTTGTTTTGGACCATAATCAAAGTAATGGTATGTTATCCAATTTTCCAACGTTGTTGTGGTGTAAATTTGTTTATAATTTGATAAATTGGGTTTTTTTTACTCACCAATTTTTTTTTTTCTATTCTCTATGTTTCCATCTCTTATCTTCATCGTCAGCAAGTGCATCATCACCGCTAACGGCCCCATTGTCGTCATCCTCCTCCTCCATCATATCGCTCTTATCCACTAATCAAAACAGGATTGGTGTCACAATTTTTACACT
This sequence comes from Camellia sinensis, assembly GCF_004153795.1. Taxonomy (NCBI): domain Eukaryota; kingdom Viridiplantae; phylum Streptophyta; class Magnoliopsida; order Ericales; family Theaceae; genus Camellia; species Camellia sinensis. The sequence continues at coordinate 300,626 of NW_021030141.1, forward strand.
ATTGCCATTCTTCTTTGAAATTTAAATCAAAGTATTATATTGGTCCTGTTTGGTGTACCTGTTAAAATAGCTTATAGATTATAACTTAACAGATTATAGATTATGACTTTAATCAGAAGTTGTTAATCTGTTTGGTGTAACTGTTGGATTATAAATTTAAGTTGCTGAGTAGTGTTTGTTAAATAAGCTGTGAAATAGTTTTTTTAATTAATTTTTATTTTTTGTTTGTCTACATTTCTCATAAAAAATAATAATAATAATGTATAGTCCATTTGAGTCTTTTTCTATTTTTAAAAAAATAAAAAATAAAAAAATTTAAGAGTATAACCATAAATTAACATGTCCACAGCAGAAGCTGATAATCAGAAGCAAGGGGTGAGCAGCTTCTCAGAATCAGCTTTTTTGAGTTAAAATAAGCTGTTAGAATCAGAAGCTGTTTGAAATAAGTTTAACCAAACAGTTCAAAATAAAATTTTCAAAGCTAAAAATCATAAGTTGACTCTGAAAAGCTGAAACAAACACCCCCATTATAGCGGAAAAAAATATCAGAATCATACTTTGTAACGAAGAATTTTGTGAGTAAATTACGTACTTCTAAAATCTGAACAACGAATGCAGCAGTGGAGTGATACTACAAAATGAGTATCACCCACACAAGTCACAGTGCAAAATGACTTGATCGTTGTTTTATGGGAGAGAGTCAGAGAGAGAGAGTATGAGAAAAAATAGTTATGGGTAAAAACCAAATAACGTATATCTGATATACGTATCTCATAGATTAACCATATAATCTGATATATAACCACATATATATCAATTTATTCATCTATCCATATCTATTTGTTGATACAGTTTATCCCCGGTGAATGGAGCGAACTGGTCCAAGCTCCTCAAGCCCAGGTCCAAATGATCAAGCCCACCGGATACCCTGCAAACAAGTTCAATGGGGAACGGGGTAGTCCCCCAGTGAACCCTCCGACGATCAAGTTAGGAAGAGAAGTAGAGTATATGGGAGAAGATTAGAGATAGAAAGCTTAACCTTTTTCTTGTCTACAACGTTCACTTATATCCTTTGGCATTCATTTCGCTGTCCCTTTCGACCTGCTCTCCATGCCGAAAGCCTATGCTGTAGCTTACCTTGCTCAGGGTAAGGGGGTCCTGTTTTGGCGGAGAGGTGTTGTCGTAATAAATGTTGTGATGGGCTGCATTAATGGTGATGTGCAGTGGCAATAACTTTGCAGATCTTTGTCTGCTGATGTGGCTCGTCCTTGACCCGCCACGTGCCTGAATGTCGTTGGTTCTTGATGCCATATTGGATTCCAGCTGTTCTGGACTCCATCGGCTGGGTTATGCATTAGGCCCCGAATGATGGGCTCGGGTTACTTATAGTGGTTCATGGCCTCTGTTGGCTTGTCCATGTCAGTAGTCCCCCATTCCCGAGTGCAACTTCAGACCAGCGAAGGGAATATGTATGAGGAAGACGAGTCCGACCGGGATGGGCGACCAAGTTGGTGAGCCGAGCGTAAGATGGTCCGACCGTGGGGAGGACTGATCGCGCGAAGGCCGAGCGGAGAGCCGACCGGGAGGAGATGCGACCGCGCGGGAAGGCCGAGCTAAAGGGCCGACCGTGAAGAGGGGCGACCGCACGAGAAGGCTGACCGTTGAGGACAGGCCGACCGTGGGGAGGGCTGATCGCGCGAAGGCCGAGCGGAGGGCCGACCGGGAGGAGATACGACCGCGCTAGAAGGCCGAGCAAAAAGGCCGACCGTGAAGAGGGGCGACCGCGCGAGAAGGCCGACCGTTGAGGATAGACCGAGCTAAGGGGCCGACCGTGAGGAGGGGTGACCGCGCAAGAAGGCCGAGCGGATTGACGCGGGGCTCAAGAGGCGGCCTGGCAAGTAATGATTTGAAGTAGAAAAGACAGGGTAAGGGGAGTGGACAGTGCATCGTGGTCGTACACGTGGCCACATCCCATAGGGAGGAAGATTAGGTATTAGATCAGAAACGAAACGTTAGGTCATTATGGGTGTTGAAGAGACGGTTTTGGCGAATGATTTTGAAAAGTTTTCAAACTGGCGAAAATTAATTGGGACCCTTGGAATACGGGCAAACCGTGGGCTTTTGGCATTATTCGATTCACCTACTTGTGTACAAAAAATTAAAATATTCCAAGTGTGAATTCCTTTGTTGCTCACAATACACCTCTGCAACACTTTTTCAATTTCCTTGTTCCTGCCGCCGAAGCGATTCGCAAACATACCACAGAAATGGCCGAAGAAGGGAGTGCGATTGTCAGGGTGGACCCGCTTAGAGATGACGATGCTGTGGAGCTAGCGACGCAGTATAGGACAGAGAGTGTGGGGGAGTCGGTGGTACGACCCCACGGTTCCACCATGATAGTAGCTCCAAAGCCAATCAGCTAGGCGGAACCAGATCATTGGCATACGAAGGCTGGCAAATCCATGATTACTGGGGCGGAGTTGGAGGCTATCCGCGAAAAATACCAGATCCCTAGGGAAGTGGAGCTATTGCTGCCGACATCAACGGAAAGGCCGTCTGACGCCAGGCCAGGAGAGTTTTCTCTCTATGAGGAAGCTCTGAAGGGTGGACTGAGGTTACCACTGCCGCAAGTGGTGGTGGATGTGCTCAACCTTCTGGAGGTAGCACCGGAGCAACTAATGTCCAACGCATGGAAGATCCTGCTGGCCTGTGCAAGTGCGTGGCCGAAAGCGAATGGAGGGGAGGCCATGACAGTAGACGAATTCTTTGCATGTTATAAGGCCTCGGGGCAGCAGGAGACATGGGTCACTCTGCAGGCATTAGTGGGGAGAAGGTTGGTGGCGGGGCTACCATCGTCGATCAAGGGGTGGCGACCACGATGGTTCTACGTGTCTGCCAATGGGGGGTTGGACTGCGCACCGTTTGGAAAGTACCCATCAGGTCGGTGGAGCCGAAACTGGGGGCAGCTGCGGAGGGGAGGGTGAAGGAGTGGAGGGAGAGACAAAAGGCCAAATGGGACGAGCTCGTTCAGCCGTCGGCATTGTTTGAGGCAGGGCTGGGGCCAAAGCCAAGTAGTGGGGACCTCGACCGAGCAGAGTTGGAGACGAGGAGAAGGGCTCAAGAGGCGGAGGATCAGGCCATTCTTGCTAAAGCCCAACAATCCAAAGAGTCCCAAGCCGACCAACCACCAAAATCGGTTGCGAGGGAGAGGATTCGACCTCGCCCAAAACCCTTGGGAGAGAAAAACTTGGGCGATTTTGTGCCGCGGCCGCCCCCAACAGACCCTTTGAAAGAGAGGTCCTTGAAGGAGATGGAGGCGTTGGGCATGGGCAAGAAGAAGAAGAGAGTGAGTCGGAGTGAGGAAGTGCCTGCCCATAAGAGAAGGAAGGAGACGAGTGTGAAGGAAACTCGTGCGGCCGAGGGAGCTGAAGGGAGAGAAGTGGAAGAGGCCCCAAGAAGGGTAGATGGCCCAGAAGTGGTGGATGTTGCCTCAGAGGGCATGGAGGTTGTGCCAGTGGTGGCGGCGATCGCCGCAGGGGTCGCAAAGGCCGCCCCCGAAAGGCAAGTGGAGGATGAGGTTGCTGGCCCTGGGCCAAAGAAGGAGGGACAGCCCCAGGGGGGTCTTGCACCTCAAGAAGGAGGAGTCGGTGCGACCACGGCGATCTACCATGCTCGTACGGTGGCGGGGCGACTGGAGGGAGAAGAAGGCCCAGCCAGGGTAGGGGCAGACCGCCTTGTAGGGATTGTAGAAGAGGCAGCCTTATGCTCGGCCTCCAGATTCAACGAGGTTGAACTGCTAAGGGGGTTATACTCCGCTCAAATGGAGGTAACCACCTTAGCAGGGGCCCTGCTGAGGAAGGCGGGGGCTGCCAAACTCAAGGCAGATGAGGCCAAAGCTCAGCTTGCAAACTTAAAGAAGAAGAGTGCAAGTTGGGAGAGTGCCCACACTGAGCTGCAAGCGGTTAAGGCGGAGCTGGAGGACACACGCCGCCAGGTTGTGTCGCTCGAGTTCCAACTTGCTGGCGAGCAGAAGAAGTTGGACGAGGCCCAAAGAGCCTGCGCCGTCGCGGTCGAGCGACATGAAGAGGCTATGAGCAGTAATGAGGAACTGGTCAGGCAAAAGGATGAGGTGGGTGGCAAAGTGGGCGATCTCCAAAGGGAACTGGAGGGCGAGCGCGCCAAGGCGGTGGAGGAGGAAGGGAGGCTTCAGAGGGAGTTGGAAGCAGAGAGAGTGCAGGTGACGGCGGAAAATGAGACCCTGAAGAAGGAGTTAGAGGCGGAAAGGGCGAAGGCGGCGTCGGAAAGGACGGCCCTGCAGAAAGAGCTGGACGAAGAGAGGGCAAAGGCAGTCTCTGAAAGGGCGGCTTATCCCGATCTATGCGTCGCAGCAGTGGAGCAATTCAAAGGGTCTGCCGAATTTCAGACGGCGGTCAATGCCGCGGTCGCGAGTAGCCTAGCTAGGCAAGAATCTGGGGGCGGCGGGCCCATCGAGGACGACCGCTGGAGATAGAACTGAAGCAGAAGTTATTGAGAGCTTCCAGCAGTCAGACTTTTATAAGCACGAAATGGCTGAGTACTGGGACAGTGGCTGGAAGATGTTCAAACGTAGAGCTGAGGAGCTGTTCCCGGACTTAGACCTTAGTAGTGTAACAATTGGCGAAGACGATGTGGCCCAAACCCCCCTGGATGAAGGCATTGAAGAAAAAGACCTCATCTCCAGTGAGGAGGAGTAACTGGGGAGGAAGGAAAAAAAGATAGTTTGTTGTTTTGTTTTGTTTTGTTTTGTTTTGTTTTTTTTTTTGTTTTGAATTGCTGTAATGAACTTTTGTACATGAATTCCTGTAATGAACTTTTGTACAAAGTTGTAAACGAATAAAATTTCAGTTGTGTTTGTTATTTGATTATTTCTGCTTGTAGATCTTAGATAAATGAGGCGTGGGCGAAGTGTGTGTAGAACTCCTTGTTAATAAGAATGAAATTGGAGCTTGTAATAAGGACTCGATGTACAGTGAAGTTAAGAATTCCACAATGCAGAGTGAAATTTAAAATGTAATAAAATGATAGGCCTGAGAAAGTTAAATGTAATAAAATGATAAGAACGTCTTTGGAATTTGACTAAGCAAAGAGTGGTGTGAAGACTTGGACCTGGAATTGTGACTAAGTGTGTTAGTTAATTCCACAAGTATGAAGTTTTGCATGGGTGGTTTTGACCGAGCCCTACATGTTAGGTCTGGACAAGTGCTTCACGCTCAATCTGGATGGAGCTTTTAGCACTCGGTCCGGCAGAGGGTGTTAACGGTCGGACTGCTCGAGGCAGCTCATGCTCAGTCTGGCTGAGGCTTTAAGTGCTCAGTCTGGCTGAGGCTTTAAGTGCTCAGTCTGGTTGAGGCTTTTAATGCTCTGTCTGGCAGAGGCTTTTAGTGCTCAGTCTGGCTGAGGCTTTTAGTGCTCAGTCTGGATGAGGCTTTTAGTGCTTTATCTGGCAGAGGCTTTTAGGGCTCAGTCTGGCTGAGGCTTTTAGTGCTCAGTCTGGCTGAGGCTTTTAGTGCTCTGTCTGGCAGAGGCTTTTAGGGCTCAGTCTGGCTGAGGCTTTTAATGCTGCAAATAAGAATGTTATTGAGACAACATATAGATAATTGAGATATATAATCAAGAAGTTACAGTGCGTGGGGGAATGTCAACAATGTGTGAATTTCTAAAAAGAAAATACAATAACTGAGCAATACAAAAATAGGAGCTTATTGAAAGTAACGTTTAAGGTGTTTCGCGTTCCATGGGTAGGGGAGGTCTCGACCTTCCATGTCCTGAAGTCGGTAAGTGCCTGGTCGGGGTCGGGCTTTCACAATGTAAGGTCCCTCCCACTTGGCTGCCAATTTACCCTCAGTCGGATTTTTGGTAGCAAGAGTTGCTTCTCTCAAGACAAGATCCCCTACAGCGAACTCCCTCGGTCGGACCTTGCGGTTGTAGTGTGTTCTCATTTTCTGTTGGTATGAGGCCAGTCGGACAGCGGTGGTCTCTCTGAGTTCTTTAATTAAGTCAAGGTCAGCCCGATGGATTTCTTCGGTTAGTGCTGGATCCGGATGTGAAACCCTGGGAGTAGGCAAACCGACTTCTATTGGGATAACCGCCTCAGCGCCGTATGTTAAGCGGAAAGGGGTTTCCCCAGTGGGAGTCTAAGGTGTAGTTCGATAAGCCCAGAGTACATTCGGTAGCTCCTCAGTCCAAAGTCCCTTAGTAGCTTCTAGCTTAGTTTTGATGATCTTCAGGAGAGAGCGGTTGGTGACCTTAACTTGGCCATTGGCCTGGGGATGGCCAGGGGATGAGAAACAAGGTTGAATCTAGAGGTTGGCACAGAACTTCCTGTACTTGGCGTTGTCAAATTGTTTACCTTTGTCGGAGATGATGGCTTGAAGAATACCAAACCTGCAAACAATCGATTGCCAGATGAACTTGATTGTGTTCCCCTCGGTGATGGTGGCAAGGGGTTCTGCCTCTACCCACTTGGTGAAGTAATCAATGGCGACGATCGTGAACTTGGTCTGGCCTCGGCCAGTAGGGAGTGGACCGACCAAGTCGATCCCCCATTTGGCGAACGGATAAGGGCTGCAAAGTGTGATCAACTCTGTAGGGGGTGCATGGGGGATGTTGGCAAAACGTTGACACTTATCACATTTGAGCACGAAATCGGTCGCATCGTGATTAAGAGTGGGCCAGAAATAACCAGTACGGTGTATCTTGTGGGCTAGAGACTTGCCGCCCGAGTGATTGCCGCAGATTCCCTCATGAATTTCTTGCATCACATAAGTTGCTTGAGTCGGATTGAGACACCGCAGATAGGGGCGTGAGAAACCACGTTTGTACAAGATACCGTCGACAAGGATGTAATTGGACGATCGTGCCCTGACTTTGGCGGCTTGTTGGTGGTCATCTGGAAGTTCCCCCGCTGTTAGAAATCGAAAGATGTCCGACGCCCAAGGGATGGGCTCATTTTGGAGGAATTGTACTTCATGCTGGTCGGGGGAAATGGCGGGGTGGGATAGGTATTCGAGGCGGACACCACTGCTGAGGGCGGACTGGTCTGCGGAAGCCAACTGGGCCATCTTATCTGCTTTAGAGTTCTCCGCCCGAGGAATGTGCTTGATGTGGAAGGTATTGAAGAGGTGAACAAGGGGAAGTGCAAGATCCCTGTAAGTCCGCATTGTGCCCTCCTTGGCGTCGAATTCGCCCGTGATCTGTTCGACGATGAGCTGAGAGTTGCTGAGCACTCGGATGTGGCTGACACCAATGTCCCTGGCTAGGCGAAGGCCTGCTATCAGTGCCTCATATTCGGCCTCATTGTTATTGGCCTCAAACAAGAAGCGGAGCGCACATTTAAAATAACCACCCTCAGGGCTGGTGAGAATGAGGCCAACCCCACTACCTTGCTTGCAGGATGATCCGTCGACGTTGAGAGTCCAAGAGTGAGGGTCTTCTGGCTCGATGGGAGCTGGTAGGGGTAGAGAGGCAGTGTTTGGGGTAGGATTAGTGAATTCCAAGATGAAGTCGGCGATAGCCTGTCCCTTAATTGCTGTTCGAGGCCGGTAAGAGATGTCAAACTGGCTAAGTTCCACTGACCACTGCATAAGTCTGCCGGAAAGTTCTGGTTGCTGCATGACCTTCTTCAAGGGTTGGTCGGTAAGGACCACTATGGAATGGGCTTGGAAGTAAGGACGGAGTCGTCTAAAGGCGGTGACCAGGGCCAAGGATAATTTTTCTAACAGGGGGTAATTCTGCTCTGCTCCCCTGAGAGCCCGACTGATGTAGTAGACCGGTCGTTGGACAGAGTCGTCTTCCCTGATAAGAGCTGCACTGACTGCGGTGCTTGAGACGGCTAAATAGAGGAAGAGGGACTCACCCGTAATCGCTTTTGAAAGGAGGGGTGGATTGGCCATGCACTGCTTTAACTGCTGAAAAGCCTCTTCAGATTCAGTTGTCCATTCAAAAGTTTGCCGAAGAACTTTGAAGAACGGTAGGCACTTATCTGTTGCACGGGAAATGAAACGGTTGAGGGCTGCAACTCGGCCCGTGAGTCTTTGAACCTCCTTGACCGTCCTGGGAGACTGCATCTCAATCAAGGCCTTGATCTTTTCAGGGTTAGCTTCAATGCCCCGCTGACTGACCATAAAACCCAGAAACTTCCCAGATCCTACGCCGAAGGCTCATTTCTCTGGGTTAAGCTTCATTTGGTACTTGCGTAGCGTGGCGAAGGTCTTCCGCAGGTCGATCAGGTGATCAGTGGAGAGTTTACTCTTGACTAGCATGTCGTCGACGTATACTTCCATATTCCGACCGATTTGGTGATGGAAGACGGCATTGACCAACCGTTGGTAGGTGGCCCCAGCGTTCTTCAATCCAAATGGCGTTACTTGGTAATGGTAGGTACCTCGGTCGGTGATGAAGGATGTATGTTCCCGATCAGACGGGTGCATCAGAATTTGGTTGTAGCTAGAGAAAGCATCCATGAAGCTGAGCATTTGATGACCGGCCGTGACATCGACCAACAGATCTATGCGGGGCAGAGGATAGCTGTCTTTGGGGCAAGCTCGGTTCAGGTCAGAGTAATCGACACAGAGTCGCCATTTGCCATTGTTCTTGCGGACGAGGACCACGTTTGACAACCATTTGGGGAAGTCGACATTTTTGATGAATTGGACCTCAAGGAGTTTGTCGACCTCTGCGACTATAATAGTATTGCGCTCTGGATGAAAGACGCGCTGCTTCTGGCGGTGAGGTCGGAAGTGAGGTTCAATGCTGAGGCGATGAGTTATGAAAGAATGGTCGATGCCGAGCATATCTGAGTGAGTCGAAGCGAATATATCATTGTGCTCGATCAGAAGGGCAGTAAGGTCGGCCTTAGCTTGGGGGGATAGTTGGCTGCCGATCTTAGCAGTTTTCATTGGGTTGGTGAGATCGATGGGAATCTCAACGAGCTCCTCCACCAGTTCGCCACTGACCAGCTCGTCCTCATCTCGGGCGTCAAGTCCTTCAATGATCATGGCCTCCTTCAGCTTGACTTCCTTGAGTGAGGCGACATAACATTCCCTGGCTATGGTCTGCTCCCCCCGTACTGTCCCGACTCCCTGGTCGGTGGGAAATTTTATGGCGAGGTGGTAGGTTGAAGTGACAGCTTGAAAGGCGTTGAGGGCGGTGCGACCAAGGATGATGTTGTAGGCAGAGAGACAGTCGACCACAAGGAAAGTGAGCAACTTGGTAGTCTGCCATGGGTATTCGCCGATGGTGATGGGGAGGTCGATGGAGCCGATGGAGGTCACCCGGTCTCTAGTGAAACCAATCAAAGGAGTTTGGAGGGGGGACAGGCTTTCCTCCCCAATTTTGAGCTGGCGGAAGCAGCTGAGGAATATGATGTCTGAATAACTGCCGTTGTCGATGAGGACCCGTCAGATCTTATAGTTGGAGAGAAGGGCAGAAATGACGAGAGGGTCATCATGAGGATAACGGATGCTAGTACAGTCGGCGTCCGTGAAGGTGATGGGTTCTGTCCACTGCTTAGGCTGTTTGGAAGGTCGGTCTATCGTGTCCACTGCTTTGTCCGAGCCTTGCCTTATCTTCCTGAGCTCTGCCCTCTGAGCGGAGCGGGATGGTCCTCCACAAGCAAGGCCACCAGAAATGACTCGGATTTCACCAACTGGCGGAGGGGGATTACTTGGGGGCCGAGGCTGTTGTGGGGGGCAGTCACGGCCTTGGTTAGGTTGGGCTGGCTGCCGAGGTGGGGTACGCCGGTGGTTGTTTCTGAGGAGCTCGGTTCTTTGCCTCTGTTGTGGGCGAGTGTCCGTGAACCGGCTGAGACGCCCTTGGCGAATGAGGGTCTCGACCTGATCCTTGAGGTTAATGTAGTCATTAGTGTTGTGGCCGTGATCCTGGTGGAAACGACAATATTTGGACTGGTCTTTTCGTTGGAAGGGGTTCGTGAGGGCAGGGGCCATTTGAGGGGGTAATCCCGTTGGATCTAGTGGAGGACTTGTTGCATGGGAGAATTAAGGAGCGTGTACCGCTCGAACCGACCGGGAGGTCGGGCTGGTGCCGACCTTTCAGCGCGAGGAGGTCGATCGGTGTATTGGGGTGTTTGGCTGTTATACTGGGTGTTTCTGGGTTCCGAGTCTTTTCTCTTTTCTCTGGGGGTCGGGTTTTTGGATATTGGATCCTGCCGAGCGGCTAGTGAATTTTCGGCATTCATATACTTCTGGGCCTTGGATAATAGGGTTGCCATGGAGGTCGGGGGGTTTGGAGAGGGAAAAAAGGAAATCGACGATCGTAGCCCGGCCATGAAAGCCGTAAGGATGACCTTATCGTCATTCTCCGCTACTTGTAGGGCTTCGGTGTTGAAGCGAGTAACGAAGCTACGTAGCGACTCCCCCTCGGTCTGACGGATATTGAGGAGTTGGGTTGTAGGGTGGCGTTGGCGCTGGGCTCCGATGAAATGGCTGAGGAAGGAGTCGCTGAGATGCTGGAAAGTGGAGACAAAGTCCGCTGGTAACTGACTGAACCACAGTCAAGCTGACCCCTTCAGTGTCACGGGGAAAGCCCGACACATGATCTTGTCAGGGAAGGCATGGAGGATCATGAGGGTACCAGATGGTCGACTGGGTCCGTCGTACCGTCAAAGGAGTCAATGGTGGGCATCTTGAACTTGGCGGGCAAGGGTTTGTCCCGGATGGAGGTAACAAATGGTGAATTTTCCATGGTAGAGGGTTTGTACTGAATATTCTGCATGACCCCTTGGAGTTGGAGCTTCATTGCACGGAGCTCAGCGTCCCAGAGGGGAACGTGGTCACCATGGTCAGTCAATGGAGGCTGGACGCTGCTAGCCTCCCCTTCAGGGGCTGGTGCTACGACCAACGGGTGTAGGGGTGGTGGTGGATTTATATGTGGGTGGGGAGCTGGCAAACCTTCCAAGTTGGGTGGATGGAGTTGTGGAGCAGTATGGCTCGGGGCTCTTTCTTGGTTGGAAAGAATATCAGGAGGTGGGGGAGGAGGCACTTTGGAGTAAAGCATTTATCAAGGCTTGGTTTTGCTCGGCCATGCGGGTAATGCTGTTGGTAAGCTCGATAAAATACTGTGGTGGGTTGTTTAGATTGGGGGGGTCGGCTTGATGGTCGGCGGCATTATTGTGAGAAGCCATAGATCTAGTCGTGACCATGCACTTTGACGGGTAAGAGAAAAAGGTTGTTGGAACGGGGCCTCCGGCGACAGTGAACACAACTGGCGCGATGAGCAAAGTGTTCCCACAGACGGCGCCAACTGTTGATACAGTTTATCCCCGGTGAATGGAGTAAACTGGTCCAAGCTCCTCAAGCCCAGGTCCAAATGATCGAGCCCACCGGATACCCTGCAAACAATTTCAATGGGGAACGGGGTAGTCCCCCAGTGAACCCTCCGACGATCAAGTTAGGAAGAGAAATAAAGCATATGGGAGAAGATTAGAGATAGAAAGCTTAACCTTTTTCTTGTCTACAACGTTCGCTTATATCCTTTGGCAATCATTTCGCTGTCTCTTCTGACCTGCTCTCCTTGCCGAAAGCCTATGCTGTAGCTTACCTTGCTCAGGGTAAGGGGGTCCTGTTCCGGCAGAGAGGTGTTGTCGTAATAAATGCTGTGATGGGCTACATTAATGGTGATGTGCAATGGCAATAACTTTACAGATCTTTGTCTGTTGATGTGGCTCGTCCTTTACCCGCCACGTGCCTGAATGTCGTTGGTTCTTAATGCCATATTGGATTCCAGCTGTTCTGGACTTCATCGGCTGGGTTATGCATTGGGCCCCGAATGATGGGCTTGGGTTGCTTATAGTGGTTCATGACCTCTGTGGGCCTGTCCATATCACTATTGATATGATAGATATAGATATCCTGAATGGTTATCTAAATAAGTTTTGAATTCAAATTCAAACTTATATGAATAAGGTTCAAAGGGTTCAGATTCAAAGAGTCATGTCACATGGGCGCCCAATTTCTAATAGAAATGGATAACATTTTCACATCTAATTAGAGAGCAGTTTGATTAGGTACAATCACCTATATGTATACCTCTGTGATTCAATTGTTCATCTTATAAAGTTCACTAAACATATCCCCTATGCAAAAATTAAGTAAATTAAATATTAATAATTTACTTGATTAAATTATATTTATCTTTAAAAAATAACTAATGTTATTCAATTACTTATTTTTTTACCTCTAATTATCTTATAAATAAAATGGACGTCTTCATTCTATTATCAACAGCAATATTTATGATCCAATAAAAATATGTGATATGTCGATCATATTGATAAGTACTTTCATTTTTAACCCTCATAAAATATATAGAGTTTATTTGGGATGTGCGAGCTTTTTAACTTTTTGGCTATTATTCTGGAATTACAAACTCTCGTTTGAGATAAGTTTTTGGATGAATTATATTAATAGTCTCTATAGTTTAGGACTTATTTCACTTTATTCCCTGACTTTTCAATTGTAACACATTTGACCTTAAATTTTGAATCTTGTTCCAAATAAGGACAATTGAAGATATCATTAGATTTTTCGAGGGTAAAATCGTCAATTTGATAAAATATAAACTAATTTGACAAAAATAATTATCAAACAAATATTTTTTAATTTTTAAAAATTATTTCTACCCACTAAAAATAAAATTATGTAAAATTGATAAATCTTTTAGACATTTATTTATTTTTTTACCAAATTAATTTTTATTATGTGTTTGGATGATGATCATGTAAAATTAATTTTAAAAAATTAATCATGTAATTTTTATTAATTTTTATCAATTTTACATAATTTTATCATTGGTGAATAAAAATAATTTTTAAAAAATTAAAAATATTTTTTTGACATTTATTTTTTGTCAAATTAGCTTATATTTTATTAAAATTGACAATTTTGCCCTTAAAATTAAACAATGGTATCTTTAATTGTCCTTATTTGGAACAACATTCAAAATTCAAGATCAAATGTGTCACAATTGAAAAGTCAGGAACTAAAGTGAAACGAGTCTCAAACTATAGGGACTATTTGTGTAATTTTTCCTAAATTTTTTTTATTTTTTATGACTTTTATAAAAATAAAAATAATAATTATGAATTAAATGTTACATTTTATTTTATTTAACTAAAACAACGTATTTTATTTTATACGGCTATTTTCGCCCTCACTCTTCATCCCAAAGGAGCTAATAATTTGTGGAGGGGGAGGTCGTAATCTGTGGACAAAGAGACGATGAGATACCATACAAAAGCAACAATGGTCGATCAAAATTAACACGTCACCACCGGACAAGTTTGATAACGTAATAGTAAAAAATGATACATGTAATCTCTGAAATGTCAGCCCCATAATCATCACCACCATTTAAACTACCTCCGTTTAAGTAGTGGGTTAAGTTTTTAATTTTTAAATTATTTTAGTTTAGAATTAAAAATTTTAATTTGAAATTTTTTGTTTTTTTATTTTTTGATGAGGTGTCTTCTTCATAGTAAATGACCAAACTGCCCTTGAAGTGATTCTTTCATGTCAACTCCTTGCCTTACATCCTCCACGTCAACATCATTGGAGTTGAATTTTGTATTTTTGTTTTTTTTTTGGGATTAGGCCTATTTTTATGGTTTTTTTTTTGTTTTTTTTTTTTCAAAAACAAATTTTCATGTGTTTTATTTATTTGTAAATTACGTGGCAAATGCTAATTTCTGTTTTTATGTTTTTAATTTTTATTTTTTTGGATGAGGCGTATTTTTGTGATTCTTTTTTTTTAATTTACGGTTTTGTCATTTTTTTTCCTTTACATTAATTTGTTTTTATTTTTCAAAAATAGGTTTTCATGTGTTTTATTTATTTGTAAATTACGTGGCAAATGTTAATTTCTGGTTTTGTGTTTTTATTTTTAATTTTTTTCGATGAGGCGTATTTTTGTGGTTCTGTTTTTTAAATTTACGTTTTTATCATTTTTTTATTTCTATACATTAATTTGTTTTTTACTTTTCAAAAATGAGTTTTCATGTGTTTTATTTATTTGTAAATTACGTGAAAAATGAAAATTTCTGTTTTATGTTTTTATTTTTTATTTTTTTGGATGAGCCGTATTTTTGTGGTTCTTTTTTTTAAATTTACAAAATTGTCATTTTTTATTATTTCTACACATTAATTTGTTTTTGTTTTTGAAAAATAGGTTTTCATATGTTTTATTTTTTTCCAAATTACGTGGCAAATGCTAATTTCTGTTTGGAATTTTTTTTTATGAGTCTTATTTTTGTGGTCTTTTTGTTTTCATTTACGCTTTTGTCAATTTTTTTTATTTGTATACATTAATTTGTTTTTAGGCTTCGAAAATGGTTTTTCATGTGTTTTCATTATTTTGAAATTATGTGGCAACTGCTAATTTATGTTTTTAATTTTTAATTTTTTTACTTTATTTGTTTTTTTTTGGAAAAGATCCTTTATTTAAAATAATGTGAAAAATCATATATTGCCGTGGCACATAATAAAAAATGATGTATGTTTTGGCTTTTTGTTGTTTTAAGCAGGTCTTTTTATGTTTTTAATTGACGTCGCACATGATAATTTTTGAATTTCTGTTTTTTCTAAGTTTCTTATTTGTTTAACCTTGTGTTTTTTTTTTTGAAAATGCTTTTTTCTATGGTTTTTGGTTTTTCAAAGTTAGGCACGTCACAAACTGAAAGGGATTATATTCTCGTGTAAACACATACATATTGTACATGATAACATAGTTGAATAGAGTCTAGTCCACGTGTGTTACCAATGTTAGAACCCTACGAATATTAGGTGGACTATTTCCTAACGTTCCGTTATTACGCAAGTACACTAACTTGTCGCGTATGCGGAGTCGCACCAATGCCATATGCGGGTCCTCATCCCCAACCATTAAACCATCCTCGTCATGTTCAACTTCTGGTATGGCATTTACTATTGTCATAGCCTCTTCCTCGTCGCATATTGGGTGAACAGGTGTTGGATTACTTGTATTTCGCCGTATATAATTATGTAATGCCATTGACGCACCTACTAACTGAACTTTCACATTTGCAAAGTCATACCGAGGCATGTCTCTAATAAACCCCCATCGATTTTTCCAGGGACCGAAAGTGCATTCCACCACACTACGTAATGACGAGTGCACGTTGTTAAATAATTCCCTTGGGGTATTTGCCGTCATATTCTGTTGACTACTTCGGAATTGTTGTTGGTGGTAACGGCTGCCTCTGAAAGGTGCTAGGTAACCTACCCGGTTTGGATAGCCAGAATCGACAAAATAATATTTGCCTGCATTCGCAACAAGTATTTATGACACGAAAATCGACATTGTGATTCATTTTCAAATAACGATGTTTGCCAAAAAATTATAACAGTGGTCGAATTTTCAATGCAATGTGTTACCTTCTTCAGGATGTGAAAATGGGACATTGTCATTTGTTAGTATCTCGTTGAAGATGCAACTATCGTGCATACTTCCTTTCCATCCGCACGAAATGAAGATGAAACACATGTCAAAATCGCATGCGGCCATGATATTTTGTGTGTGACAGCATTTCCTACCGAAATATGTTGCCGCATCTGGCCCCGTAACCCATGCACTTACATGTGTTCCGTCTATGGCTCCAATCTAGTCCTGCTAACAACCCAATTGTATTGTTACTCCTACGGGTACATGTAATGGTTGTTTTCATACGTCACGTCCACTTAAAATTAAAACAACATAACTGGACTTGGCACAAATAACTGTTGAAGGTTTAGTCAATAGTATCTTGAACGGTAGGTATTTCCGTTTAGACCGCATGTATGGATGTATACACTGCTGACTATATGTGGGCCGCCAATGAACAACAGTGAACTCTTTCATGGAAGTTAATAAGTTATGCACGTGCCGAGACAGTCTGTCCCGAATGTTGGAACCGTTCTTAGATTTCCCGATTTTACTTTCCTTTCAACACATGGATAAACATTGCAACACTTTCTTCAACAGCTAAGCCATGTGAACGTTGCGGTACTTGTAACCCAAAATCATTTACTAATGTTTCATACAACGCGGCAAAAACTTCCTTTGGCATGTACACATTTTCCTCAAATCGATCCATATGGCCCGCATACAATTCGGATATCTATGCATGCTTGGTCAATATTGCAGTGCGACATGGCGTTTTAACCATGTGTTTTTCATACCACTCAATGACATACTGGCATGCTTATAGAAATGTCCAGTTGTGTTCTTGTTACAGCTATACGGCCATTTCATTAAGCATTTCCCTTAATACGTCATTGTTGCTTCTATCCCCGGGATTCATCACGTCTTCATTGTTACGAAACCTACAAGAGTGGCAACGTTTCAATTAATTTGCACATGATGCGTTGACTCAAACGTAATAACAGTTTCCAATTACAGAATGCCGATATGTACTCAATGTAAAAAAATGTTGTTACCAATGTCATTACTTCCGCATAATGGTATGAATTAAACAAATAGTGAACCTAGTCATTATTGTTTACAAGGGGACCGTTAACACAGCAATGGCATTACTAACACAACCACAAAAGATGACGTCAAACTAACATAACTGTTTCCCAAACAAAATTAATAAATTCAAAAGCATCACACGCAGGCCGTCGTTGCGCATTTCATGCCCATTACATTTAATGCAAACCCAACCATCCTATTCCATTCAAAAATAACACACAACCATTCTTCCATTTCGTCTACGACAAACATGCAAACCTTTTGTTCACCATAGCTAGTAAGCAAAAAAAAAAAACAAGAAAAAGTTTAAAACATGCACACACAACCATCATGTTTTAGTACAGTTCCAACAATAACATAACTAAAAGTTTTCCAAAGCAAGAGAAGGACAGGCATCTTCAGCATTACTAACACCGCTATATCACATCTGGCGAGCCACAAACAGGTTCGTAAACGACGCCAACGCAGTACACTGGAGTTGCTTTTGTGAAAGCCACCCTATAATGTGGTCATCATCAGGCTGGCACATCATGACAACCCGGTAATCTGCGTTATCCATAAGTGTTGAGGCGAAATGAAATAGCGGCGTACCAAGTAGGGATGGAATAGTCGTCAGTCAATGCATGCACTCCAAAATAATGTACAGCGATTCGTTACCTGTGAGGTGCCTCACCATAACCTGCTGATTCTTATTACGCACATCTGTTAGGTTGTTGATGCTTTCCGCAATAATTGACGTTCCACTTGTTGCTTTTTCGACTTCGAAACACTTGTTGACGGCGTCTTTCTTCTTTTTCCCTTTTCAATCGGAACAGGTTCAAGTGAATAATCTGAGTCCACATCCTGTACTCCTGCGGGTATCGGATCAGCAAATGGCTGCGCTCCCAAACTGTGCACAGAGTCAGATAAGTCATCGGCATCTTCAGGAACTTTCTCTCCCGGTGTCCAATGGTGCTTACCAGTAGCTGATGCCTCGATGAAAACCGTCTCCATCAAGTCACGATGTTCCAAAGTTTTTTTCCTGAACTTGGCACACACCTTGTTTACCTGCACAGTTGGAGATTTATGAAAGAGGAACACGTTACATTTCATATAACAAGTGATACAGTTAACTAAAAAGGTTAAAGGTACTGGTAATAGACAAATATGAAACGCAAGAAACATGTACTTACCGATTCCATCTTGTCCCACCACTTCTCAGGTGCCTGAAACATACTAGTGTCATTGTCAAACCTTATCCCCGACACTCCTTTGCTTGAATCCATCAACTTTGTCCACGCTTGCCACTCTTTTTTCAAACTCATGTATTTATTCTTCAACTGTTTGAGGCCATGTTTTCTTTCTTTTTTTTCTCAAATTTCCTTGCCAACGACTTGTACTCTACTTGGCTAAGGACTAGGAATGGTTGATTTCCTTTTGTAATCTCATTTGCAATCAACTACAGGAAAATTCGGACTGAGTCACTGTCCCTTGAGGCCTTGTGGCTGAACAGAGTCGGTGTCTCTTCAAGACTGCTTGACTTCTCTGTCACAATGCCTTTGGTTTTGGATTAGGTACGCAGAGAAGTACGTATGGAAGCCATTACCAACAACGACGCAACTAACTAATATACAGTTACAAAATATCACCATCACATATTTTTTTGTTTGATTCAAATGTATATGCTAATAGCAAAGTAATATAAATTGATTGCACGATGCACAATCTATGCCCATGAACAATAAACAGACAAATAGGTGGTAAATTTGACAGCATATAACTAGTGCACAATAATAAAATACATAAATAAACATGCAACTGAGCGGTGGACACAGTTGTCATAGTGATTAATACGTTTACCCTTTCGTAGTGGAGGAACTAACATACAAACTTGTAGCCATACTATAACATACAAACAACATACTAACATTCGAAAGACGTTCCAAACATACTAACAACATCCTAATGTTCCTTACATACGCAACAATAAAATCACAACGACAATGCATAGCACAGACACAATGGTCTTAAGGAGACGCAAGGATTGTTGAATGTGTATGACATCATCTCGCAATTGCATGACAATGTCGTTTGTGGATGACGCATAGTCCATGCTATCTTGCCTTCGTTCTGCGCACCAACCAATCCAACTGACACAGGGCTGATGAGTGCAAATGATGAAACTATTAGTCAATGGGTTCTTAATGTTCATACAGTTATGATGGGTAATGAATTGGGCACTCACCACAGGGCGGGGACATGCAAAGTAGGGACGTCCTGGATTTTTGGTGGACCTTGAAATCTTAACAATACATGGGCCATGTCCACAGGCACACATTCGACGTGGTCATGTACTGGAAGTTGCACTAGAGGTAAACGAAGCCATGTTATGTTTGACAAAAATTCGAAAGTAACAATGAATTATAGGAGTAATTAGTTTATGATATCCATATTTGAGGATAAACATGAACTAAATACGTTGATGCACAAATGTCATATGGGTTGGCTATACGAACAAATTATTTTGTTCATTTTATATTAAAGAAAAGCAGCCTAGCAATTACTCTTTCATTGTCAACGTGTTGTTAAAATGAAATTTTTGAACTAAATTTATGACAAATCCCCTCATTATATATATAAACTGGATAGTTTCCTTCCTTACATTCTCACATTCAATTAAAATTATGACAAATCTCACGGCGTACCAAAGTTTTTTCACATTTCATTGATAAATATGTCAATGAAAACAGAAATCAATTACTTTTTGGCATATGCACTGTCATGGTCCAATTGCAGGTTTACATTCATGAACACAAAAAGCAGATATATGAATAACCACAAAAAAATGAAGTTGAATAACCAAAAAAAAAAAAAATCAAGTTAACGGTTTATAATAACAGTGTTTGAAGAAGTGAAGTTGAATAACCACAACCCAAAAATCTGAGATATATGAATGAAGATAGATATGAGGACAGTTTTTTGGAAGAGACATTGAGACATTCACAGATTTATTAATACAACAGCAGAGGGTTTTATTCAGATTTCAGAATATTATCAATGCATACATTTACATTTCTTTCTTCATTCAGCATTCAAGTTACTCATGTTACAAAACTGAAATTTGTAACAGAATCAGATTTGATTCACAGATTTCATTCGTAGAATTCATTCAAATTTCATATTTCATTCACAGACTCAGATTTCAGCAATGACATTGACAAATCAATAGGTATTACACATTTTCATTCAGCATTGTCATTTTTTTCTTTTTTAATGACAATGATAAGAAATCAAGTTACCAATGTTACAAAAATCTATTTTGTAACAGAATCAGATTTCATTCACAGATTTAATTCTGGTTTCAGATTTCATTTACATAATCAGATTTTATTCAACATTGACGAATCAATTTGAACTTCTAATATGGAAGTTTTCTTTTTTAATGAGAATTATAAGAAATCAAGTTACCAGTGGTTAACAGAATGAAAATTATAAGAAATGAATTTGAAAATCTGATATGAAATTTTTCACAGAATCAGATTTCATTCGCAGATTTACACAACTTTCCATAACAGACATGGAGACATTATTTTTTTTATGAAAAGAACACTAGTTCTGTTGTTTATAGAAATACATGGAGACATTTGTTTGTAAATTCAGAATGTTTCACATGGAGCCATTCGCAGAGTTATGAACACAGAAAGTTAGATTTCAGAGTTAAGCAAAAAAATTGATTACAAATTCCAGAATTGAGGGGGAAAAAATGAGAAAACATCACAAATGCAGATTTCATATTTGAGAAAAATATATAATTTCAGCATTCAAATTTCAGGTTAGGCACAACAGTGAGATTTATGAAGAAAATAATTTAGATTTCAAATTTTAGAACAAATCAGGATGTAGAAATTCCAGATTTCACAAAAAAATTGGCAGAAAAAAAAAAGAAAATCAGAATTCCAAAGAAATCATATTTCGTAGATTCAGACATCGTAATGTGAAGAACACCTCAAATAATCGTTTTCAAAAATGTGTTTTCCACCACTAATCGGTCGTGACGACCAGTTTCCATCACAGATTCAAAATCGGAGTGAGGTTTTGCAGTGAGTGCCACAGATATAATGGTAGCTTTCCCATTGTGCAAACCAAAATGAAAAAAATGTAACCCAAATGAGGAAAATTTTTGAAGCAGCAATAACAATGGGTTCCAAAGATCAACCGAGCAGAATGGGTTGAAGGATAGGTTATTACGCAAACAAACCCCCCCCAAAAAAAAAGAGAGGGGAAAGCAACCATTACCTTCAAATTCCAGATCTTTAAGAGACTGAGTTGTAGGGCCCCGCCGATATGAACTCCGGTGGCGCACCGATGTCAAAAGTATCGCTATTCTTCTTTCCCAAGCAGAGCCGTTTAGATCGCCTCGTTCGTTTTAGCTGTAAAATGGATGACCGAACTGGTGCGAATTTGTGGATTGGAGGGTGTGATAGTGTGAACACAGTGCTAGGGGTAATTTGGCACTTTCACCCCGCCTTGTAGGTAAGTTATGCCCCTGAACTCGTTTTTGTCAGTTTGTGGCTAATTTAGCCTATTTTGGACTATAGTGGCTAAATTAGCCCAAAACTCTCTTGCCAAACGGTTTGTGTCCTCATTTATGAGCTTTATTTTTTGCTCCATCATCAATGCAAATCTTACTGGTTACATTAGAACCGTGTTGAGATCTACTATTCACTTTGTTTGGTTTTATTTTTTTAAAAATACTCTTCTGAAAATTATACTTTCTTATTTTCTATGTTTTTTTGGTTTTATTGAATTTTTTTAATATTTTAAGCATTTTTTTTTAGTTTTTAGACATACCTAACATAAATATACCTAAAAAGTAAAAAAAATATTAAAAAAATCTTTTAAAAATTGATTAAATATCAAAAATATAAAAAAAAAAATACAAGAATTTAGTATATTTTTTTTTGTATTTTTATGTATTTATTAATTTTTTAAAATATTTTTTTCCATTTTTTTTTACTTTTTAGATACATCTAAGTAAGGTGCATCTAAAAAAGTAAAAAAATGTTTAAAATTTTAAAAATATTCACTAAAAATAAAAAAAAATACGAAAATAAAAAAACTCAGTTTTCAAAAAGCTTAATCCAAAAAACTCAAACCAAATATTATAATTTTTTCTCAATGTATATATATATAAGAAAATATCAAATAAATAAAAAATAAAATTATAGTACAAATAAGGGTGGACATACACCATGTCAGTATGGCTTCGGGCTGGGTCTAGGCGGGAAGTACTAAGTATATTATACGTATATACCAGCACTAATTTATGTATGCGTAATATGTATAATATCTATATTAATAATAAGGTCACATTGAGCCACAAAGAACATTGTCAAGTTTGTTAGACCATTTTAATATCTTTTATTTATTTATTTATATATTTTTGTTTATGAATCTTCTTTTGTCTTGTTCATGAATCTCATTTTGTTTGGTGAATAGATATTCATTGTTTTGATAACCTTTTGTCTTGCGTATGTTCTGTGGGGATGTATTTTCTAAATACCAACACGTGGCAAGGTGCCGACGTGTCAGTCGAAGTGCCACGTGTCCTGGTAGTGACGCCGAGGTTATCTCGGCGAAGCCGAGGTTATCTCCGAAGATATCGAAATCTGAGATAAGCGGATAAGGAACAAGAGTCCTAGAATGAAGAGAAGACTTCAGTTTGGGTAAAGATAAGACTCTTAGAGAGTTTATCCTAATTCCACTGGGAGTCCCAGATTAACAGTAATCCTAAGTCCATTAGGTCCAGGCTCCTATTGGGACTAGGATTGTATTGCCTATAAAAGAGAGGCACCCCCATGGGTCTAAGGTATGCTTTTTAGGCTCAAGCTTGTGAGTTGAATAATTGATTATCTTTGAGAGATATACTGACTTGATCGTCGGAGTGCCCCCGGGTGGACGAACTACCGCGGGATTCTTATATTTCTGTTGCAGGTCAGTCAGGTGTCATCTATTCTGCCAGTGCTCTCCAGCTGAATTACTGAGTTAGCAATGTGGTTGGAAAATCACCCACACAATTTGGCGCCGTCTGTGGAAAAGAAAGAAGAATAGATGGCCAATGACGGACAGAAGGATCAGACTGGAGACAACGCTCCTGCTGGGAGTGAGAGACCTATCAACCTTGACGTTGAAGGGGACGACCGCAACACAGAAACTCATGACCAGAGTCACGGAGTGAAAGACGCCGACCAGAAAGGTGACGCACCAAAGATAACAGATCGAAGCGGATACTACAACGAAGATGACCTCCAGGTATGGAAGGATAGATACCTACGGAGGAACGAAGACCCTTCCAGAAGGGATACAAAGACAGGGGGCATGAGCGCTCCCAAGGAGATAACATTCAAGTATAGAAGAACTCATCCTATGTGAGCAGATCTTAAATTCTAGATCCTAGATCACGGATCCTAGAAGACATGATCTCGGCCTAGATGAGTAGGTCCGAGAAGAGAAGAGCTCAACCTGAGTGACCAGATCCAAGATTTCAGAAGATAAGATCTCGACACTTGAGTCTGAGAATAGAAGAGCACAATGAGCAGATATCAGATCCCAAAATATAAAAAGGAAACACACAAGATCAGACTAAAGTTGGCCAGAATTGAGAAGTATACTAGGGCTGAGGAGGACATGCCGGGAACAAAGGCGTCGGAACAAGAAAAGAGAAACAGCTCGCCGATGCGAGGCTGAAAATCAAACTCAGGTTGGAGCCAAGTAAGATCAATAGAGAAACCAAGGCCGACAACCTCGGCTTGAATTAAACCTCGGCGACAAGGTCGAAGCTACATGTATGATGAGAACCCAAGTAGATTTTAAGTTCACACTGGGGGAGGCAGAGAGAAGAAGAATGCATTTACCACTTGTTGAAATTTGTAGCAATTTACAAGTTGGTTAAATCGAGATAATGTTTACCGCTTGTTGAAATTTGTAACAATTTACAAGTTGGTTAAACCGAGATGATGTTTACCGCTTGTTGAAATTTGTAGCAATTTACAAGTTGAAGTTAAGCCGAGATGGTTCCTTATCTTCACTTGTTGAAATTTGTAGCAATTTACAAGTTGAAGTTAAGCTGAGATGGTTCCTTATCTTCACTTGTTGAAATTTGTAGCAATTTACAAGTTAAAGTTAAGCTGAGATGGTTCCTTATCTTCACTTGTTAAAATTTGTAGTGATTTACAAGTTGAAGTTAAGCTGAGATGGTTCCTTATCTTCACTTGTTGAAATTCATAGCAATTTACAAGTTGAAGTTAAGCTGAGATTATTCCTTATCTTCACTTGTTGAAAATTGTAGCAATTTACAAGTTGAAGTTAAGCCAAGATTACTGTTTCTCTTCGCTTGTTTAAATTCGTAGCAATTTGCGAGTTGAAGCAAAGCCGAGGTTATTGCTAAACACTTGTAGCAATCTACAGGTTGGTTAAACCAAAGAAGATGCTTAACACCTGTTGAAATTTGTAGCAATTTACAAGATAACGTTAAGCCGACATATGATCATCTGTTGAAATTTGCAGCAATTTACAGGTTGAGGAAAAAGCTAAGTATGTTGTTTAAACACTTGTTGAAATTCGTTGAAGTTAAGCCGAGATGGTTCCTTATCTTCAGTTGTTGAAATTTGTAGCAATTTACAAGTTGAAGTTAAGCCGAGATGGTTCCTTATCTTCAGTTGTTGAAATTTGTAGCAATTTACAAGTAGGCTAGACCGAGATCACTGTTTAAACACTTGTTGAAACTTGAGAAAAAGTTTGCAAAGTTAACATTGAGTAGTATATGTTTCACACTTGTTAGAATTTATGAAAAGTTTGCAGGTCAGTATCTTGCCGAAGTAAAAGTTTTGTAGCTATTATACCCGAGGTATGTAACCCCGAGAAGATTGCATAAAGGAGGCAAAGTACGAAAGGCATACAAAAAATTCTAAGTATAGAATCAAACAGAGGCAGTCAAAGAAAAGGAAAAAAAGAATGCAGTCATTCAAAGAAAGATGGTTATGTTAAAATATCCAACACAAACAGAAGGCACATCGGCCGTACAGAGAAGCTTCTACTGTCCAGGAAACAAAAAAGTACAAAAGACAAGAAAAGAGGGACATCAAAGTTATGATTCTTCTACTTCAAGCGCAATTTGAGACTGGACCTCGGCCAATTCTTGGAGAACTACCTCGAGTGATTCCTGGAGAGCTACTTCGACAGTCTTTTCTGCCTCGATTTTGGCGTCAATCTGCGCAAGGGTTTCATCAAGACTTTTTTCGGCTGAAGGAACGTCAGATGAGGCCTGTTCAGGAGTAGTTTCCTTGGCAACTACATCACCATCATCATCCTGAGTTAGGTCCAAGACCTGCTCATTTAGAGAAGGAGACTTAGGCCCAACAGCCTCCTTGGATTTCCTTACTAAAGTCTCATCCTCACCTTCCTCCTCATCTTCAGACTCAGATTCATATTCTTCTTCAGCTTGACTTGGAGGTGGAGGAGGAGGAGGGAATGAGAGAGGAATAGCTTCGGCCTTGCGTAGAGGTGAATCTTCAGGAATATTGAGCTTTTTGGCCAGGGACATCCAACCAAGGGAAAAGCCTCTGTTGCATGCCTGCCTAACTTGTAATTTGTATTCCTCTGTAACATCGGCCATTCCTTGGGCATAGGCTTTTTCGTCGGCCGCTTTGATCTCAGTGTCTTTAGTAGCCAAGGCCTCCTGAAGTTCCTTTTCGGCTTGGGCCTTTTTCTCTTCGGCTTCTCTCTTCTCGGCCTCGGCAACCTTCTTAATGGCCTCAGCAGATTCGGCCTTTTCTTCGGCTAGGGTTTGGACTTTGATGACAGCCTCAGCCTGGTCTTCTAGTTTGTTCATTTTTGATTGAAGAGTTTTGTTCTCCTTTTTAAGGGCAGAAACCTCCCTCTTCATGTCGGCCAACTTTGCCCTGTTTTCAAAAGCTTGCATAGAGAGAGAGTGGGCATGTTGAATGGCCTGAAAGAGCACAGGGCAAAAATTATTACAAAATTTTACAAAGTAAAAGAGAAGACAAGTTTCCATGTAAAGACACTTACTTGGACAGAACGTTAGAGCATAAAGGCATAGTTCTCGTACTCACTCATATTGGCATTCCGTTCAAGATCACCTGGGAGAAGTAGGGCGGTACTGAGTGCTACGCCGACATTAATGTCGTCGGCACTATCGTTGGCAAGAACAGGCTTATCTTCTAAAGTAATTTCAGGCGTCCAGGGGTATTCTGGACCCCGAGGTCGTCACAGACGATGACCTCGGCTTCTTTGATTGTGTGGACTCTGATGGCTGTGTCTCAGCAGATCTTTTTTTGGGAACGGAAGCCGTCTTCTCAATCCCTGCCAATTGTGAAATTGTCAGGGTATCCTCAGCCTCAACTTCAGTGGCTTTAGCCTTTGGCTGGGCTTTCTTGGTTCGTTTCGGCTTTGGTGGGGGCATGGTTTGCGTCGGCTGAGCATCGACGTCAACAGGGAGATCGGCAAGGAGGTCTTGAGCAACGGGCTTTGGGCGACCCATCTTAGCAGTTTTGACAAGTCTTCGCCGACGTTTTCGTTCTTGTATTGGGACCAAGTATGGGACCGAAGTAGATGGTTGATTGGTTGGGTCAGATGTTGACTCTTGATCTGTTCGTGATGTAGAGGCGGTTTGAGTTGTGGCAGTAGGAGGAGAAAGGCTTTTCTTCTTTCTTTTGGGGACGTCGGGCAAAATCGATTTGTATGTAGGAATAAAATTGAGAAGAAGAGGTGCTTTTCTTTTGTGAACTGGCAAGTCTAGGAGTCTTTTCAGGTCCTTACTGGGAACATAAGATTGGCGAAAGTTTTTCGCTAGCTTGCGAACGTCTGCAAGAAAAAATAGACATTAGAAACAGATAAATTATTGAAGACTTGAATAGAAACAACTAAGTATTGACACTGGGCTCTTACCCTTGCCCTCTTTAACTGATCGGGGAAGAGGCTAGAGATGGGCGTCCTCGCCTGCGCCAAACTCCCAATTTCCCAAAGCAATAACATAATCATCTCCAGCCCCCTTGTTGGAGTCTGGGAGGTCGGCTACAATTTTAAATTCTGTGGACCTCGGATTAAGATAATAAACGAAGCCTTTTTCTTTCAAGTTAAGGGCACACATGGTGTAACAGTACTGTATGTCGGCTAAGGTGATCCTAGCGTTTTCCTGATTAGCTAAGGCGATAATACCAAAAATCACTCGATAAGAGTTGATTGCCAGTTGCATGGGGTTCAACTTATAATAATAAAGAATCTCACGAAAAAGGATGTTGAGTGGGAGCCGGAGTCCGCACTCAGTAAAAGTTACAATGGGAAGGGGCATAGCATTTTCTGTAGGCATGATGGAGTCGCCATCCCCAGCCAGTCTCAGGTGGACATCGGCAGGGATGGAGAACTCTTTCCTAAAGTACTCAAGTTTGGTCGGGGGTATCTACCCTGTGCTTCCACACTACCACCTGTGCTTTTCTTGGGTATGCGTTGCATAGTACAGCTTATAGATTTTTTGATATGAAAAATAATAATATTTTTGAATCAGGTGATGCTATTTTTCATGAATATAAATTTCCTTTCAAATATAGAAATAGTGGAGGTCAAATAATTTCTGAAAATATTTTATCTGTGCCTAGCTCTTCTACTCTATCTCAAGTTTTTCAAGAACAAGAAAATTCTCAAATCCAACCAATGAGGAGTAAACAAGCTAGAGTTGAAAAAGATCTTGGCCCTGACGATTATCTTTACAATGTGGAAGAAGTTCCTTTTACGATACAAGAAGCTTTATCATCACCTGATACTATTTTCTGGAGAGAGACTGTAAATGATGAGATAGATTCACTACTTTCAAATAAAACATGAAAGTTAATGAATTTACCTCCTGGTTGTAAAACTATTGGGTGTAAATGGGTCCTTCGTAAAAAACTAAAACCGGATGGAACTATAGATAAATATAAAAGTGAGGCTTGTCGCTAAAGGTTTTAAGCAATAAGTTGATCTTGATTTCTATAATACTTTTTCTTCAGTTATTAGAGTTACATCCATTAGACTGTTAATAGCAGTGGCTGCAATTCATGATTTAAAAATTCATCAAATAGATGTAAAAATAGCATTTTTAAATGAAAATCTAGAAGAGGAGATTTACATGGACCAACTCGAGGGCTTTGTGGAGTCTGGCCAAAAAAGTAAGTTGTGTAAGCTAACTAAATCCCTTTATGGTTTAAAACAAGCTCCTAAACAGTGGCATGAGAAATTTGATTCCTACATGGTTGAGAATGACTATAAGACTAATGAATGTGATAAGTTCATATATTATAAAACTTGTGAAGCTGAACATGTGTTTATTAGCCTATATGTAGATGATCTTCTTATCTTTGGCTCTAATTTGCATATTATAAATGTACTAAAAATATGCTTAATAGCCACTTTGATATGAAAGATCTTGGTGAAGCCAATTTTATTTTGGGAATTAAAATTACCAAGACTAAGGATGACATTTTTCTTAATCAGTCGCATTATGTTGAGAAAATTTTAAACAAATATAACTTTCTAAACTGTAAACATATTACTACTCTTTTTGATGCAAGCATACATTTATCTGTTGTAACAAATGAAAAAGAAATGATTATTCAAAAGGAATATGCTAGCATGATTAGTAGTTTGAGATATGTTACTGACTGTACTGGACCTGACATTACATATACTGTTGGAGTACTTAGCGGGTTTACTAGCAAGCCAAGTCGAGATCATTGGCTAGCCATGTGAAGAATTATGAGATATTTATCTAGTACCAAAAATTATGGTTTGTTTTATAATAAGTATCCTGCGGTACTTGAGGGATATAGTGATGTCGATTAAAACACTTTGTCAGGTGATTTTTCGTCTACCTCGGGTTTTATTTTTACCTTGGGTGGTGGTGCTATATGTTGAAAGTTTAAAAAATATACTATAATTGCTAATTCTACTATGGAAGCTGAGCTTATAGCATTAGCTACAGCATCTGAGGAAGTGAATTGGTTGAAAGATTTGTTAAATAAAATCCCTTTTTGGGAAAAACAAATTCCTCCTGTATTAATTTGTTGTGATAGCACTGCTGCTATTGGTAGAGTGAATAACCATTTTTACAATGGTAAATCCAGACCTATTTGAAGGAAACAAAGTAATGTGATATCCTATTTGAGTAATGGCATCATAACTGTGAATTATGTAAGATCTTGTGATAATCTTGTGGATCCGTTAACCAAGACCTTGGCGAGAGATAGGGTCTGGAATACATCGAGGGGAATGGGTTTAAAGCCTGTAAAATCATAAACCATGTATGAGGGCGCCCAACCTAGGGACCAGAGATCCTGTAACTAGGTTCAATGGGAAGAACGAATCATACGGTGGTTGTAAAAAAATGCACTCCTTAATATTTTGTTATCCATCCCTATGATGAAAGTGCATTTGTCCTGTAATGTTGAAGGGTTGAGTTTTTATACTCTTAATAAAATTTTGTAGCTCTTGTTGAGTGTGGTGTGTCAATTACAGGAACATCTGTAGCGACCCTAATTTTCTTTAGTTATTATTTATTATTATTATGGTTATTATTATCTTATTTTCTTTTTGACTTTATTAATTGTGTGGTCACATGACAATTTAATGTGATATTTAATTAGTTTAATGTGATATTTAATTATAAAAAATTAATTTAAATATTTATTTTTATATATATTTATATATAAAAAAGGGTGTTATATGTATTGATTTTATAAAGAATATTTATATATGTTGCAATTATTTAATAAATAAAATGTAAATAATGCAATTAGGTTAAGCATTAGAGCCTTACTTAGATAATAAAATAAAATAAAAAGAAAAGAAAAGAGGGGTACAATAGCCGCAAGCAGAGAGAAACGTTAATAGCGACCTGAGATCTGAGAGCTTCGACGATTGATTTAAGATAGAGAGAGAGAGAGAGAGAGAGAGAGAGAGTGAGTGATCATAAAAGAATCAAGAAGAGTTGAAAAAAAAAAAAGAGAGGCAACGGGGAGAGAAAGAGGGGAGGAAAAAAAAAATTAGGGTTTTATTTTGGTGAATCCATTAGTTCTTCAAATAATTTTTTGATCTTAAAAAAAAATATTGTGAGTACAAACCCTACTTTCCTTTATTTATATTTAATTTGTTGTTTATTTTTATTTATTTATTTATTTGATGTTAGTTTGATTATGTTTTTACATAAAAATGATAGATTGATTTTAATTATTTTGATTAGTTTTTTATGTAAGGTTTAGGATTTTTAAATGTTTGATTGATTTTAATTATTTTGATTAGTTGTGTATGTAAGGTTTAGGGTTTTTAGATAATTAATTGATTTTAATTATTTTGATTAGTTGTGTATGTCTGGTTTAAGATTTTTATATGGATTTATTTTATGGTTGTAATCACCCTCATGGATACATGAAATTAAAATAAATTAGAAATCCATATATAAATTCCTTACACTCCACCATGACGCCATGGATTGTTGTGTTTATTTGAGTGTTGTGAGAAAGAGGGTATAAAAAAAAAAAGGGAGGATTATGAGATTTTGAATGCCTTAGGCTTGGCATTGTTATGTTGTGTATAAAAAAAAAAGTGAGGATTATGAGATTTATTTGATTGCCTTAGGCTTGGCATTGTTATGTTTGTTCTCATGAGTGAGATGTTTTGTATATGTATATTGTTGCCTCGTTCTCATGAGTAGACGAGTGTTTTGATTTACGCGCGTACGTATATGCTAACCATCCAGGGACTGTGAGTCAAACTCGGAACGATATCTCCATGCAAGTTTGGCTTCGGAGCAGTGTTAGATATATGGGAGGCACATGGGATATATGTATAGGCCGGAAGGGGAGGGCCGGAGTGGTGGAGTTAAGGTACAAAGAATTTGATGATGAGTTTTTCTGTGATAGTGTGAATTGTATTGATTTGTACATGTTGAAAAATAGCAAACGACCTCGATAAATTATAAAATTTGAGCATAGGTATGTATACGTGATTCTAGACAACTTTTGTATTTTAACTTTTTATTAAAAAGATCGATTAGAACTTATAATTGGATGATCTTGATTATAGTAGTTTTAATTCATTTTGGCAATACAGACTTTAGATGCTGTTTTAACCTACGAAATAAGTTCATTTTTATTGGTTTCGCATAAATTGAAGTAAAACATTATTCTGCACACTTTTCGTGTTTTGAACTTTTTCCAAGAAAATCATCTTAGGACAGTTTTTGTTCGTTTTAAGCTTCAGATTTTTCGATTGAATTCTATCTAGTTTTTCTATCAAGGTTTTCTCTCAACCTGTTTAGTTTCTGTTAAATTCGTTTGCGTTGTCTTTTAAGAAATTTGATTTTGTACAACTTTCGTTTTTTGAGTTTTGATCAATTCGAATTATTTAAGTATGAAATGGATTTTTATACGTTTTCAGCAAGTTACTTATGATTAAATTATACTAACTTTATTTGTTTTGTAGGATGGTGGGTCTTACTAATTTTTTTTATGCAGGGCTGACCCATCATATTTTTATTTTTATTTTGTTTATTCTATACTTAATTTATATTTTGTTGTGTACGGGCAAGAAACTAAATGTCACCGTATCTCGAGAAACTACTCATTCATCTCGGTGCGGATGGAACTATTTGTCTTGTCCCGTAACAAGAATTAAATGTATTTTTGTTTGTGTCCGGTGGACACGTGGGTGTTAAATCTTATACTCATACCAATATACTTGTATACTGACCCGTTTTGTCTCTTGGCAACTCGGGTGCGTTCTGTTTGAGCGTAGCCAAGCTTCCTTTACAAGGTTAGTTGGGGCTATGGTGGTGACGTGAGGTAACCATAGATTTTGGGCATATCTG
The DNA here is from genome assembly GCF_004153795.1 of Camellia sinensis. Lineage (NCBI taxonomy): Eukaryota > Viridiplantae > Streptophyta > Magnoliopsida > Ericales > Theaceae > Camellia > Camellia sinensis. Next base: position 332,043 of record NW_021030141.1, read on the forward strand.
TAGGACTTCTTTTGTTTTCTTGAGCTTAGGGTTGATACTAGTTTATGTATTTATTAATTTTTTTATGACTTTAGTATTGGGATAATTTGGAATGGTTTGAAACCGTACATTATTTAACTGTATTTTGACTATTTATTGTTATTTTCATGTTAGAGGTATTAGTTAGTTATGAAATTATGGTGGATGGTTTGGTTGGCGTTTTGTTTTGTTTTTTTTTTTTTTTCACCCCTTGGAATTTGGATGATGGAATATTGATTGGAGTTAGTCCTAGTTTAATATTTAATTGTCTGAATTTTGGGGCGTGACAGTTTGGTATCAGAGCTCTAGGTTACCCTAGACTTGAGAGTTTAGGTGATCCTCAGATTGTGGAAACATAGGTTTGTTGGTTTAGGTTAGTGGTTCAATTTTATGAACGAGTTCTTCTTGTGTGTTTAACTTGAAGGTGATGGCTGGAAGGTATAATTTGAGAAGCGTTGAGTCTAATGGCACAAGGGAAGAAACAACTGCTAACGTGGCGGCAGCAGCAGCTGCGGCGACTGCTACCGAGGCAACCAATACGGTATAGGTTAATGTGGGGGAGATGATGGCTCAGTTACTTTAGGTTGTTCAGAACAATAATCAAGGACAGCAGGGAGATTCCTTTGCGAAGAGAAACAAAGACTTTGGTTCTTTGGGAGGTCAAAAATTCTCTGGAGATGGAGGACCCATTGTAGCTGACGCTTGGGTTTAGAAATGTGTGATAGTGTTTGGTCGTATGCAACTCTCTGAGGTTCAAAAACAGGAGCTGGGGACACATCAGCTTGAGGGAGCAGCCCTATTTTGGTGGAACTCGTGAAAGGAGGGTCTAAATTTGACGACTTTGACTTGGGCAGATTTCAAGACTCGTTTTGACTGGAAGTTTGTTCATGCTTCTATTCGGTCTCAATTGAGTGATGAATTTTTGAAGTTGACTCAAGAGGGTAGAACAGTGATCGAGTATGTCACCAAGTTTGATGAGTTGTCTCGTTATGCCTCTTACTTGGTCGACATGCAGGAGAAGAAGAATGAGAAGTTTATTAAGGGATTGAATCATTACTTGTCTAAGTCCCTTATTCCGTTTGATGTTGAACCGTTTGACAGAGTTCTTAACTTGGCACTAAAGTATGAGGAAAATGAGAAGCAGTTTAAAGAAGGAAAGGCCAAGGTTGGAGAGACTTCTAGAGGGAGTCACTTCCAGCAGCGGGATGGGAACAGATACCGACCCTATGATCAAAGGCAAAGGGGTCAGCAGTTTCGGAGGCCACAACAACAAGGTAGTCAGGGAAATTTCAGACCTCAGGGTAATTTCCGACCTCAAGGAAATTTCTAGCCCCAGAGGCACTATTATCAGAGACAGGGTGGTCCGCGTCCATAGGGTTATCAAGGACAGCGGCATCAAGTGCCATAGTTGGGTTATCGTCATCTCGTACCTCAGTTAGAGGGATCCCCACCTATCAAACCAATAGCACCTCAACCGATCAATAGGAAGTGTTTTGGGTGTTAGTAGTTGGGGCATGTAATCAAGGACAGTAGGCGTGACAGGGTCAGGCAGCTCCAGCCAGGACATTTGCAGTGATGCCAAGAACTGACAAAGTGCAAGGTACTTTTAATCTCTTTCAAGAACCCATTAGAGCACTTTTTGATACTGGTGCCTCTCATTCTTTTATATCTAGACAATTTGTAGAAAGAGAACATATTGTAATTACCTTATTATCTAGACCTATTCGTGTTAAGACCCCTTTAGGAGGGGCAGTTACTCTTTATGAGATATGTAAAGATTTTGAGATTGACTTTGCGGGTAGAGTCTTGCGTGCAGACCTAATTGTGTTAGGGTTTAAAGGGTTTACAATTATTTTGCGTATGGATTGGCTACGAAAATACTTTGTGACTCTGGATTGTGCTGGAATGACTGTAAATAGAGATATTCCCAGTATGCCACGGCTTACCCACACGTCTAGCGATAGAGAAGAGTCAGTGATGACGAGTTTTCTGTGCTCGATCGAAATCTTTAAACAGGATATTAGCGAGGTAGATGTGGTGCGTGAGTTTAAGGATGTATTTTAGGAGATACCTGGACCTCCAGCCCGACGGGTAGTAGAATTTCGCATTGACCTAATGCCAGGAACTGCACTAATTTCTAAGGCGGCATACAAAATAGCGCCTAAAGAGCTTGTGGAGATGAAAAAACAGCTGGAAGAGATGCTTCAGAAAGGGTTCATTCATTCAAGTAACTCCCCGTGGGGAGCACCTGCGATCTTTATCTGCAAGAAAGATGGCACTCTCTGTATGTGCATAGATTACAGAGAGCTGAACAAGGTGACTATCAAGAACAAGTATCCGCTACCTAGAATTGATGACTTGTTTGATCAGTTGAAGAGGGCAGCCATTTTCTCTCAGTTTGATCTCAGAACGGGTTACCATCAGATGGGTGTGTCAGAGGAAAGTATACCGCTTACTGTTTTTCGGACCCGATATAGGTTGTACGAATTTCCTATAATGCTTTTTGGTTTGACCAATGCTCCTACCTATTTCATGGACTTGATGAACAGAATTTTTCAACCATATGTAGATAAGTTTGTGATTATCTTCATAGATGATATCCTGGTGTATTCTAAGAATGAGGAGGAACACAGAGAACACTTGAAAGTTGTATTACAGATTTTGAGGGAGCAGCAATTATACGCCAAGTTCAATAAGTGTCAATTTTGGGAGAAAGAAGTTCGATTTTTGGGACATGTTGTGTCCAATTAGGGAATAGCGGTAGATCCTGAGAAAGTTATTGCGGTCAAAGAATGGAAGTAACCTACTAACCCTACAGAGGTGAGAAGTTTTTTAGGACTAAGCAGTTATAACAAGAGATTTATAGAGAAGTTTTCCACTATTGCAGCACCCATGACCAAGTTAACCCGCAAGAATGCGAAGTTCGTATGGACAGATGATTGTGAGAAAGCTTTCCAGGAGTTAAAGCAACGGTTAACTATAGCTCCGGTGTTAACTATACCAGTACAAGGGGAAAAGTTAGTAGTGTTTACTGATGGGAATGGAACTGGGTTGGGATGTGTGTTGATGTAACATCGGAAGGTTGTATCTTATGCTTTTCGACAGTTAAAGCCTCATGAGAGACGACACCCTACTCATGACTTAGAGTTGACAGTAGTTGTTTTTGCGTTAAAAGTGTGACGACACTACTTGTTTGGGGAGCACTTTGAGTTGTACACAAATCACAAGAGCCTCAATATCTCTTTTCTCAAAAAGAGTTGAATATGAGGCAACAAAGGTGGGTTGAATTTGTCAGTAGTTATGATTTCGAGATCATTTACCACCCGGGAAAAGGAAATGTGGTCGCAGATGCACTTAGTCGACAACATGGGATGATAGCTTCTTTGATGATTCAGGAATGAAAGTCCTTAGAGTTAATTTCGATGCATGATGTTCAACCAATAGAGAGTGCTGAGAGGGCATACATTGGTAGTTTGATCGTGCAGCCGATTTTACTGGGTAAAGTTCATCAGATGCAGAATTTAGATGGGTTTCTCGTCAGTAAGCTCAATGACCTTGTAGTGGATTTGATCGATGATTCTCCTACTTATTGGTCTGTGGACTCAGATGGGGGATTGCGATTCATGGGCAGGTTGTGTGTACCTAACATTGTTGAATTGAGGAAAGAGATTATGGATGATGACCATAGGTCCCGATATACCATTCACCCTGGTGGGACTAAAATGTATCATGACCTGAAGAGGACGTTTTGGTGGAAAGGTATGAAGAAAGATGTAGGAGAGTATGTTTCTCGATGTTATGTGTGTCAGCAGGTTAAGGCAGAACACCAACGATCGTTTGGACTTTTGCAGCCTCTTAAGATTCCTACTTGGAAATGAGAGTGCATCTCTATGGATTTTTTGGATAGATTGCCACGATCTAAACGTGGCAATGAATCTATTTGGGTGATAGTGGATCGACTCACCAAGTCTGTTCATTTTATTCCAATCAGTGTTCACCGAACTGCGGATAAATTAGCTAGGCTGTATATTCGGGAGGTGGTGTGACTTCATGGTGCACCAGTTTCTATAGTTTCGGATCGTGATCCGTTATTTGTGGCAGAGTTTTGGGAGAGTTTTCAGCATGCTTTAGGTGCTAGGTTAGACTTGAGCACGGCTTATCATCCTCAGACGAATGGGCAAACTGAGTGGGTAAATCAGATCTTGAAGGATATGTTGAGAGCTTGTGTCCTCGATCTTGGTGGTAGTTGGGAAGAACACTTGTCATTGGTGGAGTTTGCTTATAATAATAGTTATCAATCCAGTATCGGGATGACACCTTTTGAGACTTTGTATGGGAGGCCATGCCGATCACCTACTTGTTGGATGGAGGTAGGAGATGCTCCATTGTTAGGGCCAAAGTTGGTGAGAGAGACCATGGAGAAGGTGAACATTATTCGGGAACGTATTAAGACTGTGCAGAGTCGTCAGAAGAGTTACGCTGATAGAAAACGTAAAAGGGTTGCGTTGAATGTTGGAGATTTTGTGTTTTTGAAGGTCTCGGGTATCATGCGGTTCAGAAAGAAGGAAAAGTTGGCACCTAGATTTGTGGGACCATACGAGATCACTGAGAGGATTGGTAATGTGGCTTATAAATTAGCTCTACCACCTGCTTTAGCTATGATTCACAATTTGTTCCATGTATCTTTATTGCGGAATTGTGTACAAGACCCTTCCCAAGTAGTATCACCAGAAGTGTTGGAGAATAGTGACGATCTAACGTACGCAATGCGACCAGTTACTATTCTAGATTGGGATGTAAAGCAATTGCAGCGCAAGGAAGTGAACTTGGTGAAAGTACAATGGAGCGAGGATGAGAACGATATTACCTAGGAGTTAGAAGAGAAAGTTCGGCGTATGCACCCAGAACTTTTTGTTTAGTACTCTCTCCTATCGAATCTCGGGACGAGATTCTTTTGAGATGTGTATATTGTAGCAACCCTAATTGTCTTTAGTCATTATTTATTATTATTATAGTTATTATTATCTTATTTTATTTTTTACTTTATCAATTTTGTGGTCACATGAGAATTTAATATGATATTTAATTAGTTTAATGTGATATTTAATTATAAAAAATTAATTCAAATATTTATTTTTATATATATTTATATATAAAAAAAGGTGTTATATATATTGATTTTATAAAGAATATTTATATATGTTGCAATTATTTAATAAAATAAAATATAAATAATGTCAATTAGGTTAAGCATTAGAGCCTCACTTAGATAATAAAAGAAAAGAAAAGAGGGACACAGAAGCCGCAAGCTACACACGCGGAGAAAGTGAGAGAGAGACTGAGAGAGAGCATAGAGACGGTTCAAAGGGAGAAAGAGGAGAGGGTAGAAAAAGAAAAGGATTATGGTTTTGTTTTGGTGATTCTATTAATTTTTTAAGTGATTATTTGATTTTAAAAAAAAATATTATGAGTATAAAACTTACTTTTCTTGATTTATATTTAATTTTTTGTTTTTATTTATTTATTTTTATTTATTTGATGTTGAATTGATTTCATATTTGCATGTAGATGATTGATCGATTTTAATTATTTTGATTAGTTGTATATGCAAGATTTAGAAGTTTTTAGATGATTGATTGATTTTAATTATTTTGATTAGTTTTGTATGCAAGGTTTAGGGTTTTTAGATGATTGATTGATTGATTTTAATTATTTTGATTAGTTTTGTATGCAAGGTTTAGGGTTTTTAGATGATTGATTGATTGATTTTAATTATTTTGATTAGTTGTGTATGGTGTTTTGGGTGTTAGTAGTTGGGGCATGTAATCAAGGACAGCAGGCGTGACAGGGTCAGGCAGCTCCAGCCAGGACATTTGCAGTGATGCCAAGAACTGACAAAGTGCAAGGTACTTTTAATCTCTTTCAAGAACCCATTAGAGTACTTTTTGATACTGGTGCCTCTCATTCTTTTATATCTAGACAATTTGTAGAAAGAGAACATATTGTAATTACCTTATTATCTAGACCTATTCGTGTTAAGACCCCTTTAGGGGGGGCAGTTACTCTTTATGAGATATGTAAAGATTTTGAGATTGACTTTGCGGGTAGAGTCTTGCATGCAGACCTAATTGTGTTAGGGTTTAAAGGGTTTACAATTATTTTGCGTATGGATTGGCTACGAAAATACTTTGTGACTCTAGATTGCGCTGGAAAGACTGTAAATAGAGATATTCCCAGTATGCCACGGCTTACCCACACGTCTAGCGATAGAGAAGAGTCAGTGATGACTAGTTTTCTGTGCTCGGTCGAAATCCCTAAGCAGGATATTAGTGAGGTAGATGTGGTGCGTGAGTTTAAGGATGTATTTTTGGAGATACCTGGACCTCCAGCCCGACGGGTAGTAAAATTTCGCATTGACCTAATGCCAGGAATTGCACTAATTTCTAAGGCGGCATACCAAATGGAGCCTAAAGAGCTTGTGGAGATGAAAAAGCAGCTGGAAGAGATGCTTCAGAAAGGGTTCATTCATTCAAGTAACTCCCCGTGGGGAGCACCTGCGATCTTTATCTGCAAGAAAGATGGCACTCTCCGTATGTGCATAGATTACAGAGAGCTGAACAAGGTGACTATCAAGAACAAGTATCCGCTACCTAGAATTGATGACTTGTTTGATCAGTTGAAGAGGGCAGCCATTTTCTCTCAGTTTGATCTCAGAACGGGTTACCATCAGATGGGTGTGTCAGAGGAAAGTATACCGCTTACTGTTTTTCGGACCCGATATAGGTTGTACGAATTTCCTATAATGCTTTTTGGTTTGACCAATGCTCCTGCCTATTTCATAGACTTGATGAACAGAATTTTTCAACCATATCTAGATAAGTTTGTGATTATCTTCATAGATGATATCCTAGTGTATTCTAAGAATGAGGAGGAACACAGAGAACACTTGAAAGTTGTATTACAGATTTTGAGGGAGCAACAATTATACGCCAAGTTCAATAAGTCTCAATTTTGGGAGAAAGAAGTTCGATTTTTGGGACATGTTGTGTCCAATTAGGGAATAGCGGTAGATCCTGAGAAAGTTGTTGCGGTCAAAGAATGGAAGCAGCCTACTAACCCTACAGAGGTGAGAAGTTTTTTAGGACTAACCAGTTATAACAAGAGATTTATAGAGAAGTTTTCCACTATTGCAACACCCATGACCAAGTTAACCCGCAAGAATGCGAAGTTCGTATGGACAGATGATTATGAGAAAGCTTTCCAGGAGTTAAAGCAACGGTTAACTATAGCTCCGGTGTTAATTATACCGGTACAAGGGGAAAAGTTAGTAGTGTTTACTGATGGGAATGGAACTGGGTTGGGATGTGTGTTGATGCAACATCAGAAGGTTGTATCTTATGCTTTTCGATAGTTAAAACCTCATGAAAGATGACACCTTACTCATGACTTAGAGTTGACAGCAGTTGTTTTTGCGTTGAAAGTGTGACGACACTACTTGTTTGGGGAGCACTTTGAGTTGTACACAAATCATAAGAGCCTCAAATATCTCTTTTCTCAAAAAGAGTTGAATATGAGGCAACAAAGGTGGGTTGAATTTGTCAGTAGTTATGATTTCAAGATCATTTACCACTCGGGGAAAGGAAATGTGGTCGCAGATACACTTAGTCGACAACATGGGATGATAGCTTCTTTGATGATTCAGGAATGAAAGTCCTTAGAGTTAATTTCGATGCATGATGTTCAACCAATAGAGAGTGCTGAGAGGGCATACATTGGTAGTTTGATCGTGCAGCCGATTTTACTGGGTAAAGTTCATCAGATGCAGAATTTAGATGGGTTTCTCGTCAGTAAGCTCAATGACCTTGTAGTGGATTTGATCGATGATTGTCCTACTTATTGGTCTGTGGACTCAGATGGGGGATTGCGATTCATGGGCAGGTTGTGTGTACCTAACATTGTTGAATTGAGAAAAGAGATTATGGATGATGCCCATAGGTCCCGATATACCATTCACCCTGGTGGGACTAAAATGTATCATGACTTGAAGAGGACGTTTTGGTGGGAAGGTATGAAGAAAGACGCAGGAGAGTATGTTTCTCGATGTTATGTGTGTCGGCAGGTTAAGGCAGAACACCAACGATCGTTTGGACTTTTGCAGCCTCTTGATATTCCTACTTGGAAATGAGAGTGCATCTCTATGGATTTTGTGAATGGATTGCCACGGTCTAAACGTGGCAATGAGTCTATTTGGGTGATAGTGGATCGACTCACCAAGTCTGCTCATTTTATTCCAATCAGTGTTCACCGAACTGCGGATAAACTAGCTAGGCTGTATATTTAGGAGGTAGTGCGACTTCATGGTGCACCAGTTTCTATAGTTTCGGATCGTGATCCGTTATTTGTGGCAGAGTTTTGGGAGAGTTTTCAGCATGCTTTGGGTGCTAGGTTAGACTTGAGCACGGCTTATCATCCTCGGACGGATGGGCAAACTAAGTGGGTAAATCAGATCTTGGAGGATATGTTGAGAGCTTTTGTCCTCGATCTTGGTGGTAGTTGGGAAGAACACTTGCCATTGGTGGAGTTTGCTTATAATAATAGTTATCAATCCAGTATCGGGATGACACCTTTTGAGACTTTGTATGGGAGGCCATGTCGATCACCTACTTGTTAGATGGAGGTAGGAGATGCCCCATTGTTAGGGCCAAAGTTGGTGAGAGAGACCACGGAGAAGGTGAACATTATTCGGGAACGTATTAAGACTGCGCAGAGTCGTCAGAAGAGTTACGCTGATAGAAAACGTAAAGGGGTTGCGTTGAATGTTAGAGATTTTGTGTTTTTGAAGGTCTCGCCGATGAAGGGTATCATGCAGTTCAGAAAGAAGGAAAAGTTGGCACCTAGATTTGTGGGACCATACGAGATCACTGAGAGGATTTGTAATGTGGCTTATAAATTAGCTCTACCACCTGCTTTAGCTATGATTCACAATCTGTTCCATGTATCTTTATTACGGAAGTGTGTACAAGACCCTTCCCAAGTAGTATCACCAGAAGTGTTGGAGAATAGTGACGATCTAACGTATGCAGTGCGACCAGTTACTATTCTAGATTGGGATGTAAAGCAATTGCGGCGCAAGGAAGTGAACTTGGTGAAAGTGCAATGGAGCGAGGATGAGAACAATATTACCTGGGAGTTAGAAGAGAAAGTTCGGCGTATGCACCCAGAACTTTTTGTTTAGTACTCTCTCCTATCGAGTCTCGGGACGAGATTCTTTTGAGATGTGTATATTGTAGCGACCCTAATTGTCTTTAGTCATTATTTATTATTATTATAATTATTATTATCTTATTTTATTTTTTACTTTATTAATTGTGTGGTCACATGAGAATTTAATGTGATATTTAATTAGTTTAATGTGATATTTAATTATAAAGAATTAATTCAAATATTTATTTTTATATATATTTATATATAAAAAATGGTGTTATATGTATTGATTTTATAAAAAATATTTATATATGTTGCAATTATTTAATAAAATAAAATGTAAATAATGTCAATTAGGTTAAGCATTAGAGCCTCACTTAGATAATAAAACAAAATAAAAAGAAAAGAAAACAGGGGTACAATAGCCGCAAGTCACACACGGCGAGAAAGTGTGTGCGCGTGAGAGAGAGAGAGATCATCAGAGAGAGCCGTAAAAAAAAAAAAAAAAAAAAAAAAAAAGAAAAAAAAAAAAAAGAGAAAGAGGGGAGGAAAAAGAAATAAAATTAGGGTTTTGTTTTTGTGGTTTCATTAGTTCTTTAAATAATTTTTTGATTTTAAAAAAAATATTGTGAGTACAAATCCTATTTCTCTTGATTTATATTTAATTCGTTGTTTTTATTTATTTATTTATTTGATATTAGTTTGATTATGTTTTTATATAAAAATGATAGATTGATTTTAATTATTTTGATTAGTTGTGTATAAAAGGTTTAAGATTTTTCGATGTTTGATTAATTTTAATTATTTTGATTAGTTGTGTATGTAAGGTTTAGGGTTTTTAGATAATTGATTGATTTTAATTATTTTGATTTGTTATGTGTGTCAGGTTTAAGATTTTTATATGGATTTATTTTATGGTTGTAATCACCCTTATGGATACATGAAATTAAAATAAATTAGAAATCCATATATAAATTCCTTACACTCCACCATAACGCCATGGATTGTTGTGTTTATTTGAGTGTTGTGAGAAAGAGTGCATAAAAAAAAAAATGAGGATTATGAGATTTATTTGAATGCCTTAGGCTTGGCATTGTTATGTTTGTTCTCATGAGTGAGATGTTTTGTATATGTATATTGTTGCCTCGTTCTCATGAGTAGACGAGTGATTTGATTTACGTGCGTACGTATATGCTAACCATCTGGGAAGTGTGAGTCAAACTCGAGACGATATCCCCGTGCAAGTTTGGATTCGGAGCGGTGTTAGGTATACGGGAGGCACTTGGGATATATGTATAGGCCGGAAGGGGAGGCCCGGAGTGGTGGAATTAAGGTACCAAGAATTTGATGATGAGTTTTTCTGTGATAGTGTGAATTGTATTTATTTGTACATGTTGAAAAATAGCAAACGATCTCGATAAATTATGAAATTTGAGCAGAGGAATGTATACGTGATTCTAAACAACTTTTGTGTTTTAACTTTTTATTAAAAAGATCGATTAGAACTTATAATCGAATGATCTTGATTATAGTAGTTTTAATTCATTTTGGCAATACAGACTTTAGATGCTATTTTAACCCATGTAATGAGTTCATTTTTATTGGTTTCGCGAAAATTGAAGTAAAACATTATTCTGCACACTTTTCGTGTTTTGAACTTTTCCCAAAAAAATCATCTTAGGGCAGTTTTTGTTCGTTTTAAGCTTCAAATTTTTCGATTGAATTCCGTCTAGTTTTTCTATCAAGGTTTTCTCTCAACCTGTTTAGTTTCTGTTAAATTCGTTCATGGTATCTTTTAGGAAATTTGATTTTGTACAACTTTTGTTTTTTGAGTTTTGATCAATTCGAATTATTTAAGTATGAAACGGTGCATTTTTATACTTTTTCAGCAAATTACTTATGATTAAATTATACTAACTTTATTTGTTTTGCAGGATGGTGGGTCTTACTAATTTTTTTTATGCAGGGCTGACCCATCATATTTTTATTTTTATTTTGTTTATTCTATACTTAATTTATATTTTGTTGTGTACGGGTAAGAAACTAAATGTCACCGTATCTCGAGAAATTACACATTCGTCTCGGTGCGGATGGAACTATTTGTCTTATCCCATAACAAGAATTAAATGTATTTTTGTTTGTGTCTGGTGGACACATGGGTGTTAAATCCTGTACTCATACCAGTATATCTGTATACTGACCCGTTTTGTCTCTTGGCAATTCGGGTGCGTTCTGTTTAAGCGCAACCGAGCTTCCTTTACAGGATTAGTTGGGGCTACGGTGGTGACGTGGAGTAACCATAGATTTTGGGCATATCTCTGGGACTTCTTTTGTTTTCTTGAGCTTAGGGTTGATACTAGTTTATGTATTTATTATTTTTTTTATGACTTTAGTATTGGGATAGTTTGGCATGGTTTGTAACCGTACATTATTTAAGTGTATTTTGACTATTTATTGTTACTTTAATATTGGAGGCATTAGTTAGTTATGAAATTATGGTGGATGGTTTGGTTGGCGTTTAGTTTTTTTTTTGTTTCACCCCTAAGAATTTGGATGATGGAATATTAATTGGAGTTAGTCCTAATTTAATATTTAATTGTCTAAATTTTGGGGCGTGACAATATCCTTGATAGATTTCACATATGTGAGCATGAAAGTGGAGCCGCTTTCTATGAGAATAAGGCTTATTCTCAAATATGCTCATGAAAACTGGGATTAGCACAACACCGTAATGTGCTGGCTATTAAAAACTCATGTCAACACCTGGATTATTATGTGTGAGTAGTAATACTTTATTTTTCCTAAGTAATCATAGTTCAAGTTTGAGACCACTACTGACTTTGGAATAGAGGTTGTCGTTTCACTAATGAAGGTTCAATGCAGAGCACACCTTCATGATGCATACTAGTCTATCTTTGTTTGGTAATCTCTCTTGTCCTTGTTGATATTAAAATGAGTGGGAGATTGTTGGACCATTGTAATATCGTTTATTTATTTATTTATATATTTTGTTCATAAATCTTTTTTTGTCTTGTTCATGAATCTTATTTTGTTTGGTGAATAACGATTCATTTTTTTAGTGACTTTTTGTCTTGTTCATGAATGGAGATTAATTGAAGTTCATGAACTTGTTGGTGAGTTAATATTTGGAGACTTTCCATTTTTTCTAATTTAATGGTCATCATTTTTTTGGGTATAAATTGTACGGTCCTAGCGATCTATAAATAGTTCATCTCATCTACTTTTTTCTATAACAGCACCAACTATTGTTTATACAAGAGAGATTACTAGTAAAGAATGGTGTTTTTCTTGGTGGATCTTTGGGTTCGCCATCTTGTACAGAGTTGGCCTGAACCATACGACAAGTAGTCGGACTGTTGTATTCTGGAGGGAACAAGTCATAGTTTTGTGACTGTTGCATCGGTATTTGGGTTCTTCCTATCGTAGTGGACTTGATCTCCTTAGAGAAAACGAGATATCTGTACCTCAGCCTAATCTATTTGTATCTTATTTTCTTTACATTATTTATCAATAAAATATAATTTTTCTGATATTTTCTCTAACAAAATTCAACTCATTTTAAACTAAAAAATTTATCACACATAAATATCATTTCTAAATTCTTAGAAAAAACAAGTTGAAATGAGCAAATTTGGTTCCCAATGCAAGTGAAACAAAACAGATATTACATCATTAAAAAAAAAAAAAAAAAACTAATTTAAAAAAAAGAAATTATAAAGAGAGGCCATATTTTATTTAGATCGAGTATGCACGGACACGAAGGATAACCTCAACAGCGTATTGTCAATGGAATATATCATTAAAATTCAGGTAAACTACACTGCCACCCCCCTTTAAATTTTTATTTAATATACATTCTTCTTCACCTTTGAAAAATTATATTTTTTTTATAAAATTTAAAATTTTATTATAAATTATTTCATGGACAGTTAATGTCATATTTTAAAATTTTTAAATGATCATTTTATCATTTTTCATACTATTTCTTTTTTCTATCATCATGATTACATTCTATAACTTTTCAACTTTAAATTCTATCTGAATATATTCTTATTGAGTGATGATATATAAACATAAATTTTATATAAATTTTCAAATACAATGATATAGATTAATGGTAACCTTTCACTTTAAAACAAAATATTCATGAATATTATTTATATTTATAACAATATCATTATCGCAATATTTTTATGATATTTTTTATATAAATTTTTATATACGAATAAAATTTTTTATTTTTATTTCCATCATCGTTTTTCTTTCTCGACTATTCACCCACATTTATTACAGTATTACCAAATATTGTCATTCACATTTATTATAATATTACTAAATTTTTATATTTTTGTATTTTTTTTATTTGGTGAATTTAAAAAAAAATACAAAATATTATACTTCTTAAATATATCTAGATTAGGTGTATCTAAAAAATAAAAAATAAAAAAATGCTTAAAATATTAAAAAAAATTCAGTAAAAATAAAAAACACAAAAAATAAAGAAATTCAAATTTTTTTGTGAATTAAACCAAAAAGATTGATTGTTATTTCTCTTAAAATGACATTAATAAAATATCAATATTATTTTATTATTATATATGTATAAAGGTTAAGGGACAAATAATCATTTTAATCAGACAGAGGTAAGTGTAATTTTTTAAATATGAGGGAAAAATTTATAGTAAATAGAAATACCAAGGGGTAGGGGGTGTTAGTGTAATTACCCTTAAAAATCACATGCGTAATGTGTTTTAGTGTTGGAGAAAAATGGTTGAATAAGAAATTGTCTCATAAATGTGTATATAATTCACACATTTAAGGCTCATCAGTTTTACAAAATTGATTGGGCAGTTTTGCTAGCATTAGTTGCCAGCCTTGATGGCTAGAGGCTCCTCCCCTCTCCCCCATGGTGTATAAAAGGAGGCCCTATTTATTGAAAAGAGATATAGAATTTTTCCTTGACATCCATACACTGTCAGTCTACTTCTCCTATAATTTTCTTTCTGAGAGAGAGTGCTGCCGTTGTCCGTTCGCTAAGCTAATCAGAAGGTGCTTCTGTTGTAGCTGGTAAAAATCGTCGTATCCTGGGAAGTAGACACCGGCGTACCTCCAGCACCCAACGGTGAGGCGGCGAATCTATTTTAAGGAGACTGTGGTATCACACAGGCTTCGGTTTGCTTCCTTTAACCATTTTATATTTTATCTGTATTTTATTCAGCATGTTATTTTTCCTGGGATTGAAGGTTTGTTTTGTTCATCTCATAATTTTGCGATATATAATGTGAAATTATGTAATGTAAATAGTTTTTCCCAACAAGCTTAAAATAGATTTGACGTTTATCATAGAATTAGATTAATAGATTCATAGGTGTGTGTAATAATTTTGCATATAATTGGCCACTGGTAGTACTAGCGAGTTAATTGGTTTATTAGATGCATGTACACAGGGTTAAGCTTTTGATTTTGCTATTTTGTGTATGCTACTGTTTGGTCTTCCCATGGCATGGAATAGGCCACTGTTATCAATAGGGAAGAAGAGTTCCATTGGTGCAACGTTAATTCATTGTATTTTCTAATTAATTTATTAATTTATGGTGTATCGGTTCATGCCTTGTATTTCTAGATTTACATGCTTCTAGTTCACATGCTTCTAGTTTACAATATAAATTACATGTTCATTCGGGTTTAATTTTTAGTGTAATTTACATTTCTAGCATGTTTATTAGGTAGTAAATTTTCATGTAACTTGTACCTATTAATCTTTAATTTAGGTGTGGAGTTGTAAAGTTTATAACTTGCCTATATTTAAATTCATGTTAATTTCTCTAGAATTATTTGCATGTTAATCATGTCATTTGCAATTCTTGCCCAGTAATGTGATTTAACTATTTAGGAGTTATAAAATGTTTGTAACTTGCCTCAATTAATTACATGTTTAGTGTACCATAAGTTCATATGTAACCTTTACCAATTTAAAATATGCTTTAATTATATTTAATTTAGGTCTGTAACTTATATAGTTAATTACATGTTTATTATGTAATTAATTTTTTACAGTTTTTTTTAGTTTAAATTCTAGATGCGTAACTTAAGGGTTGGTTATAATCTTTACTTGCAGTTATTTATTAGTTTGTTTGCTAGTACTCTCCCCTTCAATCACTACTTTGCCAAAAGCAAAGAAAAGCTGATGGAGGTTTTGTTGTATTTTGCTGCTAACTCTTTATTGCAAGAATACCTATGGAAATGGGAAAAAGGATTAAGTTGGACTAAATATTTGATGCAATTGTTTGCTTGAGTGTTCATTTGTGGTTATTCACCAATATGTAAAGCACGTTTTATTTGCTTGTAATTATTGTAGCAATTTTGTTGTAATTGCTTATACAGTTTGGAACTTGGTGTGTTTAACCTAGTTCATCCATTGGAAAATTTAATTCTTAAAGTTGTTTCCCATGGACTAGGAGTCAACATGCTCTTGAAAGTTTTGTCTAAGGTTAACTAGGTTTTAAGTGGGACCGGTATGACCCCTCCAGTCTTCCTGGAAACTTTCCTGACCATGCTCGATTCTAGGTTGCGTGGTGAGACTAGTTTTGAATTAAATTTCCAATTGTGGGATTTTCTAGTGTTAAGTTTGATTTCTAGAAATACAGAATAGTGAAAATTCTGCTGTAATTTTTCAGAAATGGCAACTGTCTCTGATGCTGCTGCTGCTAATGTTGGTGGGGATCCGAACCCCAGGGCGACTGGCTTGCCAACCCCTGCTGTGACCTCTGTGGTCAATCCTCCTGTTATTATTCTGCCTATTCCGGGAGGACCGCTCAATCATCACGAGCGCCCAGAGAAGTTCACGGGAGTGAATTTCAAGAGATGGCAGCAGAAGATGCTGTTTTATTTGACTACTCTAAGCCTTGCGAGGTTTCTGAGTGAAGATGTACCAGCCGTAAAGAAGAATGAGCAAGATAAACAAAAGCTCATGGCTCTGGACGCTTGGAAACAAGCAGACTTCTTATGCCGGAATTACATTCTAAACGGCTTGGCGGATCCGCTTTTCAACGTGTTCTATGCCAAGAAATCGGCTAAGGAGTTGTGGGATGCCTTGGACAAAAAGTACAAGACCGAGGATGCTGGGGTAAAGAAATTTATCGTCGGCCGGTTCCTGGACTTCAAGATGGTGGACTCTAAAACTATCCTGAGTCAAGTCCAAGAGTTCCAAGTGATTCTGCAAGAGATACATGCAGAAGGGATGGTCCTAAGTGAGTCATTCCAGGCAGCTGCTTTGATTGAGAAGCTACCTAACTGCTGGAAAGACTTCAAGAACTACTTGAAGCACAAACGAAAGGAGATGACAGTCGAAGAGCTCGTTGTCAGGCTCCGGATTGAAGAGGACAACAGGAAGAAAGGAGGGAGTACCTCCACTGTCAAAGCCAACATGGTTGAGCATGGCAAGTCCTCGGGGGCGAGGAAAAAACCACCAATAGGCAAAAGCTCAAAGTTGGGGGTTAGAGGAGGAATCTCCAAAAGGCCAGCCTGCAAGCCAAAGGAGCCTACTTTTAGGTTCGATGGCAAATGCTTCAACTGTGGAAGTGACGGGCATCGGGCAGTTGATTGTTTGAAGAAGAAGCCCTACAGGAAAAACCCTCCCCAACACAAAAACCGAGCACATATGGCTGAAATGGAGGAATTGTCACACGATGTGGACGACATGCATCTGTCAGCCGTCGTGTCAGAACTGAACATGGTGGGGTCAAACCCGAGGGAGTGGTGGGTGGACCCTGGGGCCACTCGCCATGTTTGTGCAGAGAAGAGAATGTTCACAACTTTCGAACTGGTTTCAAACGGGGAGAAGTTGTTTATGGGAAACTCTGCAACCTCAGCTGTTGAGGTTAAAGGTAAGGTGATCCTGAAGATGGCTTCAGGAAAAGAACTGACTTTGAACGATGTCCTTTTTGTGCCGGACATTCATAAGAACCTTGTCTCGGGGTCTCTCCTAAGCAAGCATGGCTTTCGTATGGTGTTTGAATTAGACAAGGTTGTGTTGACCAAGGGCGGGGTCTATGTGAGGAAGAGATATATGTCAGGTGGTATGTTTAAATTGAATATAATGACACTTATCCTTAAGATTAATGAGAAAGTTTCTTCTTCTGCTTATATGCTTGAGTCCCCTAATTTATGGCATAGTAGATTGGGTCATGTAAATTTTGACTCTTTACGTAGATTAATCAAGTTAGATCACATACTATCTTTCAACATTAATCCATAACACAAGTGTGAAACTTGTGTAGAAGCAAAATTGACAAGGTCTTCTTTTCATTCTATTAAAAGAAGTACCCAGCCTTTGGGTTTAATGCATAGTGATGTGTGTGACTTGAAAGTTGTACAATCACGCGGTGGCAACAAGTACTTCATCACTTTTGTTGATGATTGCACTAAATACTGCTATGTGTATTTGCTTAAAAGCAAAGACGAGGCTATTGATAAATTTATTCTTTTTAAGAATGAAGTTAAGAATCAATTAAGCCGGAAAATCAAGGCATTGAGAAGTGATCGTGGTGGTGAGTATGAATCCCCGTTTGCCAAGACTTGTGCTCAATTTGGGATTATTCACCAAACCACAGCGCCTTATTCGCCTCAGTCAAATGGTGTTGCTGAGCGGAAGAACAGGACGCTGAAAGAGATAATGAATGCAATGTTGATAAGTTCAGAACTTATGGGGGGAAGCAATTCTCTCTGCGAATTATATTCTTAATAGAATACCACGGAAAAAAGTGGACAAGACTCCATATGAGTTGTGGAAAGGTTACAAGCCTTCATATAAATACCTACGAATGTGGGTGTGTCTTGCAAAAGTGGCGGTACCTACACCCAAGCGGGTTAGGATAGGTCCGAAAACCGTGGACTGTATTTTCATTGGTTATGCACAAAATAGTAGTGCATATAGATTTCTTGTGCACAAGTCTGATATTTCAGATATACACAAGAATACTATCATGGAATCTAGAAGTGTATCTTTCTTTGAAGATGTATTTCCGTGTCGTCCCCAAGACAGGGTTTCGAGTTCCATGAAAGAAATAGATGATCACGAAGACGATCACATAGATGATCACATGGATGATCAAACAGCTGATCAAGTAGATGATCAAGCTGATGAGGTAGATGAGCCAAGAAGGAGTAAAAGGGCTAGAACCACAAAGTCTTTTGGTCCAGACTTCTTGACTTATATGTTAAAGGGAGAACCTCGAACGTTCCAGAAGCTGTGACTTCACCTGAAAGTCCTTTATGGAAAGAAGCAATTAAGAGTGAGATTGACTCCATCTTACAGAACCATACTTGGGAGTTGGTTGATCTATCCCCAAGCAGTAAGGCCTTGGGGAGTAAGTGGATCTTCGGAAAAAAGATGAAAACGGATGGGTCAATTGACAAATATAAAGCTCGGCTAGTTATCAAAGGATACAGACAGCGAGAAGGCCTGGATTACTTTGATACGTATTCACCTGTGACAAGGATTATATCCATTCGCATGGTGATTGCAATAGCAGCTTTACGTGATTTAGAAATACATCAGATGGATGTAAAGACAGCTTTCTTAAATGGAGATTTAGATGAAGAAATCTATATGGAGCAACCCGAGGGGTTTTCAGCTCCAGGAAAAAGTAAGAAAGTCTGTAAGCTTGTCAAGTCATTATATGGTTTGAAGCAAGCTCCCAAACAATGGCATGAGAAGTTTGACAATGCTATATTGTCAAATGGGTTTCGAATCAATAAGTGTGATAAGTGCGTATATGTTAAAGACACTGACAAAGGTTATGTCATTTTGTGTCTATACGTTGATGACATACTCATTGTTGGTAGCAATGATGAAATGATTAAAGCTACCAAAAGATTGTTAAACTCCAAGTTTGACATGAAGGATATGGGCCGTGCATATGTCATTCTGGGTGTTAAGATCACCAGAACATCTGGTGGTATTGTACTTTCTCAAGCTTATTATGTTAATAAGATACTTGAGAAATTTGGAAAGTCAGATACAAGTATGTTTAGGACACCGGTAGACTTAAGTCTATATTTGACCAAGAATAATGGTGAGAGTGTCTATCAACTAGAATATTCTCGGGTCATTGGGAGTTTGATGTATCTGATGAGTTGTACAAGGTCGGATATCGCCTACGCTGTTAGTAGGCTGAGTAGATACACGAGTAATCCTAATGCTACTCATTGGAAGGGCATTATGCGGGTGTTGGGGTATATCCGTACACCCCGGATTATGGGCTGCATTATACCAAATACCCAGCGGTACTAGAAGGGTATAGTGACGCAAATTAAATATCTGATATAAAAGATTCCAAATCCACTAGTGGTTATGTGTTCGCCCTCGGAGGGGCAGTCGTGGCTTGGAAATCTGCCAAGCAAACGTGTAGCTCGAGATCAACGATGGAATCTGAGTTTATTGCTTTAGATAAAGTAACTGAAAAAGCTGAATGGCTTCGCCAGTTTATTGAGGATATTCCACGTTGGCCGAAACCTGTGCCAGCTATCAGTATTCATTGCGATAGCCAATCAGCGATTGGTCGGGCACAGAGTAATATGTATAATGGAAAGTCTAGACATATCCGTCGTAGACATAATTCCATATGACAACTACTCTCAAATGGAGTTATCTCTCTAGACTATGTCAAGTCTAAGGACAACATTGCGGATCCGGTAACCAAAGGGTTAACTCGAGAGTTAGTAGAAAAGACGTCAAGAGGAATGGGTTTAAGGCCTTTAGTAAAGGTTACCGGAACGGAAAACCCAACCTAGCTGACTGGAGATCCCAAGATCTAGGTTCAAAAGGACAACCTAACTTCGTGTAACGGGTGAGTCACTGAAGAGGTAAATCCTCTTGCCCATTCCTTTATACAGTGATGCCCTGTGGGGGTGGAAGGTTAAGCTAATGCTTTTAATGACCTTAGTGATGTGGTATAATGAAATACCGTATCTAGGTCACCTATGTGAGTGCGAAGTGGGGCCGCTTCTTTAAGAATTGCCAAGGCCGAAGTCTTTAAAAACACTCACAGAAACCAGGCTAGTGTTCCAGGGCCATACCGGACACACCAGTGAGAACAAGAACAATGGTTGGACTAACTCCTGTGTGAGGTCTATTGTCTCAGTTTACATAAACGGCAGAACAGTTCAAGACATCACGTTCACTGGTCCGCCAGTAAATCCGATAGGTTTTCACTACGAAAGGTTCATGGCCAACAGCTACCTTTTCTGATGCAGGGTTAGTCTATGTGCTCTCTCTCTTTCCGAGTCTTTGTTGATAAACGTTGAGCGTTTGCTGTATTCGGTCAATTTTTATTCATGTGGGGGATTGTTGGAGAAAAATGGTTGAATAAGAAATTGCCTCATAAATGTGTATATAACTCACACATTTAAGGCTCATCAATTTTACAAAATTGATTGGGCAGTTTTGCTAGCATTAGTTGCCAGTTTTGCTAGCATTAGTTGCCAAATGGTTGAATAAGAAATTGCCTCATAAATGTGTATATAACTCACACATTTAAGGCTCATCAGTTTTACAAAATTGATTGGGCAGTTTTGCTAGCATTAGTTGCCAGCCTTGATGGCTAGAGGCTCATCCCCTCTCCTCCATGGTGTATAAAAGGAGGCCCTATTCCTTGAAAAGAGATATAGAATTTTTCCTTGACATCCATACACTGTCAGTCTACTTCTCCTATAATTTTCTTCCTGAGAGAGAGTGTTGTCGTTGTCCGTTCGCTAAGCTAATCAGAAGGTGCTTCTGTTGTAGCTGGTAAAAACCGTCGTATCCTGGGAAGTAGATGCCGGCGTACCTCCAGCACCCAACGGTGAGGCGGCGAATCTATTTTAAGGAGACTGTGGTGTTACACAGGTTTCGGTTTGCTTCCTTTAACCATTTTATATTTTATCTGTATTTTATTCAGCATGTTATTTTTCCTGGGATTGAAGGTTTGTTTTGTTCATCTCATAATTTTGCGATATGCAACGTGAAATTATGTAATGTGAGTAGTTTTTCCTAACATTTAGTTCATGTGATATTTTATTAAGGTGGGTCGCATCTTAGACCTCGTTTGGGAACAGACTTTTTTAGTAATTTTTTTGCTAAAATGTGATGTAAAAAAAATTAGTATGTTTGGAATGACTTTTTGACTTTTTACGAAAAGATGTGCAAAAAATAGAAGAAAATGAAATCTTTGACTTTTTTGTATGAATTGTTGACTTTTTAATTTTTTTTAATAATTTTTTAATTTTTTGACTAAAAATGACACTGGCCAAACGAGGCCTTAGTTAGAAGAAGTAAAAAAGAGGACACATTTGGTAGGGTATTTTTTAAGTTAAAATTTGATAATTAAAAAATAAAAGTGAAAAGAATTTATTTCTTAACTTTTAAAGAATCAGTTTTTTAGGTTTATTTGATTTATTTTTGCATAATAAGTTAAGCAGAAGGTGTACCAAATAATGCACAAGTTCTCAAATTAAAAAAAGTTATAATAACTTCTTCGAATGTGACGACCCCGCCATATATAATATTTTATATTTAATTTAATTGTGAAATTTTCAATAAGGTGAAATTGACAAATTGAATTATTTTAATTTCGAGTATCGGACCATATAAGAGTTTAATTAAATATCCGATTTAGTTTAGTAAATTTGAAAGTTAGTAATTGGGTCCGAATTGGAGTTGATTAAGTTATAAAAAGAAAACAAAATAAATAAATAAATAAAATAATAATAATAATCGTGATAGCAATAGTAAAATAAAATAATTAATGTTATGTTGTAGGTGATAGAATGTAATTTAATTGGATTATTAAAACAAAAATTTGGGGGCAAATTAGAATTAAAATCTATACTATATATTAAGTAAAAGGGGGTTTTTAACCCCCAATGTATATGGGAGGTTCAATATCTCAATCTGAATTTTTTAAATTTTTTATTTAAAAAAAAATTCAACATTTATTGATTTGTTCAAAATCCCCTGATCAGCATTTATTAACTTTTTTCAATTCACATGTCTTTCCATATGCTTGCATTTATTGATTTGGTCAAAATTCCCTGATCAACATTTTAAATCCCTTCATACAAATAATAATAGATACAATCCGTGTATAGTTACTGCAGTATCCTTTTTAACTTCTCCTATACACTATGGTTAATGATAAGATTGTTAAATTATTTTTATAAAAAATCTTAAAAACATAATTTATATATTAAAAAATTTTTAAAACAAATATAACCTCCCCCTTTCTCCTCCTCCCTCCTCCTCCGACTCCGACTCCGACTCCGACGAATTCGAGCCAAATTCGAGCCTCGAATTCGAGCTACGAATCATCGCCGATATATAAAAAAGGCCTCACACATTCTCAAGCCTAGCCTATAGATTGATGCCTATAGATTGATGACTATGCATGAATAGTTTAAAGACTTGGTGATAGAATGGCCAGGTGGTAAGCTTGCCACGCGTTAACTCTTGATGGGTTTTCACCAATTATAAATAGAGGGATTAGTAGGTTGCTAAGCGGGGAGGAATAAGGATATAACTAAAGGCAACATAGAGAAATAAGAAGTCGACATTAGGAAAGTAAATGTCAAGGTCAATAGTTAGGTGAGTCATATTATATTTTGAGTTATAATAATATATTTTATGTATATTTTAAGTTATCATAAATTATTTTATGTAATTTATGTTTTATAAATTATATTAATATTTTAATTACGTTAATTATTTTCTGAACTCTATTTGTTTAAATTGAAACCCATGAATATGTTTGTTTTCTCTTAGAAATTATTTGATAACAATTATAAATAATTATATTTTGTAAGTACTACCACGGGAGTCGCATGCCTTGAGGGACTTAAATAACCATTGCCCTCTGTTTGGCCACTTTGTCGTCCTCTGTTTGTCATGGATCCATTGACCTCTGTTCTAACCGTCACTCTTGTGACCTCTGTTCTGTTATGTTCTGTTCTGTACCGTGGTTATGATTATTTACGTAATTTTTGTATTCCAGTTTCTGCTACTAAAATAATTTGTTATTCAAATTAAGATAAGTTATGTTAACGTCTGAGCTTAAATAACTATCCATTGTTATTTTGTGTCCCCTATACTCTTGCCATAATATTTTTCACTTTGCTATGTGCTTATAGCTGTTAACCATTTTCAGGTGACATGTCAAAACCGATGCATGGGGTAGGCACAAGGCACTTTGTAGTTATAGTACAGCTCTGGTATTGCAATCGAATAGAAACTCCAACGTTCATATTTTTGTTATACTTAAATGAAGACTTGGGTACCCTCTTATTTTACTCCGCTGCACTATTAATTTATTATGATTTCAATTATTATCTTGTCGCGACACTAAACTTCCAAGTACCGAGTTTGAATCGTGACATATAGCTTATACCAAACCGTCCAGATTAGCTCTTTAAATATGTCAAGCAAAGCCTTAATGACTAACTTTTATTTGGCCTTTGTTTGTTTATTTATTGGGTAACTATTTTAAAGCATTTTTTTTTTTTTTGTTCTTTTTAAAGCATTTTTTTTTTTTTGTTCTCTATCTTAAAAAATAAATAAATAAAACAAACAAACAAAAAAGAATAAAAAAAATCATTTTTTCTGATCTTTATTTGTAGTTTTTAGATAATATAAGTTATTTTTTAGGTAAATTACATTAATCTTTTTTGAAATTTGAGAAAATATATCAAACCTTATAAGTTTGGTATAATTAACTTGGGTTTCTTAAAATTTTAATTGTATTAAGTTGGGTTTGTAATATATATTTTATTATTATTAATCTCAGTGTCTATACATGCATAGTTCAAATGAAAGTCAATGTCATTATTCTCTCTTTTTTTTCTTTTCTTTTCTTTTTTTTCTTTTTTCGGTTCAAAGTCAATGTAATTATCCAAACGTACGAATCCTATAATATTAGGTCAAGTTTGGCAATTTTTAAAAAATTTAAAAAGACAAAAAGTTACTTAAAAAATTAAAAATTTAACACTATTCACCAAAAAAAATATTAAAATAATAATATACACATATTAATACAGATCAAAAAATAAACACATGGATTGGTACTAACGAGATGGTGAAGTCAGTGACCGAGGGGAATTATAGTAAAATATTTGCTAAATTGAATGGTAGAGCTGGGCTCGTGGGGGCCCACCATGGATCTCGTTTTGATAATCTGAACCGTTCAATAAGTAGACCTTGTCTAGTACTATATTCTTGTAAAAAATCACGTCTATCGGATATCACTAAATATATGATCAAATTAGTTTTGTATAAAAATAGATGATGTTATAGTTAACAATTAACAAAAAAAATTAACACAATCAAATAGCCATCAAATATCCAATCAACGTAATTTTTTACAAGTATATAGTACTCGACGAGTTCTACACATTGAACGGTTTCGATTAGTAAAACGGGACCCGTGGTGGGCACTCATGGCCGAACTGAACCAACTAATATATGCCCCCAAAAAGTAGAGAATCAATCTCCTACACTACCCTCTGCCGCACTGCCCTTTAGGCTTCCAACCATACCGCCTATTCCATCACTTTCTTCCCTAATACACTTATTTATACAATTTTTAATACACATTTTTTCATAAAAAGTCAAAAAGTTAACCCACATATCCATATTTTTTTCCTTAACTTTTTAGTCTAAAAAAATAAAAAATGCACTTATTTAAAATATCCCAAACAACCCTTAATCTAATCCTTAGGTGGGTAGTGTAATCTACTTTTTTTTATGGCTTTTAATTTAGGAGATATAACTCTTCAGGTGAGTTTTTAAAAATTGTTAAACATAATAAAAAAAAATTATGATTTTAATTGTTAATATTTGTGATATTTCTCACTTTTTTGTAATTATTGTTTTTGATCAATGTGTTATCTTCCCTTTTAGTTTACAAGCCTGTGGATTTATTGTCGTTATTTTTTTAACATAACGTAATTGTAAAAATATATATATATATAATAAAATTGCACAATGTTTTTTTTTTCCCCTGTAAAAAGGCAGATGACAAAGAAATTGGTTTTGGTAAAAAGTAACAAACTCACACAAAAAATTTATAAAAAAATAAATATAAATTTAAAAACATAAAAAATATATATATTTAAAAGAATAATAAAAATACTGATCAAAAAGGAAAACGTCACAAGCATAGATAGGAATGGCAACGGGCGGGGCCGGGGATGACACTCCCTGTCCCCGATTCCCAAAAGTAGAAAAATCCCCGTCCCCACCCCCGATCCCCAACGAGGAAACCATCACCTCTTCTGCCCCCATCCCCTAACGAGGATCGGGTTTTCCCGACCCCGAAAAATACCCGATATATCTGTTCTCAAAACACACACACACACACTCACACAAGAAGAACTGTTCAGATCAACCACAATCATCAACAACCATCACCAACAGCAACAGATATATATATAACAACTTTTTTTTATTAAAAAAAAAATATATGTGTTCATCAACACAAACAGACAACAACAGATGTATATATAACTTTAAAAAAAAAATTGTTCATCAACAACATATATATATATATGGAGAGAGAGAGAGAGAGAGAGAGAGAGAGGGCTTCTGCAGCTCTTCCTAGTCAGGTAGCTTCACGGTCCTGTTCAGATCGATCCAGATCGGTAGCTTCACCGTCTATTCAAATCGAACCACGATCTGTTCAGATCGATCCAGATAGGTAGCTTCACGAGATCGTTCCTGGTCCAGTTCTAATCTGTGGCAACAGTGGGCTTCACGAATGGACCATGGTTCATAAGCGAGACAAAGAGGAAGAAGAGAGGGCTTCACAGGCGAGACAGAAAGGGAGAATTAAGTATGGAAGAGAGATATGAGAGAAGCACTGATCTAAGAGAGATGAGAGACGTGAGAAAGAGGGAGAGACAGCGAGAGTGACGAGAGACGAGGTGAGAGGGGGAGAGAAAGAGAGACGAGAGACGCGATGAGACAAAGAAAGAAATGATAGTGTGATAAGGGTTTGGTTTTTATATATATATACCTAGGGGTAAAATAGTAATTTCATTTTGGGGGATAACCGGAGACGGGGCTGGGACACGTATCCCCGTCCCCGGCCCGAAAGTGATTGGTGATTGATTTTTAAATATCATCTCCGTCCCATTGGGAATATTTTTGAGAAAAAATCGCTCAAATCGTAGTCGGGGGGTCAGGTCTCCGTCGGGCCGGGTTCAAATTGTCATCTCCAAGTATAGGACACCCAACGTAGACTTGCTTTACTATAAAAAATTTAAAAAATAAAAAATAAAAATAAATTTAGAGAGTGAGGCCTATTTTGGCAATTGAGTTGGGTCATATCACATTTTTATTTTGTTTTATACATTTTCTAAAAAAAATTAAAAAAAATAATTTTTAACTTACTCTGTAAAATAGACTAATCCACTTTTAAGATTTAAACAAAATACATTATTATTTTTTTTATTTTTATGAAATTACATTTTTTATTTTTACCAGAATTACATTAACCTCATACGCAATAAATTTTGGAAATATTTTTAAAAAGTTGTTAAAAAATTAAAAAGTTGTTATTATCTTAAAAAATAAAAGTTAAATATCACGTTAATTTTTTTATGGGAGATTTACCAATAAATCCCAAAATTTGAACTTATGAACCAATTGGTCCCATTTTTATTCTATTAAACCGTTTAGTCCCATTTAATTGTGAGGGACGTAATTACCCCTATGTATCCTATATTTGATGCGGCTGGGGGCTTCAAGATTGGGTGATGCGCGTGTATGGCTCACGTGCGCGATTAGTAAAATGGATGTGTGGTGTGTTGCATGTGATACACTGCCATGGCGTCACACAATGGCAAACCGCTGTAAGGGGTTTTTATTTGGGCTGAGCATTCTCTCACTCTCAGCATTCTCTCTTTCTCTCTCTCTCACATAGAGACCCAGCCACACACATAGCTCCTCTCTCTAGCAGACACAAGACGCCATTAACACACACAGCAGCAGATCGAACACATGTGATTCCATATCGAACACATCAAACATCATCGAACACATCATCATCCGAGGGCGATGGCAATGGCTTCAACACATCGAACACACAGATACATCGAACACACTGATACACGCAGACACACAGATAAAACACATCGAACACCATCGAACACACATGTGATTCCAGATCGGACAAATCGAACACATTGATACACGCACACACACAGATGGAAGACATTGATACACGCAGACACACAGATGGAACACCATCGAATGCGACCTGGGGAACCTCTCGAATAGTCTGGACCGGACCGACCCAGATCTCGGAGGACGGTTCTGGTTAAAGCTCTGGTTCTAGGTCCGGTCCAGTGCCTTAGGAGGAGGAGGAAGATAGTCTTCCTCCGGATCTTCAACGACCCGGATCGAAACTTCATCGGTTGGGTTTTGGGGGTTTTGGGTTTCCTTCGGAACATCGATCTGGAGATTGAAATCTGGAATTTGCAGAGTCTCACCGGGTTGAGGAACGAGATCGGCTCGGCAAACCTAACAAGTCACATGAGAATTGAGCCAAGCATCGATGCATTCGGGGTGAAACACATGGTCGCATTTGGGGATCAATCTGAGATTCTCAACGTCTTCAAATTCATTGAGACAAACACATGGTCAAGCCCTCTCAAACACACCGATGCACGCAGACACACAGATGGCTTCAACACACACTCACACACACACACTCACTAATATACACACACACGCGCGAATCTCTGAGGGTGTGCCACACCGGAATGAAAGTGGGACCAAATCAGTGAACCAAAAATGACAGTTTGTAAATCAATGAAAGGGCACTCTCGTCCATAGAGTGAAACAAAAATGAAAAAAAAAAAGCAAAAAGGACTAAATCAACACACTAGCACGACTATTTGGTATAATAGAATAAAAGTGGGACTATTTGGTATAACAGTTTGTAAAATAGGATTTATTGGTAAATATCCCAATTATTTTCTTTGTTATGGAGAAAATTTTGTGTGCCCTTTTGAACTTTTGTGTTTTAGTTAAAATAATCATATTAGACCCTAGAACCGTCTTCTCCCTCTCCCTACACACCTTCTCTCTTAGGTTTGATCTTTTTAGAGGGTGTTTCTACCATAGATCCTTCATTAAAAAGATAGAGTGAGTCGAGGGCTTCCGTTTAATCTGAACAATCTTGGGTTTGGAGCACTTTGGTTTTCGTCATCTTCTCCATTCGAGTTCTTCTAATTATTATTAAAAAAACCCTAAATTTGATGTAGTGAAACTTCTGCCACGTGAAAATTAGATAATAAAAAATGGTTAGCATATTTTCATCTCTTGTTTTGAGTGTATTGTTTGTTTAGAGTTTTCAAAAATTAATTTTACACTCACTTTTAAAATTCTTTTCAAGGCGGGAAAATTTAGGTTAACCGATCGTCCTTCTAGACGTCCGACCGGTTGACCGGAATAGTGCTAACTATTTTTATTTATTTATTTATTTATTTTTACAATAGGCACCTGTTATTTTTTATATTTTAAAAAATTCAAAAATTTTTAAAATTTTTTGAGTTTTGAATAAAGTTTTGAGTTGTGTGTTTGGTTGTGAGTTGTAAATTTTTATATCAAATATCATATGTCACATCAAAAATTTCAAACTCAATTCAAAACTATTTTCAAAACTTCTAACCAAATAAACTTTCCAGACTCAAATTATAATTTCAAAACTCACAACTCAAAATACGATTCTATTACCAAATCATAATTCAAAAACTCTCGAAACACCACTTCTCTGCACCCACACGTTTCACGGCAGTTTAACAGTCCCAGCAGTTTCAATTTTTGAAAATCAAATTTACAAATTTACTTTTCATTTTATTGTTTAACTATCCACAATAGTTTAACTGCCCTCAATAGTTTGATTTTTGAAAATCAAACTTTTCAAAGGTATTCTTCCCTTCAAACCATCAAACCATTGAAGTTTAATTATTTTTGTTGTCTTTTTCTTCCTAAAATTGGTCACTTTAATTTTCTTAATCAAACTATTATAGTTTTTATTTTGAACCTCAATCATTTTACTAATTTTGAAAGCGATTGTTCCTCAAGTAAAAATACAAACATAAATATTGTCAGGTATGTTTTTTATACAATTTATTTTTATATTCTTGATATGTACAACATGAATTGAGTACTGTAAAGTTTTTTTCCCTTCCAATTCTCTCTCAATTTCTTTTTAATTGAACCTATTTTCTCCAATTTTCTCTCAAATTTTTTTTATTACTTTATTATGCTGTATCAATTGTGATCTTAATTCTCTTTCTGAATTTTATTTGTGATGAACCAATTCTATTCTCCATCTTTCAAAATCTTTTTTTATTTATTTTTGATACGTAGAACATTAGTGGATAATTGTACATTTTTTTTTAATGGATGAGTACTTCTTTTTGGCACCCACTCCTCTCTCAATTTTTTTATTTTATTTTATTTATTTTTGATACGTAGAACACTAGTGGATAACTATGTAGCTTTTTTTCCAACGATTGAGTACTTTTTTTTTCACCCACTTTTCTCTCTTAATTTCTCTTTTTATTTACTTATTATAGATGAATCAATTCTTTCTCTTAAAGTTTTTATTTTTTATTTGGGTTCTAGAGTTTTTTTTTTTTCAAACTAAAACTGTTTTCCCAGTTTTCTCTCTCAATTTTTTTTTTATCTAAATTCTTTTTCTCTCTCTCAATTTAGTTTTATTTTATTTCTTCTTTTTTTTTCAACTTAGTGCTGAGTACCCTTTTTTTTCCACCCACCTCTCTCTCTCTCTCCCTCTCTAAATTTCTCTTTTTATTTATTTATTATGGATGAATCAATTCTTTCTCTTAAAGTTTTTATTTTTTTTTATATTTATGTTCAAGATTTTTTTTTGCAAACTGAAACTGATTTTACCAATTCTCTTTCTCAATTTTTTTAATTGAATCCATCCCCTCTCTCTCTCTCTCTCAATTTCTTTTTATTTTATTTCTTTTTTTTTTCAACTTGGGATTGAGTAGGTTTTTTTTTCCTCTCCCACTTCTCTCTCAATTTCTCTTTTATTTATTTATTTATTATAGATGAATCAATTCGTTCTCTTAAAATTTTTATTTTTCATTTGGGTTCTACAATTTTTTTTAATTTTTTTTTCCAACTAAAATTGTTTTCCTAGTTTTCTCTCAATTTTTTTAATTGAATTCTTTTTCTCTCTCTCAATTTATTTGTACTTTAATTATTTTTTTCAAAAATTATTAAAATTAAAAATAAATATTTAAAATCTTTTCGAGACATTATTTAGATTGTTCTTAAAATAAATAATTTACTTTAAATATACTTCAAAAAACATTATTTTAATATTATAAAAAAAAAAAATTGAAGGTACACACATTGCCAACCGCTAATTGTATATCAAAAATGCTAGAGGTCCCAAAAATTCTACCAAAAATTTTACCAAATGTCACATAGGTGTGGGACCCACATAACATTTGGTAAAACTTTTAATAAAATATTTGGGTCTCTAACATGGTATATAAATAGGCAGCAGCCCGAACTCACGAAATACTTGGAAAAATGTCTTAAAACAAAAACACCCACAGCTCATAATCAACTCTCACAGTGTCACGCACACGCACCTACCTTCTTTCTATACATATCTGTCTGTATATCTCTACTCTCTCTCTCTCTCCAACAATCAAAGCCTCTGTTAAAAATGGGTCAAAGCCTCTTGGAAGCTCTGAACGTCCGGGTCATCGGCACCGGCGAGAAAACCCTCGTCCTAGCCCACGGAATGGGCACCGATCAATCGGCGTGGCAGCGCATTCTCCCCTATTTCACCCCCTACTACCGCGTCATTCTCTACGACCTCGTCTGCGCCGGCAGTGTCAACCCCGACTTTTTCGATTTCCGCCGATACACCACTCTCGACGCCTACGTCGACGACCTCCTCCACATCCTCGACTCCCACAACGTCGATCGCTGTGCCTACGTCGGCCACTCCATCTCCGCCATGATCGGAATCCTCGCCGCCATTCGCCGCCCCGAACTCTTCACCAAACTCATCCTCATCGGCGCCTCCCCAAGGTAACCAAAAAAAAACCCCAAATTAAAGGAAAATCGTAAAATTAGCCCTGTTTTGGAATATTTTTGGATTTTGTACCTAATTTCGTAATTGGGTATTTCTCAGATTCTTAAATGATAGAGATTACCGTGGTGGGTTCGAGCAAGCTGAGATCGAGAAACTGTTTGCAGCAATGGAGGCCAATTACGAGGCGTGGGTCAACGGGTTCGCTCCGCTTGCGGTGGGAGCCGATGTTCCGGCGGTGGTACGAGAATTCAGCCGGACTCTGTTCAACATGAGGCCCGATATCTCGCTCTTCGTGTCTCGGACGGTATTCAACAGCGATTTGAGGGGGTACTTGGGCCTAGTTAAAGTCCCCTGTTGCATAATCCAGACAGCCCGAGACGTCTCGGTACCGGCCTCGGTGGCGGAGTATCTGAAGAACCACCTTGGAGGGCGGACCACGGTGGAGACGCTGCGGACGGAGGGCCACTTGCCTCACATGAGTGCTCCGGCGCTGCTTGCTCCGGTGCTCCGGCGAAACCTCCCACGGTGAGTCTAGTTTATATATATATAAAAAAAAAAAAAAATGAGACCACACGGTAAGTAAATGTGGGGACTACGTGTATTATATATGATAGGAGTGAGGCCCAAGAGCACTCTTGCTAATAAGGGTGGTGATGTTGACACCTGGCGAATAAGTTGTGGACAGGACACCAGTCCTTTTGTTTTGTGTATGGGGTTTAAAAAATCAAATGGTCTTCTTTGAGGATAAGGATCTGCACGTGATTTTCACGTGATGACGTACCCATTTTGTCTTTCCCTTTTTTTTATTTATTTATTTTTTTATGCTTCTACTTTTGTTTTCTGTACTCTTATCAGAATTTTTGCCTTTTGTTTGGAAAAAGCAAAGAGAGAAAATGGGAATGATTTTGAATAAAGTTTTTGTGTACTTTGTATGTAATTTTCCACAGCCAAATGCATTGTATGAATACAAGAAACGTCGCCGCATAGGTTGAATTTTGGAGATTGATGATGGTTTATTTGAGAGAGAGAGAAGCGAATATCATGTGTGTTCGGTCCTATCGTGTCCAAATTTATGGGTAACCCCACCAATTGATGGGGGCTATCCCTAGTGAGAGATTCTCTTCCACAAAATTGCTCCATCTGATTTTTAGGATATCCAACTTGTTCTCTTCTCTAAAAATTAAATAAATAAAAGAAATTCTCGACCTTCTAACTTTTATTTTTATTTCAGATTCAATTAATACAATCCAATTCATTTAGAGATAATAAAATTGATCTTGTCATGATATGTAATTTACTTTTTTATTATTGTATCATATTACAATTATAATTATGTTGAATATAAAAAATAAAATAAAATAAAAAAGCACCAAAAGTGGAGAAGCACAATCCAAAAAAAATTAAAAATAAGACCCAAATTCAAGAGGAGAGATTTAAACTTTTAACCTCCTAATAAGATATATACATTTTAGGCAGCAGAGCAAATTAATCTCATTGGTTATAATATTTTGTATTTCTTAGTTGAGCCTTAAAAATATCATAGCCTATATGAGAGGTAAGAAAAATAATATATAAATCAACTTTTTAAATTCAATGATTTGTTAATGAGATATTTGATTGATAATTTGGGGTTGCTTGAGATGATTTAAATAAGTGTATTTTTTGACTTTTTATGAAATATGAGTTAGGTTTGAAGTGATGTGGTAGAGAGGTAATGTGACTTAAATAAGATGATATGACATAAATAGGATAGTGATTTTTTGACTTTTTGATTTTTTTAAAGGATGTCAAACCTAGCTAAAATATGGGGGAGAGAGAGAGAGAGAGGTCTTAGATATTTTAATAGATTGTCACATCATCAGATTTAAAAAGTGAGTCTAATTTTTGGATTACAATAACACTACTCATAAGAGAAACAAGTGTTTGGAAAAGCTTATGGTATGCACCCTTTTAGGGGTGTATGCCATATGCACCCTATCACAAATTTGATGTGATTTTATAACAAAACTTCTTAGCATCAATAACAAAATATATAATTTCACAACAAATTGGTATAACAAAAAATATCGTAACCAAGTTACAAACTTTTGCAACACTAATCACAAAAATTTGAACATTTTGTTATGTTAATTTATAGTGAAATTATGTATTTTGTAATTAATGTTATAAAATTTTGTGGTTACATTAAATTTATAGTAGGGTGCATATAGGATTTCCCTAAATGTTTTGGTTTGAAGTGTAACAAATGCGAATTTGGGGTGACTGTTGTGCTATGGACACAACAATCATTGTTGTGCAGCTAATGGGCTCATTTATGAGTCTATTTTAATGATCCAAAATATTTATAGTTTAGAGTATATCAAGTAAAACATATCTGTAAAAAAATTAAGTTAATCGGATATCGTTAACCTTTTCATCCGCTCACATTTGTATTTACAAAAATAAATAACAATTGTGATTTTATGGCATGTTTGATTGGGTGGATTAGAGCATGAGATTTGGATTATTAATCCGTGTGGCCAATTATCCTATGTTTGTTTTAACATTTTGGTTTAAGATTATTAATCCTGGATAATTAATCCAACAAAATTGTAGGATTATTAGTAATGGGGTAGGGGTGGGACTATTAATCCAATGGATGTTAATCCAATTGGATAATGAATACCACACTAACACTACAAAAAAATTGTCGCAAATACTTTGTTTTTTGAGACGGCATTTTTTACCGTCGCAAATACTCTGTTTTTTGAGACGGTATTTTTCTACCGTCGCAAAAAGTGACTTTTTGCGACGGCAAGTGTACCGTCGCAAATAGTCCCGTCTTTTAAGCCCCATTTTCTTGTAGTGTAATTTAATAGGATTATTAATATTTCATTATTAGTCTTGTGAATCAAACATGACCTTAAAGTATTAAAATGAATACAAATGTGAGTGGATGAAAGATTTAACGATATGCGATTAATTTGATTTTTTATAGGTATGTTCTACTCGATATATTATAAAATATGAACAGTTTCGATTATTAAAATAAGCCTCGAAATGGATCTATTTAACTGCACAACAGTGATTACTATGCTTTGGCACAACAACCCCCAAATCCAACAAATGCAAGTTATTATTTTTCTCACACTATTACTGAATTAGACTAAATTAACGTAATTATGAAAATTGAAGTGTACGAATGAAAAAAATTAAAAATTTAGATGACATCTATTATATAAGAGAAATGGTCTTTTTAACCCATAAACTTTGTGGAAGCTCTATTATTTCAATCATAATTTCTTAATTTTTTGATTAAAAAATAAATTTAAATAATTGAAAAAATCTCTATTGGTTAACTTTTATTTGATAATCTCACATCAAGAAAAAAAGAAAAAAAAAGAAAAAAGCGTTGTTTCTCTCATATAAAGGGAATCTTATACTCTTATCTCTATTTAGTGAAGAGTCTTGTGAGAGTTTCAATATCTCAACAAAAATTCTCAATTCACACAATTTTAGTGCTCAGATTTCAACTTTCGAACGAAACCATGCTCTATCATTGATATCTAAACAATTAATTTTTATTCAGAAATTAATATTCTAATATTATTTTTGTTCAAAAATTGACATTTGAACGACAAAAATATCGTAAACTAAAACAAAGTGTAGTGTGCAAATAAAAGCTGCCAAAACAACTATGCATGATGTTTAACAGGATTGTCTACCAAAATTGCCCATGTGTTTGTTGTTCTTCTGATAATATTAAAATAAATAAAGTATACAAACCTATTTGAATCCAAGTTCTGTTTTTGTAATAAAAATCATAGAATAGTAGTTGGTTTTCATTTTTCAAAAGCCATATGGGATGCACTGAAATCACTAGCATAAAAATTCATAATTTTGTGTTGATCTTTATATGTTTCTAACATCCTGAATTGAAGAAAACCTAATCTATATATTATATAAGGAAAGTGGAATTTTTAGTGTGGAACTTTAATATCTCATACTAATTTTCTTGACTCTATTGACTAGCTTTTATTTGATAATTTCACATCGGAAAAATAATGAAAAAAATGAATTGTTTTATTCATATAAAGTGAATCTTATACTTCCATCATATTTAGTGAGGAGTCTTGTGAGAGTTTGTATTTTACAATTCCACATAGTTTTTATTTTTAAAATAATTTTGTATGAGATTTTGAAATTCTCATAATATTTAACTTTAAAATAATTGCAATCCCACATTGAGAAAAGAAAGAAAAAATGAGTTGTTTCACTTATATAAAATGTTACAATCTCACATCAGGAAAAGAAGGAAAAAGTGAATTGTTTCACTTATATAAAGTGAATCTTATATTACTATTTATGTAAGGAAAATAAAATGTTTAGTGAGATGCCCTATAATCAATACTAATTTTTTTTATATTTATTTTCTTAATTTTAAACAATTAAGAAAATCTTCATTGGTTAACTTCCATTTAACTTTTATTTTATAATCTCACATAAATGTTTTGATTTTAAAAATAATTTTGTATGATATTTTGAAACTCTCATGATATTTAACTTTAAAATAATTACAATCTCACATCGAGAAAAGAATTATAAAGTGAGTTGTTTCACTTATATAAAGTGAATCTTATACTCTCATTTATTATTATAGTATTGTGCATATTTCAGTTCAAGATGGTTTAAATTTTAAAATAAAATTTAAAGGTTTTAATAAATTAATTTTGTTGTAAATTGGTTGGTCTTTTAACTTAGCCGATTAGGCTGAATCGTTTTCAGTTTGACTAATTCACTGGTGCTTAGATTTGTTTGATTTGAAATAAATTAAGATTGACCTTATTAAAAATTGAACGACTGAGATTGCTTGATTAGAAATGAATTTCCCATCCAAACAATTGTTAATTTTTATTTTGCAATCCCACATCAGGAAAATGAGGAAAAAAAAGAGTTATTTCACTATATAAACCTTATGCTCCTATTTAATATTGTAGTGCTATGTATATTTTAGTTCAAGATAGTTTAAATTTTAAAATTAAAATAAAATTTCAAAGTTTTAATTAATTAATTTTTGTATAAGTTTGGTGGTTCTTTGACTTAGCCGATAGGGTGAACCATTTTCGGTTTGACTGATTCGTTGGTTTAACTGCAATTTTAGCAAAATATATTGGTTAAATTTGTTTGATTCGAAATAAATTAAAGATTGACCTAATTAAAGATTAAGCGGCTAAAATTGTTTGATTCAAAATAAACTTCTCGCTCAAACAATTGTTAACTTTTAAACAATTAAGAAAACCCTCATTGATTAGCTTTTATTTAACTTTTATTTTATAATCTCATATCAAGGAAAAAATGAATTGTTTCGTTTACATAAAGTATATCTTATACTCCTATTTATATAAGCAAAATGAGATTTTTAGTGAGAAATCTTATTATCAATATCTCATATTAATTTTTTTAATTTTCTTAATTTTAAACAATGAAGAAAATCGTGATTGACTAACTTCCATTTAACTTCTATTTTATAAAATATAAAAAAAAATTAAATATAATTATCAGATTTTTATTAAATGATATATTATTTTATCCGGTGCATAGTACGGGCGATATGCTAATTAAAAAATTAAAGTAAAGTTGAAGGGTCAAAACGAAAAATTACCCATACTAGATAATAAAAAGAAATTGAAAAATAAGAAAAAGTCATATCATTTGAAATGGCTGTAGTACAACAGTGTTATGCAAAAAAGAGAATGTAATTTTTTTTTTTTTTTAAGAACGGTAAAAAGAATATGTAATTAATTGGCAGTTTTTGTAATTTCAATACTTATGTTCTATACCATAAAAAATAGTCATAACACTTCCAATTCTGAAAATCAAATCTTCTGTGTTACCAACTGGGATTTTACAAGTTAGTCAAAACCTTTATATTGTTGTTTTGTTTATTTATTTATTTATTTTACATTGGTGAAGCATTTTATAGTTCAGAAATGCTTTTAGGGTTTGCCCAACCTTTTGGTGATTGAGGCCGTTAATGTTAGTTATTTAAATATATTCAATTTATTTATGTTTCGAAATTCGAACAAGAAAATAAGGAGTCAAACAAAAAGTAAACTAGAATAACTTGTTTCCATTTTCAGTTCTAAATTAATTTCATAAGCAGATATGAAAAGGTCTGTGGCCCAACGGGCTCTTGGAAAGGTTATTTGATTGGTCCTCATTCTCATTAGCAGGGTTTTGGGCCCATGATTTTAAACCCAGTAATGGACTTTTGGGTTCGATGTGAGTCCAAACTATTTATGCCCCAAATTTTCAATTTTGAGTAATTAAGAACACACATATATATATATATATATATATATATATATATTTTAATAGAGTCATGATAGAAACCCCTCTAATCACCACCCCCACAGACACGTGGCGGGTGGTAATTGAAGGAGCAGAAAAAAAAAAGAAAAGAAAAAAAAATGTAACCAATAAGAGAGAGAGAGGGTCAAAAGGGGCATGAAACATTTTTGTTTTTAATACATATGTGCAACATGCACAGAATTCATTCACATAATGATATCTATGTAAATAGTTTTACTATTTTTAATAATTCTACACTTATTATATTTTTATTTATATTTGGCATATCGTTCCACATGTCACTATCACAATTGTTGCATATTAATGCAAAAGAAAACTAATGCAATAATGGTTATGATTGTTTTGTGTCATATGAAATAATTAGTGTATATCCGTGTCTAAAGGTACGATCCAGATAATAATGTGACCAAATTGTAATTAAATATAAAATTATTAAATTAAAAGGTAATTTATCCCATTTGTTGCCCAAAACTTGAAGTCAAAATATGAATGAAGGTCAAGTTAGTTTTGAAAAGATTTTTTATTAAAAAATATTTTTGGTTGTATATTTTGAAAATAAATATTTCCCAATCAACTATTTAAAGTACGGCAAGTAACGCAATCATAAACATTTCATTTTTATTAAAAAAAATTTATGACTCTAAAGTATAAACTTCATATCAATGCAAACATTAAAAATAAAAGCACCCTTGCTATGCAAGTTAATAAAAAATTGTAAAGACAAAACAAAACATACAAACCAAGGTATTGTACATTTGTTAACACTCTATAATTCAAAAAAAATTACACCAAACAATGCACACCGGCCAGTATTTTGCAATTAAAAAAAAAACAAATTAAAATTAAATACCAACCAACGCACACCAGCTATGGCTCTGCAATCTAAGAAAATTAAAATTGAAATGTACACCAACCAGTACTCTGCAATCTAAAACAATTAATTTAAATACCAAGCAATGTACACCTATTGGTGGTATTGCTGCAAATCACATTGTAATAGTTCTTTGCAAATTATAAACCTGAAACCACGTGAGAAAAATCTAGGAAAAATAATAATAATTTAACTTGCCTACAAACAATGTGACATGAGAAAAATGTACTCCCAACACAACCTGACATTAATTTTAAACACTAAGCAATGCACACTTGCTAGTATTATTGCTGTAAATCACATTGTAATAGTTCTTTGCCAATTATAAACCTGAAATTACGTGAGAAAAAATATAGGGAAAAAAAGAATTTAACTTGCCTACAATGTGACATGAGGTTTTAGAAAATGTATCCCAACACAATCTAACATCAATCAGAAACCTGCAAGTGTTATACAAACTTTCAGACATAACTAATTAAGTTAAGAAACAATTAATATACCTAGGCAGTTCAATATAAAGCTAGACGTTGGGTCATTGAGCAATCAACAATATTTTTGATCAAATACTAAATCACTTGTACAAAAAGTAGCAATCATACATAGCAGTCAAATGGTTTTTTCCAAATCACTTACACATCTCTGAAAATTTAAAAGGAATAGCAAAAAGTTAACTCATCACTCCACTTTTCGAAGTAAAACCATTGATAGCAAAATCGATAATAAAATCTAAAAATTAATAGGAAAATTGCAAATCAATAGTAAAGCTTATCAACTTTAATAATTTAAGTGATAAAGTTTCCCATGATTTTGTAATTTTTTTTGGTCTTACCACTGATTTGCAATTTTTCCTAAATTAATTCCAGTAATTAAGTGTCACGGATAGAAAATACTTAATGGGTTACAATCAAGTTGCGAAGAAATAAAAATATAAAAAAAAATGACTTACCTTGCAATTTTCGTAAGCAATCTTGGTGAAAATTCTACAAAGATATTAAGATCTTTTTATCCCCAATCAAGCACGAGTCATTCGCTATTTTAATTCATTTTCATATTAGACAATTAGCGAATGACTTGTGCCTAAAAACATTCCAAAAGGAAAGGAAAAAAACAAATCTAAGCATGCTTTCTATCAATTCTTGCATACCGTATCTCATGAATTGTTTGTATGATTTCAAATAAATATATCAAATGGGTTATGAGTTCGAAAACAATTATGGTTAAAAATTAATACTATAATTGCTAAAAAAAAAAGCAATCAATAGACTATGCTCAATTAAGCGGTCCTAAGCAAAAACAGTAATTTTCATTAGATCACGCAAACACAAAATAGATAAAAATCTGCTCAACAAATAAAAGTCGATAGAAAATGAGATTAGAAGAAAACTAAAAAGTTAATTGGAAAGTAATTTGAAAATTCAGCATTACTCAATTTTCCTTTCAAAATGATACCAAAATTAAAATTAGGCAATTCCATCAGCCAAACTCCTCTTAGTTAAAGTAGATAGCATAATAATAAGAAAACAAACAAAAAATCAATAACT
The DNA here is from genome assembly GCF_004153795.1 of Camellia sinensis. Lineage (NCBI taxonomy): Eukaryota > Viridiplantae > Streptophyta > Magnoliopsida > Ericales > Theaceae > Camellia > Camellia sinensis. Next base: position 372,170 of record NW_021030141.1, read on the forward strand.
ACGGACCTCTAAAATAAAATAAAATAAATAACTATGAATTAAAATATATGAACAAAAAAAATTGAAGTCGCTCTTTCTGTTTAGGTTAAAAATCTGTCATAGTGTTAAGCTTTTCTCTCATTCTACCTTTAAAACCTACCAAAGAAAACATTGAAATCAATTATTTTACAAAACTGTCAACATATATGCACCAAAAGTCACAAATAATCACATACCAATAAATTGAGTCCTTAAACAATAAATGAGCTACATATACCTATAATAAAAAAAACTACACAATCCCAAAGAAATGAACCGTCAAGATCAAACATAGATCATACCCACATGTCAAGAGAAAATGAATGGGATAAAATGCAGATGGTTAAAGAGAGGAGAGATGGATAAAGGTTTGTGGAGTGAGCTTTGAAATGAAGCAAGATACAAAAAATTGAGAGATCTTTAAAGGTGGAATTTATCAACAAACATGACACATTTGAGAGGGAATTTAAAGGTGAAAAAACAATCTCTCACCATTTGATCTTAGAAAGAAATAATCAGTCTTACCAAAATATTCAAGATACTTTAAAAAAGCTGCCTTCTTGATCTTAGCTGTATGAGATCCGACAAAATGTTTAAAATTGATCTTGACCATCTAAAATGATACATGAGACAACTGTCCAATCTCTCTACTTAGACAATGATATAAAGTATAGAACAATGTAATAACAATGATTCCTAAATTTTGAAATTTACAAAGTTTCACAATTCAAGTGATGACAAAACAGAGTTATATTCTTCATCCAAGTACATCATCACTTATGGTTATCTATTCAAGGCTCTAAAGCTCTAAGCAACATGATCATGATTATCACCATCTTGCTCTTGCTTCCACTGGCCTGTGAGAAATTAATTCAAATTGTGAAAGTTAGGTTAGTAACTTGATAGACAGAAAGTAGCATGCTACATAAAAGAGAATTGATATATTACATGATTCAATGTTGAGATATCTACAACACAATATAATAACTTCAAACTCTCTTGCAAATGCCAACATCACTGTTTAAAGCACTGCAGCTATTATGGTCAATTAAAACCTGTCATTCCATGTTCAAGTGAATAGACATGCGTCTGCACTATTAAAGTAGATAAGTGAATAGAAAGAAAACAATAGCATAGAGAGTGAAATTGAGAATGACAACAAATCATACAAACCTCCAAATTTTAACTACCTAAAAACCTATTGTAGTGAAAACATCATGTTTGATACGATAAGAAAAAGAAAACAACCAAAGAAAAAGCAAAATTCAATACTAAAACCATGATATAAAACAAAATTCAGTTGATAGTGGAAGGTAATCTTGTAAGAGAAAAATAATCCAAGTACCTACTAATTTGTGTATTTTTTCCCAATGCAAGAGTCTAGGCTATTCCTACACTCTTCTAACTCATTGAGAGTATTGTTCAATGGAAAGCCAAAAAAGGAATGTGAGACATGTATTTCATAGAAAAGAAAAGTTATATGACTGACCAAATATCTAAAAAAAACGTTATAATTTTACCTTATTTATTTTTATGCCTACACATCATGACTAAACAATGGATAAGAATTTTTTAAGATTGTAAACCGACAAATAATTAAATTTAAATTTATAAAATGAGTATGAAAAAAAAAATTAAAAAGCAATTAAAGTTTACCTTGTGTTTAATATTCATTTTTGGATGAATATGTTGCTTTGAGTTCCTATCAAGAAAACAAACCAGTTGGAAACAATGTTAATTATAAAGGTTAAAAAATACAAAATAAAAATAAAAGAGAGACGAAGGACAATATAATATTTTAATTAAGATCCAAAAATATACATGATCCTCTAGCCAGAAAATTCAAATCATATTAAATAAACCCTCCAACGAAGCTTAACAATTAAATCATGAATTTACTTTTATAACTATAACTCATGCCTCAATTTGGAAGTGCTTACACTAGTAAATAAAATATTACAAACTTTAAACTATTGTGAATTTTTTCAAAGAAAATGAGTATCAAAACTAACATATTCTTATAGATTCATATCCAACCAACAGTGGTAGAGTATTTAGAATGAACAAGGAAAAAGATTAAAAAAGAAAGATTACTTTAGGAACATGACATATTTTAAAAAATTATTTAGGGACATAAAGTCTAGATTGGAGTATTTAGGAACATGACATATTTTCATAGTACATATCGTGGAAAAAAATAGAAAATTTAAAATTTACTTGGCAAAAGTGTCACCCTTCAAAAATATATAAAAACAACGTCCAAATAGTACACATTAAAATCCATGTAAACTACTAAGATAACTGTGGAACATAAAATTTTATAATATTCATGTGAGTTTACCACTTGGATGCTATTTAGGATAAAGATGAAAGAGAAATGTGCCTATTTTGTGAAATGGGCACTAAAGATAAATGCACTTATTTCTCAACTTTCAATTTTTATGTTCAATTTTTTAAAACTTATTTAATTTATTTATGTTTTATAAGTAGAAATTGCAACAAAATACTTTGAGTCTAGCATAAATTTTTAAAATAAAAAAGGAAAAATTATAGGTAGCCTTTTAGAAAATATTACATTTTTATATTCAACTAAGATCGAAAAAACAAAAACGAAAGACTTTTTTATTTTTAATGAACCTTTTAGAAGATTTTTTTCAATTTTTTTGTTTTGTTTGTTTATTATATTTTTTTTTAGATCTAATAGATTGACTTGAAAAGTAAATTTTTTCTACACAAATTTTTTTTAAAAAAAAAATACTAAAAGGAAAAACTCTATTTTTTTTTTTTTGCTAGTCCCAAACTCACCAAGAATGGATCTACATTTTGCCTCACACCTTTTGGATAACTACATTTAGAGAGTTCTAAAAGCTAGGCAAACTAATTTCATGAGTAGCAATTGTTGTTGGAGTACACATATTAGGTAAAGTTGTGAGATAAAATTAAAAAGTAAAATTATTTTATATATACTTTTGTTAATTGAAATGCAGTGTTAGAGTTACTCTAAAAAGTAAAAAACTTTGTTGATTTACAAACCAAATCAGAACTAAACCACATCACATTCAAGCAATTTCTTCCAAAAAGTGAAACAGAGATGTAATGTGAGATGTATATAAAGCAAGTAAAAGGGAGTGAGGCAGTGCTTACCATCAAGATGTGGTTAAAGAGGAGGAAGAGCTGCGGAAGCATAGATGCTGTAGAGAGAGAAGATGAACAAAACAGAACATAGAGAGAGAAACAGAGCCATTTGCTGATGCTGTAGTGTAGCTGTGTATTGAAATGAGGAAAGAGAAGAGAGTGAGCTATATCTATATATTAGTGTATGCCCGTGCCTAATGTTAAAATCAAAACATAATTGAAATTTATACGTATCATGTTGAAATTTGTAAATTTATGTCATTTTTTGATAAAGATACTAAAGAATATATATATTGAAATTTTGTATAGTTTGTGTCATTTTTTCCACTTTCTTAATTCTAGTGGTAATAGAAGGCTCCTCAAAAGGGCATAAAAATTCTATCAGTTAATTCTTTCACGTGTTAACTAAGACAATTTCTTGCCAACTAAGACAATTTCTTGCCACGTAAGACAAATTCAAAAACCTTCTTTCCATATTAAGTGCCTATTTAAAAAACCTTGGTCTGAATTGGGCCTAGACTTTTGTAAGCTATTTAAGTGCCTCTTTTTGAATAGCTGAAACAAACATTAAGGGTTGATAGTGAAACAACCTTCTTCTTCACTTATGAGGTACCATTATGCATAATCATCCAATTAAAAGTATAAAACAGATTTAAACTGTTTCAAGCATAAAGTAAGTTTATGCCACCACTCATTACTCCAAGATGACTAACTAATAACATAGATAGTCTACTGAATTAATGTAGTTCCAAAACCAAATATTTGAAGAAAAATCAAAACGGTCAATTGGCTAAAAACTAACTTTTGTTACTCTAGACCTCTTTACTGTTTTTTTTTTTAACAAATTCTTTCTAGACCTCATTGAGCCAATCTCAGCATTGTTTAACTGGCAAAGCTGAAAGCATAATTTGTTTTATTTTTTTATCAGAACTTACAATCCTCACTCTAAAAGTAAAATAAAAAATGAAAGGGAAAAAGAGAGAGGAAATAATAGGCTTAGCTCCTGTAAAAAATAACAGACGGTTTTCACCCAATGAAACAAAAATATATTGAGTTAAGAGTCACAGGAGTAAAGGGAAGAAGAAGAAAAAAAATTGACTCTAACCCATCTAATCAAAAATTTAATTTATTATAACCACGTTTTTTGGTCACATCTATTTTAAAATGAATATACAATTGTGCTTACAGTGTCTAAGTTTTAAAATTAAAATTTTAATTGATTATAAGTACTGGTAGAGTTATAGGATGTGAAAAAAGTAATAGGCAAAGTTATTATATTGAATCAATATAATCTAAATTTCTCTTCAACTCCCAAAATCACCTATCAAGAAGAAAAATTCCAATAAAAAGAAACTCAATAAATAAACTTCTAAAATTGTGAAGAAAAAAAAATGCTCACTTGTTAAATGGGCCGTTGTGCCATTGCTCTCCATTTCTTGAAACATTCACTAATAGACCCATACAACACTTCCATTCATTATCTAACTTGAAATTTTCAAGTCTAATCAAAACAAACTAAAACATCTTGTTTTGAAAATCAAACATAAAGGCATTCTAAACAATGCTAATTTTTAAAATTACAATAAAAATTATCACAATGATTATCATCAAAATAGTATGATATTCAAAAATTAAAATAGAAGACATAAATTATTAGCATAAAAAAATCAAGTATTCGCTTTTCTTGGTTCTTGTTTCTCTACCGTCTCTGAACAAAAAACATAAACTGCATCTAGCTAATAATCCAGAAGATAGCCAACATATAAATGAAGCCTAGCTAGTAAAAACTTAAGATTCTTAATTTTCACAACATGTAAAATGAAGCCAAGTTAAACAATAGAATAGCAACAAATTATTGACAAATCCATCAATGGAAGGTAGACCAATTACCTAATCAACTATTGTAGCAAACAAAGCCATAACAACTTTTTATGAGCAAATCAAACACAACTTCAAGCCAAGGCATATGTACCTGAAGCAAAAGGAAGAATAAAAAATATAAGTAAGCAAGCTCCATTATCCATTATCCATTATCTAAAATCAACTTCCTAAAAATTGCCCACTGTTTATTATTAAAAATAAGATCTAACTCCAATTAATCTTACCAAATATCCAAGGCATGTATCATTCACTGTTTGGGGGGAATGTAGAATAAACTATGATGGATTCACTCACTATTTTCTTTTTTTTGTGTGTGATGTAGAATAAACTATAAGATAACTTTGATCAATTAGGACATTCACATCACCAGCACTAAGTGCATTCAAGCATAGTTAATCAAATTCTCTGTAGGAAAGGTTGTTTAGCCATTTACTTGGGTTGATAGATTTACTCACTATTTGAACAAAAAAAAAGTATAATTATATTAGAAAGTAAACCATTTTAATTGAGGCATTTTACAGAACATCCAAAATTTGACCATCAAAAACAACCGTCACAACTTTCTAGCAAAATTTACAATTAGTTACCTGACCAAAGGTAATGTTGAAGAAGATAACCAACAATTCTATGGCAAAATTGAATGCTTATGTGTCAAGAAAATTTTATAGGTGTTAGAAAAGTGAATCTGAAAGGTATAGAATTTAGAAAAGTGAATCTGAAAGGTTCAGCTAAATGCAAGTAAAGAAATTATGTATATTCCTAACAAAGAAAAAATATACACAACATCATTGCAACTTAAGCCTAAACTTAGAAAACCCACATAGAAAAACAACCACATAAAAAAATCAAGAGAAGAATAATATTGGTAGTTGGATGATTCCCATTATCCAAAAGCAAGTTAAAAAATTATTGGGATGATTCCCAATTCTCCAAAAAATAAAACCGAAAACAAAAAGTGCCTACTAAATTCCATCAACTGGATTTGTTGTCTGTAAGTTCCATCAACTGGATTTAGAGGATACCATCAACTGGATTTAGAGGATGATTCCCATTATCCTTTTAGTTTTTAAAGCATCGAATATGTTGAATAATTCCATTTTAAAAAATTTAATATTATTTTATTATGGCTGGTTATGGCTGGTAGGTTATTGCTCCCCCGTGACTATAATGGGGCCATGCATATTATATTAAATTGATTTAATGGAATAAAAAGGGTGACGCAACAATACCAAACCCTCGATTATCAACTTCACATCTCCAGACCCACTCAACAAAACTTCACATCTCCAAATAAAAATTGAGTAAATTATCAAATTGAATGGTTACTGAGAGGGTAATTTTTGGGAAAGAATTGGGCCGAGCTATGAGTTGGGCCCTGCGGCCCAAAGCGTAAAGGAATCGGTAAGAAGCCGTAATGTTATTTCGGCCCAGTAGAGGTATAGATACTCCGGCCCAAAAGAAGTGAAGTTATTCCGGCCCAGGATAGGTGTGGTTATTCCGGTTCGAGAATGTGTAAAGCAACTCCGGTCCGGTGGCAGTTTGAAGTGAGTCCGGCCTTGCATTTAGTCCGGTCGTGACATATTATGGTTAGGTCGGTCAGAACTTGCCACTTGAAAGTTTGATCTAAACACACCATGGTTGAACAGGGGAAAGCCGAGATAAGGAGTTGGAGGAGAAGACCGAGCTAAGGACAGTTCGGCCTTCTCTGTGGCTCTGCGTAGCCAAGCTTATTTCGGTCATATAGTAGTTCGGCCAAAGTGAAAACCATCCCACTTGGTTTAAGCAGTGGGGGAGGGTGTAAAAGGATAAGCATTATCCTTAGGAGTATGAATCCTAGGAGGACTCTGCATGGAGAAATAAAAGTCCTACTAGGATTATGCCACTCGAAACCTATAAAAGCTCACAAGCACCACCTTGGAGGAGGTAATTGAACACAATTCTTTCTGAGAACATAAAACTTTGTCTATTTGTCAAGCTTACTGACTTAGGCATCGGAGAGACCGGAAACCGCAGGCCGGTTTCGATGATAGATAAAAGGGTGAAGGGGACGAAGCCTTCATTATCCCAGGGTGTGATGTCTTTTTCGGCCAAAACCAGCTGGACGTCGTCAGGTATTTGGTAGTCTTTCCTGAATTCGGCTAGGCCGCCCGGGGTATTTACTAGGTATCTATACTTGCCCATCTATCGTATAAATTAAGAATAAGTTAGATCGGTTCAAGGGTTGTACTCAGTAGCTCGGACGAGTGTGCAAAGGAGTGCTTGGGCCACCTAAGTCTGCAAGGTGGAAAACATAGGGGTTAAGCACAGATCATCTGACCGTGCTACAAATAAAAGCAAGACAAAGTCCTACTTCGGCTACGTGGGATGCTACAATTTT
>NW_021030141.1:384335-399311 GCF_004153795.1 Camellia sinensis
TGACTTGAATGGAGAAGCCATAGCCTTAGAACTCGACCTTGCAGAAGAAAGAAGAGAAAGAGCACTAGTCCACATCGCCTCATACCAACGAGAGTTAATCAGAAAATACAGCAAAAAGGTTCATCCAAGACAATTCAAGATTGGGGATTGGGTACTATGCAAAGTAATGGGAAACACCTCGATCCCAAGAGACGGCAAGTTAGGCCCAAATTGGGAAGGTCCTTATAAGGTGGTTGGGTTAGCAGGCAAAGGGGCATACCACCTAGAAGACAAGGATGGCAAGGCAATCCCTAGGCCATGGAATACGGCCAATCTCAAGTTATTTTACTTTTAGCTTTTCTTTTTCAAACATATGTAATTTTTTCTTCCTTCAATAAAATGAGAAATTCTTTTTAGCAGAAGTTGTTCCTTGTAAAAGTTAGCTTTAGTAAAGATTAGGCGCATTGCAAGCATTTTATTCTAAGTTAGCCGGAAAAACTAACTTAGAGGTTGGCTGGAATAAACCAACTCTTGTTACTCTTCAGCTGAAGTAAGTGCATGGCTGAAGAGTGGTTGGCTGGAATAAACCAACACCTGTTACTCTTCAGCCAAAGCAAGTGCAAGGCTGAAGAGTGGTTGGCTGGAATAAACCAACTTTTGTTACTCTTCAGCCAAAGTAAGTGCAAGGCTGAAGAGTGGTTGGCTGGAATAAACCAACTCTCGTTACTCTTCAGCCGAAGTAAGTGCATGGCTGAAGAGTGGTTGGCTGGAATAAACCAACACTTGTTACTCTTCAGCCGAAGTCAGTGGAAGGCTGAAGAGTGGTTGGCTGGAATAAACCAACACCTGTTACCCTTCAGCCATAGTAAGGGTATGGCTGAAATTGGATTGACTGGATTAAGCGCTTTGTACTCCTCAGCCGAAGTGATTATATCGGCTAAGGAGTGGTTGGCTAGTAAGCATAGTTTAAAAAGCCAAAACCGAAATAGAAGTTGGAGGAATAAAAGGCATTACAAAGTACAGACATACATATCAAAACCGAAGTTAGAGTTCAAGCAAATTTCCATTTCATTAAAGATCAAAATAAGTACAAAGCAAGGACCGAAGCCCGGTTACAAAGACGAACTAAGAAAAAGAAAAAGTACAAAGTCAAGAAAAGAGTTCTTGTATTTCGGCGTCAAAGGCCGCATCACCATCAACTTGAAAACCGGTTTCAAGGGGAAGATCACGCTCGGTCGCCGGGTTGGTTTCGGTGGGAACCACGGTGTCCCATGGTTGTTCAATAGGTGGGTCCTCTACCATGGGCTCCAACCGAAGTGATGGGTCTGCACTAACAACCAGAATGTCTTCGGAAGCAGAGGAGTCATCAGAATCTGAGTCTTCCAGAAACTCTTGTTGCAGGGTATCGGCATACTCCGCAAGGGACTTCGGTATAAAGTAGTCTGGAGGGTTGAAGACCTCGGTCTGTTGATCATGACCGAGCTTCTCAACAGCCGCCCTCCAGCCACACTTGAAGAACAGCTCCTTGGCAGCGTCGCACTGTTTGACATACGCGTCTTCTGCCTTCTTGTAACCCTGCTTGTAACCCTGCTTTTCGGCTCCCTCCACGCTCTTTTTTAGTTGGCTTATTTCGGTATCCTTTCTCTTTTCAAGCTTTACCAGCTCGCGCAAATATTTGTCTTTCATAGCGATGGCCGCTTTCTGCCTCTCCGCTTCAGCCGAGCTAACCAGATCGGCAAGTCGACCGTTCTCTGCTTGTAGCTCGGTCATTTTCTTTTCGGCCTCCTCTAGTTCGGCCGCCTTTGCCTCGGCTTCCGCCATTGCTTGCCTTGTGGTTTTTCTTAGTTCTTGGACTTTCTTGTAAGTAATATTGTTCTTTTGTAAGGCCTGGCAAAAAACAAAGATTTCCTTTGAGCCGAAGTACAAGTTGGAAAATTTAGGCACAAGAAGCGGACAGAGTTACTTACCAAAATCAAGGACTTGGATGTAGACCGAATTGACTTCATTTCGGTGTTCAATTGCTTTAAGTGGTGCTCCATATCTTTTGGGAGGTACACACTCTTGGCCAGATTAAAAGCCAATAGATGATCTTTTTCAGCAACAACCGAATCAGAAGCCTTGATGTCTCGGTCGTTGAAGGTTAGCTTCGGAGCCCAATGGGAAGATTCAGCTCGGTCGGTTTGCTCCGGTTGGAGGATAGGTTGAGGACTTTGGGGGATGGATTCAACCTCATCGACAAGTTGCTGTTCGGTCGATGTAGATCGGGCGCGTTTGGAAGGGCGAGATGAAGAAGGCCGTTGAGAAGGGAGGGCCACAACGGCAGGCTGCGCCTCAATAGTTGGTGGTACTTCGGCTCTGGTTGTTGCGGTCAGAAGGGCCTTAACTCTACTTTTCCTTGCCATCTCTTCTTTAGCAGTTAATGGGACGAGTCGTATTTCGGGTAAGGTTGGGTCCGGTTCTGGTGCTTCCTCAAGAAGGAAATTGGTTACTCTTGCTTTTCGGCGACCGCTATATCGATAGGTCGGCTCAAAGTTTAGAAGCTTAGCCCAACTCCTTTCTTGACACTGTAGTGCGGCTCGCAGAATCGTAAGGTTGGGATAGCTATATAGGGAACGGAGGTGGGCGAAATCTGCAAAAGGAGAACTGTTAGTTCGGTTAATTGACTAAAAAAAAAAAACTGAAATAAAATACAAGGAAGAGGACCGAAGTTAAAATTACCGGGCTCTCCCTTTTTCCAATTTATAGGTCGGCCAGGAATTTGGGCTTGAAAATCCTCAAAGTTCCCAGAGACCCAGAAAAAATCATCGTCATTAAGGTTCCTTTGTCCGGTGTGTGTTTTAACCTATCTTCTTCTCGGCGGCGGCGATTCCTAAGGTAATAGACCCACCCGCATCTTTTGAGCCGATGGAGTATTGGTGGAAAATTTCGGCCAGACCAAGGTTTAGTCCGGTTTGGTGGTTTAGTGCGGCTATTCCCATAATAATGCGGTATGTATTGGTGGACAGTGGGTGGGGCAACAACCTAGTCTGCCTAAGAAATTCACAGATAAATGGTTGGACAGGAACCGTAGTCCGGTTTCTATTATGGATTGAAGGTAAAAGGGACGAAAGCCTTCTTTTTCCCACGAATAACATCTTTTTCAGCCAAACTCAGATGAACGTCTTCAGGATATGGTAATCTTTCCTAAATTCGGCCATACCACCAGGGGTCTCAACTAAGATACCTATACTTACCCATCTGATGTAATATTTACTTATAATTTATATCGGTGCAAAAAATTGTGGCTCAGTAGCTCGGTTGAGCGCACGCAGGAGTGCCTGGGTAACCTAAGTCTGCAAAGTAGAAAACAGAGGGGTTTTAAAGCACTGATCGTTGGACCGTGCTACAATTTAAAAGCAAGGTATAAGAGCCCTACTTCGGCCTCAAAAAACTGGTTCTATCTCCGGTTCATCAAAAGGTTGGTAGCTCGGTTTGGGCAGGTTTGCTTTCGGTAGAACCGGTTTTACCGTCTAGGGGCAGCTTTCTGAGTTCGGTCTAAAAAACTAAGAAAGCTGGTTTAGCCCAAGGCCTAAATCGTTGCAGTATGAATAAATTGCTTCGGTTGAGCCTCTAGGGGCAGCTTTCTGAGTTCGGTTTAGAAACTAAGAAAGCTGGCTTGGCCCCAAAAGATTTAGTCGGTTGAAATCCAAGGTTCCTGTTTGTATATTCAAAACTCGGTGATCTTATTTCGACTAAAGTGAGTTCAGGCTCTGGTAACATTTTTTGAAACTTTCAGGTTCTAGTTTCGGTTATTGACTACGGTGATCTACCTATTTAATGCAACAGGATTCTAGTTCGGTTGCTACTAATTTTGGATATAAGCAAGTTTTTACAGAAGTTCATACACGTATGAGCTCTGCTATTATTTTTTCATAAAAGTCACAGAAGCGAAGCGTCAAAAATGAAAGAAAATGTTTGCAAAAAACATGCAAACAAAACTAATACAGATTCGAAAGCAAAATAGCGGAACAGTGAGTCTACTATACCCAGGTGGAAGAAGAGGGAAGCTGATGATGGGAAAGTGGCCGCAAAATAGTTCTCAAGGGAAGGAAGAACACGAACAGCAAGAACACAGAGAGATAAGATGAAGAATGGAAGGTGAAGATTCAAGAGAACACAAGGTTGTTTTGTGAAAGGAGAAGAGAAAAAAGCGGCAAAAAAGGGGCGGGACTGTTCAAAAAAGTTCAAAGTACGAAGGCGGCGTGATAACAGCTCACGGCCTATCAGAGCCCGCTACGTGCAAGGGAAAGGGAAGCCGTTACAATCGTGATTGAAGAGACGTTTTGACCCGAATAAAGCAGAGTTCGGAGTAAATAGCTCGGCTGGATACACTGAAGGGTTTTTATCTCGGCTGGAAAGGCTTGTAGAACTTCAGCTCGGTTGAAGGATTTGTAATCTCAATCATGCTATGCAGATGAAATTAAGGGCAATTGAGAGGTAATTTTTGGGAAAGAATTGGCCGAGCTGTGAGTTGGGCCCTGCGGCCCAAAGCGTAAAGGAATCGGTAAGAAGCCGTAATGTTATTTCGGCCCAGTAGAGGTATAGATAAGTCCGGCCCAAAAGAAGTGAAGTTATTCCGGCCCAGGATAGGTTGGTGGTTATTCCGGTTCGAGAATGTGTAAAGCAACTCTGGTCCGGTGGCAGTTCAAAGTGAGTTCGGCCTTGCATTTAGTCCGGTCGTGACATATTATGGTTAGGTCGGTCAGAACTTGCCACTTGGAAGTTTGATCTAAACACACCATGGTTGAACAGGGGAAAACCGAGATAAGGAGTTGGGAGGAAAGGACCGAGCTAAGGACAGTTCGGCTTCTCTGTGGCTCTGCGTAGCAAGCTTATTTGGGTCATCTAGTAGTTCGGCCAACAGTGAAAACCATCCCACTTGGTTTAAAGCAGTGGGGGAGGGTGTAAAAGGATAAAGCATTTATCCTTAGGAGTATGAATCCTAGGAGGACTCTGGCATGGAGAAATAAAAGTCCTACTAGGATTATGCCACTCGAAACCTATAAAAGCTCACAAGCACCACCTTGGAGGAGGTAATTGAACACAATTCTTTCTGAGAACATAAAACTTTGTCTATTTGTCAAGCTTACTGACTTAGCATCGGAGAGTTTCCGGTACACACACCGCCGGCTAGCCACGTTTGTGTTTTCAGGTAATAGATACCCGGAGGAGCGTGGACTTGTCAACAGGATTATACGAGGAGAATTATTTCCTCCGATAGATTACATCTCCAGCCCGTCCATTGAATGGTTTATCAACTTAAAATCTCCAGACCACCCAACAATACTGACATCTTTTGAGTTTCTTGTGTGTAAATTGAATGGTTATACAAAATTTTATCCAATAATTTCCAGTTAATGGAATTTAGAGGATAATGGGAATCATCCCAAGAAACATTTTAGAAGAATATATTAGAGGATACCATTAACTGGATTATAGAGATATATCCAGTTGTGTGCCTACTAATTCAATTAGAATATTTTATAAACACTTGATAAGCAAGGATATAAAATGGTTAAGAAAAACATTTATCAAACATTTTGGTAACAACCAAATGATAGTAAATGGGTTGATTTTGCGAAACCTAAACCCAAACCCAAACTATCAAAAGTGTAAGAAAATCAACAATACTGCACAGGGCTGGTAGGAAGGATGAATGATTTTGCGAATCGTTCTTTTGATGATCTCTTGTGGCTTCAAAGAAAAAAAACAAAAAAAAAAAATCTGTAATCAATATAAGGTTGGTTTCATTGAAACAAAAGGGCTGGTATTCGCCGATTTGCTGGTTTCATTGAAAACAAAGGGCTGTATCTCATGAGGAATGAATCAATATAATTAGATATGATAATTAAGATTTTGAAGAACCTCACCGATTTGCTATGTGTGTCGCTAAATCTGCTGGTATGTCGCCGATTTGCTGGTTTTGTTGCCGATCTGCTATGTATTAAGAGTGAGCTCTAAGAGTGAGAGATGAGAGAGAAAACTCAATTTTAAATTTTGTAGGAGAGAGAGAGAGAGAGAGAGAGATGGATGGAAGGGAGAAGAAACCCCATTGTAAATTTACCAGTAGGATATGAAATACCCATTGTAAATCCACCTTGAAATATAGCACTTTTTAAGCTATTGGATTGAATCAATCCAAGGGTTTCACATTTTGACAAAGGGGTCCATCAGTATTACACTCTCTCCTTATTATAATAATATATCAAATGTGGTAAAAAATAATAATAATAAGGGTAGCGTCAATAAAATTAAATGACAAAATTAATCACATTAATAATCTAAGAATCATATCAAATTGTGTGTGAAGCCCTTCATTAAAGAGTAATATAAGTAATATATATAGATATTTATGATAAATATAAATTAATTATAACTTATTGGAGAGAGCGAAAAATATTCTAGAAAATTGTAATAAAAAAAATTAAATTCAATAATAAAAATATCTCATAATTTTTTCCCCCTATTCCTGTTCTTATATTTAAGGCACAAATTATTAGTTAGGTTCTTTATATATTATGGTGGTATGAAGGAAAATGATTGGTTGGTCCGGGGCGTCATGGTGATTATATCTCTCATCAATTATTATATCATACTTTATTTATATTGTAATCATTCAATATAACAAAAAGTGCATCATTCTCTCTATCAATTACAATACTATTGATTGCAGACATATAGTTTCTGCGAAAGTAGATAGGGTCTGATGGCCTTTATTTGTTTATTTGTGTGTATTTAAACTTTGCTACTTTGTTCTATTGTTCACTTAATCAAAAAAAAAAGAATTACAATGCTATTTGGAGTATCAGTGAAGGTCTTTCAAGGCATCAAATAACTTTCAAGGCCACAAATAATTCTTGGTAGGGAGTTTTAAATAAAAATAAAAAAGAAGAATATGAATACGATGGATATACGTTTGTGGAGTAGTTTAATTTAGGTTTGCCCAAGTAATTGTAAAAAGCGATCGTAATTGCGTGTGGATGTGGGTGTGCGTGTGGAAGTGTCTTCGATCAGAAATTGAAGATATAGAATAGAGATAGAGTTTGGCCATATAGTTTAGATTCGTATTCATATTTAGAGAGATAGACTATTATTTGGAGCATCGGTAGTTTGATTGTAACTTAAGTGGTGGTACACACGGTTGGTCTCGTCAACTCCCTAAAAATCCGATATAATGCGACTTATGTGGTGGTACACAGGTTGGCCAACTCCCTAAAAATCCGATTATGCAACTAATAGCGGTGTTTGGAAGGTTGGGTTTGAAAATTTTTTTGATTAAAATTTATAAAAAAAATAAATAGTTTAAAATAGTTAATAATACAAAATATTACATCGAATCCATAATCATTTCACTTTTTTCTCTCACAAACTTCATATTCAATTAACAATAAAAAATTAACTTCTCTTCTTAAATACAACTATTTTAGCCTAGCTACTTTTTAAACGGAGGCCAATCTTACACTGTGTTTGGATTTAGAGATTTGGTGAGAATAAAATAAATAAATAAGGGTTCGAAGTTTCTCATCATTTATATTAGATAATTAATTAATGTAAGTAATGGTGGAGAAGAAAAAAAGGGTAAGAAAGACAAATCACTCTAGATTTAGTTTATTTCTCATCAAAAGTAGTGAGATTTAATGAGAAATTAAAATTATTCTTTACAAAAAAAAATTGTAATATCTAGACTACCTTCTAAATACCAAGTAAATAAAATAAAAAGATATATCTATCAGCTTTTAATCATTATACATTCATACAAGAGAGCGAGAAAATCACAAATTTATTTTTCTTTCTTTCTTTTCTCACCTAGACGATCCAATCGTTTCTTCTTTTTTCTAACCCCACGACTCCAAACGGAGTGTTAACGTTAGAGATCAAAATTTTAAATATAAAAAAATTAAAATGATGCGTCTAACTGAGTCAATTAAATGGATTACATATTATTTTTCTAAATATATGTTGTTCCAGTTTCTCAATCCTTAACATTAATGATTTGAGTCTGCTTTTAATAATGTTGGGCTGGCATGCGTCAATTAATATATTAATTAGTGTATCAGCATTAGTTATGATATTATTATTGATTTCACTTATTATATAAATTAAACAATACCAAAAACCTATTAAATTATGTCATATTATCAATTAGTTACACTAGTTAGTATACTAATTTTGTACATATAATTTATTACTTATTACATTTATGACAATTATATAATATCTCAATTAATCATGCCAATTAATTTAACAAAACATATGAATTTTGAGATGCTATTAGGGTTGTTGAGATGATTCATATAAGTGTATTTTTTGACTTTTTAGCTAAAACAGTGAGAAGAAAAAAGATATATGTTGGGATAACTTCTTATTTTTTTACGAAAAAATGTTTAATAAAATGTATGTATAATAATCAAAATCACTTCTGTACCCTTTAACACATACTGTGTACATTCAGTGCATTGTTAATTTTATTGACTTAGGAATTTGGTACAATATAAGATAGGTACACTGGCATGCACTTTTTCTTATTGAATTCAAAAGGACAAATTATAATTTTTAACCTTTGTTTGTTCAACATTTTTTTTCCCGCTCAACATGGGAATAGTGTTTACTTTTTTTGCTTTTTCAGTAATTTTTTAACTTTGTAAGGGATGTCAAATATCCACTTAATTAGGATGTATACCTTGCTAAAAAAGAGAAAAAATGGGATCTCGACTCTTTTTAGTAGAAAGGCATTTCAAACACAATACTCAAATATAGTCAAATTTAATTTTAGAAAAAGTTTACTATAAAAAAATATCTCTTCATATATTAAACTATCTACATATTATGCAATAATATCATATTCCACTGTTGACATATATAATTTCAGTCAGTGAAAATAGGAATTTAATTCCTCTCGATGAAATGAATTTGTTTGCCACCAATTCGATGCTTTGAAATGGCGTTTTTATTCTTAAAAAATAAAGATAAAGACTCAAAAACGAATATTTTTCTTTTACAATTTTTTTCCTCATGAATATTTTTGCTACTTAACATAAAATTTCTTACAACAGAAGCTGTATATCAAATGCAGACACTTTCATTAAAAAATAAATAAAGCTCCTCAGTTTTTTAACTTATTATTCTTATATAATTTTGGTTACATATAAACGACAAAAGTTGTTTAAAATTTTAGGATTTGAAAGTTTGAAAGACAACATTAATTTAAATATTATGTGAGTGATTTTTCCGATCACACTGCCAACTCAGTAATCAGCTGAAGAGAAACTGGCAGAATAGATGACACCTGACTGACCTGCACAAAAAGAAAGATTTCCAGCGGTGTTCGTCCACCCAAGGGCACTCCGACGATCAAGTCAGTATATCTCTCAAAGATAATCAATAGTGCTAAACTCACTGTTCAGAATATAAATTGCGTACCTTAGAATATCGGGAATTGCTTCTCTTTTTATAGTTACCTCCCAATCTCCTAGTCCCAATAAGAAGCCTAGCTTCAAATGGACTTTTACTCAGTGCTTATCCTGGACTCTCCAATAGATAAAGATAAACTCCCTAAGAGTTTTTATCCTTATCCATGCTAAAGTCTTCTTTTATTCTAGGACTCTCGTCCCTTTCCGCTTATTTTCGGATTCCGATATCTTCGGAGATAACCTCGGCCTTGCTGAGATAACCTCGGCGTCATAACCTGGACACATGGCACCTTGTCTGACACGTCGGCGTCACCTTGGCCACGTGTTGGGACTTCAGAAAATATATCCCCATAATTGCCCCCTAGGTTCTATTACCTCGACATTCTGAGGTGATGGAACCTATATCAGTACTTCCTGCAGTACATCGGCTTAAGCCGAGCTCATCATTATAGGCCGACATGTCTTCTTAAAGATCAAGAATTCCAAGAGCTTCTTCACACGTATGAGCTGTCATGCATCAAATTCAGACCGTTTCAGCTACGTTGTCCTTTCTCTTATTGGATCGTACATGTACGTGCTTCTTAATCGTCTCGCGCATTCACGTTGCACCTGTCTGACGCTCACATTGTTTTAGCGCGCATCTTAATTCTGTTTTTGCTGCCATTTCAAGTTTTAACAAACTTTTTCTTCTCTCTTGGTCTTTCTCAATATCATATCCTCCAAGCGCTCAATCTTTCTAAGCTCTTAAATACGTCCATTTGTTCAAGCTTCCATAAGCCTTTGCAACTGCCCCGTTACCCTTTCCTGCGGATTTTCACCGATCTGCCTCCTTTCGTAAGCTCGTCAGACTTCGGCAACCCGCATATTCCAACTTTCCTCTTTTGGTTAAGCCACTTATCCCCTAATTCAAGTTTCTTGTTACCTTACTGAACTTTACTGTTTTACCTGCTGTCTTTGCAATTGTTTCATATTTTTGATCATTTCATCTTGCCATCTTGTATTCACCATATATTGAACATGTTTGTTTCATGATTCTGTTTTTAACCCAAGTCATCTTTTGAATATTACACTGTTCACATCCTCGTTTGATTTCGCCACTGTTCTTGGCCCGATACATCTGTGCAAACTTTTTGTTCTTTGATTTCTTGATGCGCTTCATCACCATTCTTGAATTCTGAAACGCATCTCTGTTTTTACTGTTTTCCAAATCCGTGCATTCAATCTTCGTTTCTTTAGATCTAGGTTTTGGGATTTTTTGTTTGTTAGAACTCAAAACAAATTGTTAGGGAAAATTGAAAACGATTCCCGCACAGAGTTTTTGCATCTTCTAGTTGTAGCTGAAGGTCCAAAAAACCCTTTAGAAACACATCCCTTTGAAATCCAACCCCTTCAGGTTTTAAGGCCGATATCATTGGGTATGTGGAAGCATAGGGTCGACACCCGGTCAAATTTGAGCACTTTAGGCAGGAGTTTGAAATCCCGACACGTTAATCGTTCATCTGAGGTTGCGCATAGGGAGGATGACTCTATCATGCCCGATGTAAACCTCATGCTTTCCAGTAGTAGGCGTTCATTGAGTTGGAATAGGTTCCACTTGACCCTTTCTTTCCGTGAAATTCTTCATTTCTATAAGGTTGAAACCAATGCATGCTTGCCATCAATTTTACCGAGTTTATTAATGGTTAGCCATGCCTTAGCCAAACAAGAGAATGCTAGATTACTCTTGCCATTTCCAGTACTGTTATACACATTGTGTCACCTGAATCGAAAAAAGGCACATCTATTACTCAAGCGAGGCTACTGAATACAAAATACGTTCCGACCTTCTTTGAACTCCAACAAGGAGCAGGGGGATTGATTATTCATGTCTTGGCAACTGGGTTTCCAGCCAAACGATGACCTCCAATCTTTATCCCCTAAGTGCAACAGTTTTTCGGGAAGGAGCTGGTAAGGGGTACCCTTCAAAATTTCATGCTTTCTGCATAAAAGTTTTCAACATTCTGTCTAAGTCTACGGTTTTTTTTTTCTTTTAGGGCCAGTCTCCCTTCAGCCACCAAGGCTTGTTCGTCAGTCTTTTCCCACAAGACTTGAAAGAGAAACTACTGAATTTGCCAGTCCAAAAAAAAGTGGATAGTCCCTCTACTTTTTACTTACTTCATTCCCCATTATAAGTCGGTCTCCTCGACGTGCCCCAAAAAAGAAAAGAAAAGCCTTTCTCCACCTTCCTGCCATAACTCACAAGTCGCATCCACATTCTCAGACAGACAAGGATCAAACCTCTGATCAGCTGAGCAGCGTCACCTCGGCTCCATACCTGATCCCACCCATCCTCAAAAAAAAAAACCACAGTCGGCAACGGAACTGTTGTTTTACTTCTTGAGATGGGCCGCCTAGAAAGCTGTCGAAAAAGACCTCTTAGCCAAGCATCCCTTCTGCATTGACGCTCAGTCCAACGCAAACCCAGCCTCCACCAAGTAAAAAAGAATAAAAAGGCTTCAACCAAAGGCAAGGTGACTTAGGTTGATACTGAGGACACCTTGCAATTTCCAAACTGGCTGAGAGCGAGAAGACTGCCTCTGTCCCCGAGAAGAGGTCTTGCTTGAAACACCACACATGCGAAATCATTCAGATAAAAAAGGCCGACGGTCATCTTTTGCAACGACCTCGGGGCGGGTCTCAAAAGCATTGATTGCCTCATGGGCCCACAAAATCACACTTGGAGGACAAACCAGTTAGGGCCAGTTGATAGTGCGAAGATATTAATGTCGACGTTGCCCTTAGTACGCTTTGTTTCTTCCCGGCGATTCTACGACCGAACACATTCGAGTATGAGCGAATAGAATAAACTATCTCTAGATCGCTCCAGCGCTCTGTTTCAAGTAAATGTCTTTATTTGGTGATTTTTCCTTTTCTTTCTCTTTTTTATACTTTAGAAATTTTGTAAACAACTTTTGCTTTGTTATATCTTTCCTCAAGAACAATCAGCAGCCACTCCTTCTCAGTGCATCCTTTAAGGCAAGGCAGGCGTTGGTTTGATAAAAAGGAGGGGTTTCTAGTCTACAGAAGACTAATAAAAACTTGCAGTCAACAGATAAAGACCCGGGATCAGGCCCGAGGTCACTATCAAAGAAAGGACGTCCGAAGAAAAGTTGGTGCTGCTGAGGAGGTAAAACAAATGTCCTTCAAGCCCAGCTGAAAGAGGCCGAGGATACGAATGGCGCGGAGGCCCAAAACGGAGCTTCAAGATGCCCTGGCCACCCCAAAGAGGCCGAAATCAAGGCCGCCGACGAGAAGGCATAATGCTGAGGGTGGCCGATGTTCGGCAGACTACGAAAAAGCAGGTGAAGCAGGCAATGCAAGCAAGGGCTTCACCCTTGTTGGATTGATTACTGAAAAAGCTTGATGTCCCCAAGGACTCCCCCCTCAGGAATGCCGATGTCCTTCTCTACCCATTCCCCCAATGCCAAGCCAACCCGCCGATCGACGACTCTGAGTCCGAGGAGGAGGTTTTGGTTGAGGAAGTCAAAAGACTTGCTGGAGCCAAGTCTCTTCCTCATAAATGTGTAAGTTCTAGGACTTGACTCAAGATGAAGGATGGTTGAGGAGGTCTCCAAGAAGCTACCCCTGAGCAGGATCCTGAGCGTGCCTTTCGCCGACAAGAGCCTTGATCAGACTTTCAAGAGATTGATGCTGAGCTTGCGACCGAGAAGGGGTGGCCGAGATGTCCTCCTAGCAGTCTTCCGAGATCCAGACTAGCCGCTAGGTGAATGCTGAGAAATCGTAGTTTTGATGTCTTTTTTCCTTTGTTTTTTACATACTTTGGTACTTCTTTGTTTTTTGAGACAATGTAAGCTCTTCATAATGGCCTGCGTGCCTTTTAATTGACATACAACTTCTTTCTTCTGAATGTTTGCATGTTTCGTGTTGCCTTTAGTGCTTCTTGTATGGACTTTCATACTTAGAATAATTTTTGTGGTCTTCAAGATTGTCTGTAGTCAGTGGCAATCTTCTCGTGGTGAAACACCTTTAGTTTACATCGGCAAGTACATAAGGTACTATAGCTTAATACTCCCTTGTTTTAATTTGGTAAATTTTTCTCAAATTTCAATAGTGTTTAACATCATTCTTCGTCTTTAACTTTAACTTGTAACTTTCTCAAGTTCACAAGTGTAAAACATTATCGTCGTTTTAAAACCATCACTTGAAATTTTTTTTTTTCAGTTTCACAAGTGGTTTAAACATCATCTGGTTTTACTTTAACTTGCTAAACTTTTTAAGTTTCAAACAGTGTTAAACATCATCTCGTTTACTTTCTTGTAAAACTTTTCTCAAAGTTTCAACAAGTGGTTAACAATATCTGGTTTAACATTCACTTGTAAACTTTTTCTGCAAGCTTTTTCAACAAGTGTTAAACATCATTTCGGTTTTAACTTTAACTTGTAAACTTTTATTAAGTTTCAACAACTTGTTAAACATCATCTGGTTTATACTTCAACTTGTAAACTTTTCTCCAGTTTCAACAAGTTTGTTTAAACATCATTTCAGTTTAACTTCCACTTGTAAACTTTTCTTAAGTTTGCAACAAGTGTTAAACAACATCATCGGTTTAACTTCAACTTGTAACTTTTCTCAAGTTTCAGCAAGTGTTAAACATCATTTTCGGTTTAACTTCACTTGTAATATTTTCTCAAGTTTCAACAAGTGTTAAATATCATTTCTTTTCAGCTCCCTAATTGTGAAACCTTTTTAGTTCCACTTGGTCTCATTATGATGTATTCCGAAACAACGTTATGTATCTTCATTCAGTCACAAATATAGAAGAGATTCTGCTAAAATTTTATTCATTAAGTCGGCAAATAACAAGGAAAATGTAATGATAGAAAACAACTCACAGATTACAAGTAATTCCTAGGGTCTTGGCAACTATTTGCCTTCACTAATCTTCAAGCCGATATGCCGTTGCCCAATATCCAGAAGTGATTCTGTAGGGTCTTCCAGTTTTGGGCCAAGCTTGCCCTCTTGAGATCTTCTTGTTGCGGGACAATTTTCTCAAAGAACTGAGTCGCCGACTTAGAATTTCTTGGGCATTGGCCTCTTTCATTTAAGCTTGGCAAGTTGCTGCTGGTAGGGTCTGCGAGCTGAATTAACAACTCTCTTCTCTTTTTTCTTCTGTAGGTCCAGATCTCGGGCTAAAGTACATCATTAGTCCTTTCTCTAGCTTCCTGGGTTCTGATCCAGGGATGTCGACTTCAGCGGAATGACAGTTTGTTGCCATACAGTTAGGCAAAGGGGGAATTCCCGTTGATCTTTTCAGCGTTGTCCGATATCCAGAGCAACACTTGGGTAGCTCATCCACCCACTTTTTTCTTTGCTTGCTTGTAGCCTCTTTTATCCCCTCCAGCGATTAACTTGTTTGATTGCTTCTCTTGCTTGTCTATTACTTTGAGGAAAGCTTGGGGTTGAAAAAGTTAGTTCTTGATCTTGAACTTTACACAGAAAGTTTCTTGATTGTTGCTGTCATTGTGTTCCATTATCAGCAACTATTGCT
>NW_021030141.1:399336-544456 GCF_004153795.1 Camellia sinensis
GTGGAACATACCCCGGTGGCAAAACACTACCAACACGGTCCCCTAGGAAATGAAAACACTCACCATTCACGGTACAACAAGTGACTCTCTGGCGGTAGCAATCAATAACTGCCCGGTATGACGATAACCAGTCCATACCCAAAATAACATCGAAACCTCTCATAGGCATAACTACAAAGGAAAATGGGATTCTATGGTAATCAACCTCTATATCACAACCCCTAACACCGTGTTTCAAAATCAATTCACCCCCAAGAGGCGACACTACACAAATAGGAGATGCTAACTGTGTTGTGAGTTGGGCCCTGCGGCTCAAAGTGTGAAGGAATCGGTAAGAAGCCGTAATGTTATTTCGGCCCAGTAGAGGTATAGATACTCCGGCCCAAAAGAAGTGAAGTTATTCCGGCCCAGGATAGGTGTGGTTATTCCGGTTCGAGAATGTGTAAAGCAACTCCGGTCCGGTGGCAGTTCGAAGTGAGTCCGGCCTTGCATTTAGTCCGGTCGTGACATATTATGGTTAGGTCGGTCAGAACTTGCCACTTGGAAGTTTGATCTAAACACACCATGGTTGAACAGGGGAAAACCGAGATAAGGAGTTGGAGGAAAGGACCGAGCTAAGGACAGTTCGGCCTTCTCTGTGGCTCTGCGTAGCCAAGCTTATTTGGGTCATCTAGTAGTTCGGCCAAAGTGAAAACCATCCCACTTGGTTTAAGCAGTGGGGGAGGGTGTAAAAGGATAAGCATTATCCTTAGGAGTATGAATCCTAGGAGGACTCTGCATGGAGAAATAAAAGTCCTACTAGGATTATGCCACTCGAAACCTATAAAAGCTCACAAGCACCACCTTGGAGGAGGTAATTGAACACAATTCTTTCTGAGAACATAAAACTTTGTCTATTTGTCAAGCTTACTGACTTAGGCATCGGAGAGGTTTCCGGCACACACCCGCCGGCTAGCTCACGTTTGTGTTTTCAGGTAATAAAGCGACGTCGTACGGAGGAGCGTGGACTTGGTCAACAGGATTATACGAGGAGAATTATTTCCTCCCCGTACAGTTACATCTCCAGACCCGTCCATTGAATGGTTATCAACTTCACATCTCCAGACCCACCCAACAATACTGACATCTTTTGAGATTTCTTGTGTGTAAATTGAATGGTTATCAAACATTTTATCCCAATAATTCCAGTTAATGGAATTTAGAGGATAATGGGAATCATCCAAGAAACATTTTAGAGGAATATTAATTTAGAGGATACCATTAACTGGATTTAGAGAATAATTCCAGTTGTGTGCCTACTAATTCCATTGAAATATTTTATCAAACACTTGATAAGCAAGGAATATAAAATGGTTAAGAAAAACATTTTATCAAACATTTTGGTAACAACCAAATGATAGTAAATGGGTTGATTTTGCGAAACCTAAACCCAAACCCAAAATCAAAATCAAAAGTGTAAGAAAAATCAACAATACTCACAGGGCTGGTATGAAGATGAATGATTTTGCGAATCGTTCTTTTGATGATCTCTATGGCTTCAAAGAAAAAAAAACAAAAAAAATCTGTAATCAATATAAGGTTGGTTTCATTGAAAACAAAGGGCTGGTATGTCGCCGATTTGCTGGTTTCATTGAAAACAAAGGGCTAGTATCTCATGAGGAATGAATCAATATTTTGAATCTGTAATCAATAAAAGATTTTGAAGAACCTCACCGATTTGCTATGTGTGTCGCTAATCTGCTGGTATGTCGCCGATTTGCTGGTTTGTTGCCGATCTGCTATGTATTAAGAGTGAGCTCTAAGAGTGAGAGATGAGAGAGAAAACTCAATTTTAAATTTTGAAGAGAGAGAGAGAGAGAGAGAGAGATGGATGGAAGGGAAGAAGAAACCCCATTGTAAACTCACCGTAGGATTGAATCACCCCATTGTAAATCCACCCTTGAAATATAGACATTTTTTAGCTATTGGATTGAATCAATCCAAGGGTTCACATTTTGACAAAGGGACAACAGTCCCATCAGATTTCAAAAACCACTCTCCCTTATTATATAGATATATCAAATGTGGTAAAAACTAATAATAATAAGGGTAGCGTCAATAAAATTAATGACAAAATTAATCACATAAATTAATCTAAGATACATATCAAATTGTGTGTGAGACCCTTCATTAAATATGAGGTAATATATAAACTATTTATGTATTATCTTTCTATCCATATAACAAATCTTAACCACTATTGGGATTGGAGCGAAAAAATATCTAGAAATATGTAATAAAAAAAATTAAATTCAATAATAAAAATATCTCATAATTTTTTTCCCCCTCCCCCCTGTTCTTATATTGTAGGCACAATTATTAGTTAGGTTCTTTATATATTATGGTGGTATGAAGGAAAAATGATTGGTTGGTCCAGGGGCGCTCATGTGATTATATCTCTCATCAATTATAATTTATCATACTTTTTTATATTTCGTAATCATTCAATACAAATCAGTGCATCATTCTCTCTATCAATTACAATACTATTGATTGCAGACATATAGTTTCTGCGAAAGTAGATAGGGTCTGATGGCCTTTATTTGTTTATTTGTGTGTATTTAAACTTTGCTACTTTGTTCTATTGTTCACTTAATCAAAAAAAAAAGAATTACAATGCTATTGGAGTATCACGTGAAGGTCTTTCAAGGCCATCAAATAACTTTCAAGGCCACCAAATAACTTCTTGGTAGGGAGTTGGTTCAAAAAAAATAAAAATAAAAAAAGAAGAATATGAATACGATGGATATACGTTTGTGGAGTAGTTAATTTAGGTTTGCCCAAGTCCTACTTGTAAAAAGCGATCGTAATTGCGTGTGGATGTGGGTGTGCGTGTGGAAGTTCTTCCGATAGAAATTGAAGATAATAGAATAAGGTGGTCTTTGGCCAAAAATTGTTAGATTCGTTTTCTCATTTTGGAAGCTAGTCACTCTTTTCTGCGGACTCGGTAGTTTGATTGTAACTTAAGTGGTGGTACACACGGTTGGTCTCGTCAACTCCCTAAAAATCCGATTATGCGACTTAAGTGGTGGTACACACGGTTGGCCCCGTCAACTCCCTAAAAATCCGATTATGCGACTAATAGCGGTGTTTGGAAGGTTGGGTTTGAAAATTCTTTTGATTAAAATTTATAAAAAAAATAAAATAGGTTAAAATAGTTAATAATACAAAATATTACATCGAATCCATAATCATTTCACTTTTTCTCTCACAAACTTCATATTCAATTACAAAAAAAATTAACTCTCTTCTTAAATACAACTATTTTAGCCTAGCTAACTTTTTAAACGAGGCCAATCTTACACTGTGTTTCGATTTAGAGATTTGGTGAGAATAAAATAAATAAATAAAGAGTTCGAGATTTCTCATCATTTATTTAGATAATTAATTATGTAAGTAATGGTGGAAAGAAAAAAAAGGGTAAGAAAGACAAATCACTCTAGATTTAAGTTTTATTTCTCATCAAAAGTAGTGAGATTTAATGAGAAATTAAAATTATTCTTTACAAAAAAAAATTGTAATATCTAGACTACCTTCTAAATACCAAGTAAATAAAATAAAAAGATATATCTATCAGCTTTTAATCATTATACATTCATACAAGAAGACGAGAAATCACAATTTTATTTTTTCTTTCTTTTCTTTTCTCACCTAGACGAGAACTCCAATCGTTTCCTTCTTTTTCTAACCCCACGATCCAAACGGAGTGTTAACGTTAGAGATCAAAATTTTAAATATAAAAAAAATTAAAATGATGCGTCTAACTGAGTCAAAATTATGGATTACATATTATTTTTCTAAATATATGTTGTTCCAGTTCTCAATCCTTAACATTAATGATTTGAGTCTGCTTTTAATAATGTTGGTGCTGCATGCGTCAATTAATATATTAATTAGTGTATCAGCATTAGTTATGATATTATTATTGATTTCACTTATTATATAAATTACAAATACCAAAAACCTATTAAATTATGTCATATTATCAATTAGTACACTAGTTAGTATACTAATTTGTACATATAATATTATTCTTTTACTAATTTGGGGCTATCACATTATTAATAATCTCAATTAATCATGCCCAATTAATTTAACAAAACATATCAATTTTGAGATTCTATTTAGGGGTTGTTTGAGATGATTTATATAAGTGTATTTTTTGACTTTTTGGCTAAAACAGTAGAGAGAAAAAAGATATATGTTTGGGATAACTTCTTATTTTTTACGAAAAAATATTTAATAAAATGTTGTATCAAATATCAAAATCACTCTTGTACCCTTCTTGACACATACTGTGTACATTCAGTGCATTGTTTAATTTTATTGACTTAGGAAATTTGGTACAATGTGTAAAGATAGGTACACTGGCATGCACTTTTTCTTATTGAATTCAAAAGGACAAATTCATAATTTTAACCTTTGTTTGTTCAACATTTTTTTTCCCGCTCAAACATGGGAATAGTGTTCACTTTTTTTGCTTTTTCAGTAATTTTTTAACTTTTGTAAGGGATGCCAAATATCCACTTAATTAGGATGTATACCTTGCTAAAAAGAGAAAAATGGGATCTCGACTCTTTTTAGTAGAAAGGCATTTCAAACACAATACTCAAATTTATGTCAAATTTAAATTTAGAAAAAGTTTACTAAAAAAATATCTCTTCATATATTAAACTATCTACAAAATTATTAAGCAATATCATATTCCACTGTTGACATATTAAAATTTCAGTCAGTGAAAATAGGAATTTAATTCCTCTCGATGAAATGAATTTGTTTGCCACCAATTCGATGCCTTGAAATGGCGTTTTTATTCTTAAAAAATAAGAATAAAGAATCAAAAACGAATATTTTTCTTTTACAATTTTTTTCCTCATGAATATTTTTGCTACTTAACATAAAAATTTCATTACACAGAAGCTGTATCAAATGCAGACACTTTCATTAAAAAATAAATAAAGCTCCTCAGTTTTTAACTTTTTAATTCTATATATATTTTGGTTACATATAAACGACGAAGTTGTTTAAAATTTTAGGATTTGAAAGTTTGAAAGACAACATTAATTAAATATTATGTGAGTGATTTTCCGATCACACTGCCAACTCAGTAATCAGCTGGAGAGAACTGGCAGAATAGATGACACCTGACTGACCTGCAACAAAAAGAGAAGATTCCGGCGGTGGTTCGTCCACCCAAGGGCACTCCGACGATCAAGTCAGTATATCTCTCAAAGATAATCAATAGTGCTAAACTCACTGTTTAGAATATAAATTGTGTACCTTAGATCCATCGGGAATGCTTCTCTTTTATAGTTACCTCAATCTTAGTCCCCATAGAAGCCTAGCTTCAAATGGACTCTTACTCAGTGCTTATCTTGGACTCTCCAACAGATAAAGATAAACTTCCTAAGAGTTTTATCCTTATCCATGCTAAAGTCCTTCTTTATTCTAGGACTCTCGTCCCTTATCCGCTTATTTCGGATTCCGATATCTTCGGAGATAACCTCGGCCTTGCTGAGATAACCTCGGCGTCATAACCTGGACACATGGCACCTTGTCTGACACGTCGGCGTCACCTTGGCCACGTGTTGGGACTCAGAAAATATATCCCCATAATTGCCCCCTAGGTTCTGTTACCTCGACATTCTGAGGTGATGGAATCTATATCAGTACTTCCTGCCAGTACATCGGCTTAAGCCGAGCTCATCATTATAGGCCGACATGTCTTCTTAAAGATCAAGAATTCCAAGAGCTTCTTCACACGTATGAGCTGTCATGCATCACAATTCAACCGTTTCAGCTACGTGTCCTTCTCTTATTGGATCGTACATGGTACGTGCTTCTTAATCGTCTCGCGCATGCGTGCCCTGTCTGACGCTCACATTGTTTTAGGCGCATTTAATTCTGTTTTGCTGCCATTTCAAGTTTTAACAAAACTTTTTCTTCTCTCTTGGTCTTCTCACTTTCATATCCTCAAGCGCTCAACTCTTTCTAGCTCTTAAATACGCCATTGTTCAAGCTTCCATAGCTCTGCAACTTGCCCCGTTTACCCTTTCCTGCGAGATTTTCACCGATCTTCCTCCTTCGTAACCGTCGTCAGACTTCGGCAACCCGCATTCCAACTTCCCTCTTTTTGGTAAGCCACTATTCCTCCTAATTTCAGTTTCTTGTTACCTTACTGAACTTTACTGTTTTACCTGCTGTCTTTGCAATCTTGTTCATATTTTTGATATTTCATCTTGCATCTTGTATTTCACCATATATTTGAACATGTTTGTTTCATGATTCTGTTTTTACCCAAGTCATCTTCTTGAATATACACTGTTCACACTCCTGTTGATTTCTGCCACTGTTCTTGGCCCGATACACCTGTGCAAACTTTTTGTCTTGATTTCTTGATGGCTTCATCACCATTCTTGATTCTGAAACGCATCTCTGTTTTTCTGTTTTCCAAATCCGTGCATTCAATCTTCGTTTCTTTAGATCTAGGTTTTGGGATTTGTTTGTAGAACTCAAAACAATTGTTAGGGAAAATTGAAACGATTCCCCACAGATTTTGTGCATCTTCTAGTTGTAGCTGAGGTCCAAAAAACCCTTTAGAAACACATCCTTCTGAAATCCAACCCCTTCAGTTTAAGCCGATATCATGGGTATGTGGAAGCATAGGGTCGACACCCCGGTCAAATTAGAGCACTTTAGGCAGGAGTTTGAAATCCCGACCGACGTTCATCTGAGGTTGGCTAGGGAGGATGACTCTATCATGCCCGATGTAAACCTCATGCCTTTCCCAGTAGTAGCGTTCATTGAGTGTGGACATAGGTTTCCACTTGACCCTTTCTTCCGTGAAATTCTTCATTTCTATAGGTTGAACCCAATGCAGCTTGCCATCAATTTTTACCGAGTTATTAATGGTACCATAGCCTTAGCCAAACAAGAGAATGCTAAGATTACTCTTGCCGATTTCCAGTACTGTTATACCATGTGTCACCTGAAATCGGAAAAAGGCCACATCTATTACCTCAAGCCGAGGTCTACTGAATACAAAATCGTTGCCGACCTTCTTGACTCCAACAAGGGAGCGGGGGATGATTACTTCATCGTCTTGGGCAACTGGGAGTTTCAGCCAAACGATGACCTCCATCTTTATCCCCTAAGTCGAACAGTTTTCGGGGAAGGAGCTGGTAAGGGCTACCCTTCACAAATTTTCATGCTTTCTTGCATAAAGTTTTCAACATTCTGCTCTAATGTCTACGCTTTTTTTTTTCTTTTTTGCAGTTCTCCCTCAGCCACCAAAGGGCTTCCGTCAGTCTTTCTTTCCCAACAAAGACTTGAAGAAACTACTGAATTTGCCAGTCCACAAGTGGAAGGTCCCTCTACTTCTTAACTTCATCCCCACTTATAAGTCGGCTCTCCTCGACGTCCCAAAAAAGAAAAAGAAAAGCCTTTCTCCACCTTCTGCCATAACTCCACAAGTCGCATCCACATCTCAGACAGACCAAGGATCAACCTCTGATCCAGCTGAGCAGTCGTCAACCTCGGCTCCATACCTGATCCCACCATCTCAGCCACAACGTCTGCAACGAACTGTGTTTTCTTCTGAGATGGGCCGCTAGAAAGCTGTCGCAAAAGACCTCTTAGCCAGCATCCCTTCTGACATTGACGCTCAGCCAACACAAACCCAGCCTCCACCAAAGTAAAAAAGAATAAAAAAGGCTCAACCAAAGGCAAAGGTGACTTAGGTTGATACTGAGGACACCTTGCCAATTTCCAAACTGGCTGAGAGCGAGAAGACTGCCTCTGTCCCCGAGAAGAGGTCTGCTGAAACACACCCATCCGAATCCATCAGATAAAAAAGGCCGAGGTCATCTTTTGCAACGACCTCGGGGTCTCAAAAGCATGATGCCCCCTGGGCCCCCAAAATCACACTGGAGGACAAACCAGTTAGGGCCAGTGATAGTGCTGAAGATATTAATGTCGACGTTGCCCTTAGTACCGCTTTGTTTCTTCCCGGCGATCTCGACCGAAACACCGAGTTGAGCGAATATGAAAACTATGCTCTGATGCTCCAGCGCTCTGTTCAAGTAAGTGTCTTTATTTGGTGATTTTTTCCTTTCTTTCTCTTTTTTATACTTTAGAAAATTTTGTAACAACTTCTGCTTTGTTATATTCTTTCTCAAACAATCCAGCATGCCCACTCCTTCTCAGTGCAATCCTTTAAGGCAAGGCAGGCGTTGGTTGATAAAAAGAGGGAGGTTTCTAGTCTACAGAAGACTAATAAAAACTTGCAGTCAAAGATAAAGACCCTGGAGGATCAGGCCGAGGTCGCTATCAAAGAAAAGGACGATGCCGAAGAAAAGGTTGGTGCTGCTGAGGCGGTAAACAAAGTCCTTCAAGCCCAGCTGAAAGAGGCCGAGGATAAGATGGCCGAGGCCCAAAAGGAGCTTCAAGATGCCCTGGCCACCAAAGAGGCCGAAATCAAGGCCGCCGACGAGAAGGCATATGCTGAAGGGGTGGCCGATGTTACGGCAGACTACGAAAAGCAGGTGAAGCAGGCATGCAACAAGGGCTTCACCCTTGGTTGGATGACCTTACTGAAAAGGCTTGATGTCCCCAAGGACTTCCCCCTCATGAATGCCGATGTCCTTCCTCTACCATTCCCCCCAACTCCAAGCCAACCCGCCGATGACGACTCTGAGTCCGAGGAGGAGGTTTTGGTGAGGAAGTCAAAAGACGTTGCTGGGGCCAAGTCTCTTCCTCAAAATGTGTAAGTCCTAGACTTGACTCAAGATGAGGAGGTTGAAGAGGTCTCCAAGAAAGCTACCCCTGAGCAGGCATCACTGGACGTGCCTTTCGCTGACAAGAGCCTTGATCAGAACCTTCAAGAGATTGATGCTGAGCTTGCGACCGAGAAGGTGGCCGAGATGTCCTCCTAGCAGTCTTCTGAGATCCAGACCTAGCCTGCTAATGATGCTGAGAAATCGTAGTTTTGATGTCTTTTTCCTTTGTTTTTTACACTTTGTACTTCTTTGTTTTTGAGACAATGTAAGCTCTTCATATGGCCGACGTGCCTTTTAATGAATACAACTTCTTTCTTTCTTGAATGTTTGCATGTTTGTGTTCCCTTTATTGCTTCTTGTATGACTTTCATACTTAGAATAATTTTGTGTCTTCAAGATGTACTGTAGTCATGTGCAATCTTCTCGTGGTGAAACACCTTAGTTTACATCGGCAAGTACATAAGTACTTAGCTTAATACTCCCTTGGTTTTAATTTGTAAATTTTTCTCAAATTTCAATAAGTGTTTAACATCATCTCGGTTTTAACTTTAACTTGTAAACTTTTCTCAAGTTTCAACAAGTGTAAAACATTATCTCGGTTTAACATCAACTTGAAATTTTTTTTTTCAAGTTTCAACAAGTGTTTAAACATCATCTCGGTTTAACTTTAACTTGTAAACTTTTTAAGTTTCAACAAGTGTTAAACATCATCTCGGTTTAACTTTAACTTGTAAACTTTTCTCGAGTTTCAACAAGTGTTAAACATTATCTTGGTTTAACTTCAACTTGTAAACTTTTCTCAAGTTTCAACAAGTGTTAAACATCATTTCGGTTTAACTTTAACTTGTAAACTTTTATTAAGTTTCAACAACTGTTAAACATCATCTCGGTTTAACTTCAACTTGTAAACTTTTCTCCAGTTTCAACAAGTGTTAAACATCATTTCAGTTTAACTTCCACTTGTAAACTTTTCTTAAGTTTCAACAAGTGTTAAACAACATCTCGGTTTAACTTCAACTTGTAAACTTTTCTCAAGTTTCAGCAAGTGTTAAACATCATTTCGGTTTAACTTCAACTTGTAATATTTTCTCAAGTTTCAACAAGTGTTAAATATCATTTCTTTTCAGCTCCCTAATGTGAACCTAAGTTCCACTTGGGGTCTCATTATGCATGTATTCCGAAACAACGTTATGTATCTTCATCAGTCACAAATATAGAAGAATTCTGCTAAAATTTTATTCATTACGTCGGCAAATAACAAGGAAAATGTAATGATAGAAAAACTTCAGATTACAAGTATTCTAGGGTCTTGGCAACTATTTGCCTTCACTATCTTCAAGCCGATATGCCCCGTTGCCCAATACCGAAGTGATTCTGTAGGGTCCTTCCCAGTTTGGGCCAAACTTGCCCTCCTTGAGATCCTTCTTGTTGCCGACAAATTTTCTCAAGACTAGGTCGCCGACTTAGAACTTCCTTGGGTTGCCTCTTTCATTATAAGGTCTGGCAAGTTGCTGCTGGTATGCTGCGAGCTGAATTACAGCTCTTTTTCTTTTTTCTTCTAGTAGGTTCTTCAAGCCGATATGCCCCGTTGCCCAATACCGAAGTGATTCTGTAGGGTCCTTCCCAGTTTGGGCCAAGCTTGCCCTCCTTGAGATCCTTCTTGTTGCCGACAAATTTTCTCAAGACTAGGTCGCCGACTTAGAACTTCCTTGGGTTGCCTCTTTCATTATAAGCTCTGGCAAGTTGCTGCTGGTAGGCTGCGAGCTGAATTACAACTCTCTCTCTTTTTTCTTCTAGTAGGTCCAGATCTCGGGCTAAGAGTACATCATTAGTCCCTTTCTCTACTCCCTGGGTTCTGATCCCAGGGATGTCGACTTCAAGCGGAATGACAGCTTTTGTGCCATAAGTTATGGCAAAGGGGGATTCTCTCGTTGATCTTTTCAGCGTTGTCCGATATGCCCAGAGCACACTTGGTAGCTCATCCACCCACTTTTCTTTTGCTGCTTGTAGCCTCTTCTTTATCCCATCCAAGATAACTTTGTTGGATGCTTCTGCTTGTCTATTACTTTGAGGAAAGCTTGGGGTTGAAAAGTAATTCTTGATCTTGAACTTTACACAGAAGTTCTTGATTAGCTTGCTGTCAAATTGTGTTCCATTGTC
The DNA here is from genome assembly GCF_004153795.1 of Camellia sinensis. Taxonomy (NCBI): domain Eukaryota; kingdom Viridiplantae; phylum Streptophyta; class Magnoliopsida; order Ericales; family Theaceae; genus Camellia; species Camellia sinensis. The sequence goes on from NW_021030141.1 coordinate 410,313, forward strand.
AGCAACTATTGCTCTCAGAATCTCAAATCTGGTGATGATGTTCCTCCATAAGAAGTTCTTCACGTCTACATCTCGGATCTTGGCTAGGGGCTCAACTTCTATCCACTTGGTGAAGTAATCTGTTGCTATCAGTAGGTACTTTCTTTGTCCAGTTGCTTGGGACAATTACCCAACGAGATCCATGCCCCATTGGACAAATAGTCAAGGACTGGATACTGGGTTTAGGTTTGCTACTAGTTGGTGTATCAATGGTGCAAACCTTTGGCATTTTTCACACTTCTTGACATAGGCCTTTGCATCTTTCTACATGTATGGCCACCAATACCCCTGGGTAATAGATCTATGGGCTAGTGATTTGCCCTCGGTGTGGCTTCCACAAATTTCTTCATGTATTTCATATAAAAAATCTTCAACTTGTGACGGGTGTACACACCTTAAAAGGGGTCTAGTGAAGGATCTTCTGTAAAGATGTCCTTCTGCTGTCAGATTGAATCTCGCCGACTTCAATCTGATCTTGTGTGCCTCTTTGTGGTCATCTGGCAGCTTCTCTTCCTTTAAGAATGCTACAATTACATCCATCTAGCTTGGTCCCATATCCACACACATTGCTTCATGTTCTGCGATCGGTGGTTCAATGCTCAAGCTCGACAAGTATTCGACTAATATCGTCCTTGCTTTTCTAGATTGTATTGCACTGGACAGATTGGCCAGTGCATCGGCGTGACTGTTATCATCTCGGCTAACCTGATGTAGTCGACAATTCTGAAACAAAGCTACTAACCTGTTGACTTCCTTTGCGTAGGCTGACATCTTTTTATCTCGGGCTGCTGACTCGCCCATTTGTCTGGTTGACTATGTGTACATACCTTAAAAGGGGTCCAATGAAAGATCTTCTGTAGAGATGTCCTTCTGCTGTTAGACTGAATCTTGCCGATTTCAATCTGATCTTGTGTGCCTTCTTATGGTCATCTGGCAACTTCCCTTCTTTCAGGAATACAACAATTGCATCCATCCAGCTTGGTCCCATGTCCACACACATTGTTTCACGCTCTGTGGTCCGTGGTTCGATGCTCGGGCCCGATAAGTATTCGACCATTATTGTCCTTGCTTTTCCAGGTTGTATTGCACTGGACAGATTGGCCAGTGCATCGGCGTGACTGTTATCATCTCGGCTAACCTGATGTAGTCGACAATTCTGAAAAAAAGCTACTAACCTGTTGACTTCCTTTGCGTAGGCTGACATCTTTTCATCTCGGGCTGCTGACTCGCCCATTTGTCTGGTTGACTATGAGCTGAGAGTTACAGAAAACTATCACTTCATCTGCTTCTACTGCTACTGCCAGCTTTAGTCCTGCAATCAATGCTTCATACTCTGTTTCATTGTTTGAGGCTTTGAACCCCAATCGAATGGACTGTTCCAATACCTCTCCATCTGGAGATACCAGTACTACTACTGCCTCCGCTCCTTGCCGGTTTGAGCTCCCATCGACAAACAGTCCAAAGGAGTCGCCGATGTAAATGCTACAGGGTCTGAGTTTTTTCTTTTTTCTTTATTCTGTTGCATTCAGTTGGGCTTCTCCTTGCTTGCTTGGACATCGTTCACCTCGGCTCGACGGAGCCTGATGTACGATGGATTCTGGTGTGAACTCGGCCACGAAGTCGGCCAAAACTTGGCCTTTAAATGCAGTTCTGGGTCTGTACTCCAAATCATACTGTCCCAGGGCCACTGCCCATCTGGCTATTCTTCCTGTGAGGTCTCCTTGTTGTAGTAAAGACTTCAAGGGATGTTCTGTTAACACCACAATTTTATGGGCCTGGAAGTAATGGTTCAGTTTCTTTGAAGCCATTACTAAAGCCAGTGCCAATTTCTCTAAGGGCAGATACTTTGTTTCTGCATCGGCCAGGGTTTTGCTTACATAGTAAACAACCCTTTGCTCCCATTTTTCTTCTCAGATTACCACTACGCTTACTGCGTGTTCTGAGACTGCTAAGTACAAAAACAACTCCTCCCCAGGTTCTAGATTTGAAAGAACTGGAGCTGTGGTCAGATACTTTTTAAAGTCGGCCAGGGCGGCCTCACATTCTTCTGTCCATAAAAATCTGTGGCTTTCTTCTCTAAGTTGAAGAAAGGTTTGCACTTGTCTAAGCTTCTGCTTATAAACTTATTCAGGGTTGCGGCCCTTCCAGTCAACATTTGTACCTGTTTTGCCGACGTCGGGCTCTTTAATTCTAGGATGGCCTTAATCTGATCTGGGCTGACCTCAATGCCGCTTCTAGTCACTAGGTATCCTAAAAACTTACCAGATCCCACTCCAAATGCACACTTTGCTGCATTGAGTCGGTGCCGATATGTTTTAAGGATGTCAAAGATTGCTTTTAGGTCGGCCAGATGACCTTTAGGTTCCATGGTCTTTACGACCATGTCATCGATGTAAACTTTGACTATTCTGCCAATCAAGTGTTTGAACATCTTGGTTACCAGTCTTTGGTAAGTTGCTCCTGTGTTTTTCAACTCAAAAGGCATCACTCTGTAGCAGTACAGACCTTTTGGGGTGATAAACGCAGTCTTCTCTTCATCTGGGAGGTACATGGCTATCTGATGGTACCTCCTGTATGCATTTAGGAAGCTCATCCTTCTATGCCCTGAAGTGACGTCTACCAGTTGGTCAATTTTGGGTAGAGGAAAGCTGTCTTTGGGACAGGCTCTGTTCAGGCTGGTGAAGTCTACACAGACCCTCTATTTACCATTCTTTTTCTTCACCACTACTGTGTTTGATAGCCATGTCGGGTAATTTACCTCTCGAATGGCCCTGGCCTCAAGAAGTCTGTCTACTTCCTCCTCCACTGCTTCGACGTGTATCAATGTCGGTCTTCTTGCTCGTTGGATTACAGGTTTGGCCGACCTGTCAACGTTCAGTTTATGGCAAGTGACCTCGGGGTCAATGCCAAGCATTTCGTAGGGTGTCCACGCGAACACCTCAATATTTGCTCTAAAAAAAGCTTCCAACTCTTTTTCCTCTTTTTCGGCTAAGCCCGAGCCGAGAAGAAAGAAGCGTTCTTCATCCCCCTCCTGGACGAGGATTTTCTTCAGTGCCTCTTTACTCTTTTCGGCTGGCTCCTTGCTGACATCCTCTAGGACCTCCACGTCCTTGTCTTCAATTTTTGCCTTCTCTGGTTCTCGAATGTTGCAGCTGGATTTCATTGCTGCCATGGAGCAATTCTTTGCTTGCAGCTGATCTCCTCTGACCTCCTCAATCCCATGCTCTATTGGGAACCGCAATAGTTGATACAAAGTTGAGGGAACAACCCTCATTGCATGCAACTATGGCCTTCCCAAAATGATGTTGTAAGGGGAGGGTGTGTCAATTACGGTGAACTCTGTTGTTATCTTCTTGGTGCCTGCCTACACCTCTAGGTTGGTTGTTCCCAGTGGCCATGTCGGCGTTCCATTGAACCCGACCATTGGGCTATTGGATTGCTCTATATCGTCTGGGTAAAGGCCAAGCTCCTTGTAACATCGAATGTACATGATGTCACAAAAGCTGCCTTGGTCAATCAGGATGCACTTTACTTGGCATTTCCCAACTTGGAGGGATACTACCAAGGCATCATTATGCGGATGCTGCACCATCTCAAGGTCGGCTTCAGAAAAGGACACTACTGGTCCTTGGCACTCCTCTGCTCGATGTCTCTTCTCCCCGACTTGGTAGACATGCTGCAGGTGTTTTACCTTCTGGGTCTCCTCCCGAATTTTGTTTTCGCTGACCTTCGAGTGAATTACATTAATTACCCGAGGTCCTCTTGCTTGCGGTTGCTGTGTTGGAGGAGGTGGAGCTGCTGTCGCCTGAGGCAATTTTGCCTGTTCTTCCCTTATTTTGGCCTCATCGACAAGGTCTCTCAGATGGCCTTGCCTCACTAGGTTTTCCAAGTATGTTTTTAGGGCTCTGCAACCCTGAGTCATATGCCCGTTTTCATTGTGGTAAGCACAATGCCTCCCAATGTTTCTTCCCATGAATTCTCCTGGTGCTTTTGCTGGTGTTCTTAAGTAGGGTTGATTCCGAATTTGATCTAGGACTTTGTGAATTGGGATTCGGAACACAGTTATCACTGCCTATGCAGTCCTCAGTCCTATTTCTTGCTTGCTGGATCCGTTGTTACCTCGGCTTCGCTTCGGTGAGTCGTTTTCCTTTTCTTGCTTTGCCTCATTGGTCCCCGATGTATCTTCTTCAGCTCTGGCATACGTCTCGATCCTCACCATGAGCTCTTCCATACTTTTTGGCAATGTTTTTGCCAAAGATTTTCGTAGTGGACAGTCGTCTTTTAGGTCGTTCTTGAAAGATACAACCGCCACCTCTTAATTATACTCTGGTATTCGATTGAACACCTCATAGTACCTTTTTGCATAGGCCCTAAGGCCTTCATCCTTACTGATCTTTAGAGCCATCAATGCGTCCACCCTTAATGGCTGCAACTTGTTTGTCACGAACCTGGCCACAAACATCTCGACCAGGCCTTCCCAAGTCTTCACACTTCCATTCGGTAGTTTATAAAACCCATCTGATGCAATCTCCCCGAAGGATGAGGGAAACACTTTGCAGAGCAACGACTCGTTCCCACTATATAATGCCATTGAGTTCAAGTATAATCCAACGTGAAAGTTTGGGTCTGACTTACCATCGTATATTTGGAACCTCGGCATACTGAATCTCTTCGGCGCCTCAAACTTGTCCAACTCCATCGAGAATGGTGTCCTCGGTTTATCTGGGGAGTTTACCTCGGCATCAGGCTTTTGTTGCTTCTTCTTAAGGTAATCTCTTAAGTCCTCCTTTGTCCGCCCAGGAGCTCGGTTATCTCCTTATCTCAATCTTTTTGGTGCACTACTTTCAGCTTCGTGGTGAGTCCTCTTCGACCTTTCTCCATTAGTTGTGTCAAAGCACAACGCATGCCCCTGAACATGCCGATGTTCTTTGGGGTCTACCTTCTTTGTGTGATGCGTTCTCCATGATTCTTCTCTTCTTGATTCTCTTCGCCCAACCTCTCTAGAAGGCCGGTGAGAGTGTTTTTCGTTTCTGGTGTGCTGGGGGGCTATTGGGATTGTCTTCTGTCCTTTCTTCTGGGCATTGGCCGCTAGAATCGGCGTGTCCTGCAGCGGGTATGGTGGCTGCATGACATTGTTTTGTATCATGAAATTGACAACCGATTGCAGGTCTACCAATTTGTTTGCCATCTCTTTTACCTCTTCGTCCCTCCGCAGGCATCTATCCTTCCATACCTGGAGGTCATCTTCATTGTAGTACCCACTTCGATCTGGCTTCTTTGGTACGTCGCCATCCCAGTCGACATCTTTCTTGCTGTGATTCTGGTCACAAGTTTCTGTGTTGCGGTTGTCTCCTTCGACGTTAAGGTCGATAGGTCTGCCACTCACAACAGGAGTGTCATCCCTAATCTTTTCCTTCTGTCCGTCACTGGCCATCTACTCTCCTTTCTTTCCCACAGACGGCGCCAAATTGTGTGAGTGATTTTCCGATCGCACTGCCAACTCAGTAATCAGCTGGAGAGAACTGGCAGAATAGATGACACCTGGCTGACCTACAACAAAAAGAGAAGATTCCTGCGGTGGTTCGTCTACCCGGGGGCACTCCGACGATCAAATCAGTATATCTCTCAAAGATAATCAATAGTGCTAAACTCACTGTTCAAAATATAAATTGCGTACTTTAGACCCATCGGGGGTGCCTCTCTTTTATAGTTATCTCAATCCTACTCCCCATAGAAGCCTAACTTCAAATGGACTCTTGCTTAGTGCTTATCTTGGACTCTCCAACAGATAAAGATAAACTCCCTAAGAGTTTTATCCTTATCCATGTTAAAGTCCTTCTTTATTCTAGGACTCTCGTCCCTTATCTGCTTATCTCGAATTCCGATATCTTTGGAGATAATCTCGGCCTTGCCGAGATAACCTCGGCGTCATAATCTGGACACATGACACCTCGATTGACACGTCAGCGTCACATTAACCACGTGTTGAGATTCAGAAAATACATCCCCACAAATATTATTAGTGTTGGGCATGGCTATGGAGACATTTCACATGTTTAATCATTCACTTATGTTTTAATCATATGATTCACGTGCATATCAAATCAAATCATATCATATCAATACAACAATTAATTCATATATTATTGATTATAAGTAAATTGTACCCTTCCAACTGTTCACACCATCTACTTGGCTTATTTTGTTCACAAACAAGAAAGGGTGTGATAATAATCATACAGTAATGTTTGAAATCTAAAAATTAAATATAAATGTCCCACCAGAGATTGGCCTCATATATGGGTTCTTTATGAAATTCTATTTTTATATTGGTCATATGTATACTTGCTGATAATAATAGGCTAAAGTAGCAAAATATGATTCTGGATGTCATGTGTTTTCTTGGAAAAAAGACAGCTTTCCCGGCTGGTTTCTGGGAAAGAGAAAATCAATGGAAGTAGCCAAACAATTCAATGGAAGTGTCTGAAGGTCAAGATTCTTTTTTTGGTGGGGCAAAATCGTACATCAAATTCTTTGAATAATGTTTCATTGATCAATAATTTTTTTTGGAGCATTTAAATACAAATCCTAATTTATGAATTCATGATCCATTAAATTCTAATTAAGATTTTTTAGATTTTTAAGTCTCATTAAATTTTTAATTATCAGAATTGTCTTTCAAAAAATGATTATTTATCATTTATGATTATCTATAAAAGAATATGATGATTTGACATTTATTTTGATTTTCAAAATTTTAAAACATCAACTTTTAAATTAAAAAAACTAAAAAAAAATTGTGAAAAAAAACTAATCAGTGTGTTTGGTTTCAGTTTTCTAAAAATTGAATTTTTTTATTTTTTATATTTTTTTATTTTTAGTGAATATTTTAAAATTTTAAGTAATTTTTTTACTTTTTTAGATGCACCTTACTTAATTAGATGTATCTAAATAGTAAAATATTTGTGAAAAAATAATTTAAAAAATTAATAAATACATAAAAATACGAAAAATGTACTGAATTTATATATTTTTTGGTAAGTGTATTTTTTAAAGATTTTTTTCACAAATATTATACTTTTTAAGTGTATTTATGTTAGGTGTGTCTAAAAATTAACAAAATTACTTAAAATATTAAAAAAATTATTGAAACAATTAAAATATGAAAAATAAAAAAGTAGAATTTTCTAAAAATTATTTTCTAAACAAGTTGAACTTTTTTTAAAAAAAATTAAAAAAATTGAATTACTTTTTTTTTTGTGCAAAATTAAAAATTTTGTATCTATACATGATGATAGAACATTGATGTACAAAATTGAAAAAAATAAAAAAATAAAAACAAAAAAACTTTAAAAATGAAAAAACTGATAATGTTCTCAGTTTTAAAAGTGGAAAAAATTGTTAATATTTTCTATTTTATTGGATAATTGAATCAAATCAATAAGTAGAAGGGCAAAAACGTTCATGTTCTATTTTTTTTTTCAGTTAATGAAACAATTATCTGAAATATTACTATGTAAAATTGATAATTTTCTTAGTTTTAAAAATTGATAAAAACTGATAATATTCTCAGTTTTACTAAATATGACTTATTGGTTCAAAATATCTTAGATAAAACCCGAGTTATTATAACATTTTTAACCTAAAAGTCCTATTTATAAATGTTATAATAACTCAGGTCTTATTTAAAATTTTTTGAATCAATAAGTTATATTTAGTAAAACTGAGAATATTATTAGTTTTTTCCAAATTTTTAAAATTAAGAACATTACTAATTTGGTATAGTAATGTTAAAGATAATTGTTTCACTAACTAGTGAAAAAAAAAAGTGGGAGCGTTTTTGATAAATCCATTTTCTAAGAGTTTTATTCCATCCAACCCATATTCTTTTTGACTATTCCATTAGGTCCAATTTGAGATAAGAAGACCAAAATACCCTTTTCATCTACTTATGTTCCATTTAGTTCACATTATTTTCTTATGTTTCAATAAGTCCTATGGGTGACATAATTACCAAAATACCCTTAATCTGAATATTCACACCGTCAATATAAATATTTATATCGTCAATGTGTAGGGGCCCGGCTCATGTCGATCCTCGTGGGTGTCCGGAAAAATTCGAGTCGGGCCCGGCCGGCCCACAAGCCAAAAAAATAGGCCCGACCCGGCCCGTTGATAACATGAATATTTACATTGACAAGTTAACATTCACATTGATAGGAGTGTAAAATTGGCCTGTGGCCCGTGGGCGGCCCGAAACCAGCCCGTCACCCGGGGCCGACCCGGGCCGGCCCGTTCACAATATGAATATTCACATTGACATATTAACATTGACAAGAGTGTAAAATTGGCCCATGACCCGTGGGCAGCCCGAAGCCCGAGCCCGGGTCGGGGCGGGCCCGGCCCGTTGACAATGTGAATATTCACATGGACAAGTTAACATTCACATTGATAGGAGTGTAAAATTAGCCCGCGGCCTGTGGCCGGCCCGAAACCCGCCTGCGGCTGGTGGGCTGCCTTGGGCAGGCCCGGCCCGACCCGTTGATAATGCAAATATTCACATTGACATGTTAACATTCACATTGATAAGAGTATAAAATTAGCCTGCGCCCCGTGGCTGCCCGAAACTAGCCCACGGCCTGTGGGCGGCCCGGGGAGGGCCCGACCCGGCCCGTTGACAATGTGAATATTCACATTGACATATTAACATTCACATTGATAAGAGTGTAAAATTGACTCGCGTCCCATGGGCGGCCCGGGGCGAGCCCGGTCCGGCCCGTTGACAATGTGAATATTCACATTGACATATTAACATTCACATTGATAAGAGTCACCAACACGTTGAAAGCTTCAAATTGGTTGTCATTCACCGCCAGGTGAACAACTTTCTCTCCTCTCGCCATCACACCCTGTTGACAATGTGAATGTTCACATTGACATATTAACATTAACATTGATAAGAGTGTAAAATTAGCCCGTGACCCGTGGGCAGCCTGAAGCCCGGCCCCGGGTCGACGCAGGCCCGGCCCATTGACAACGTTAATATTCACATTGACATGTTAACATTCACATTGATAAGAGTGTAACATTAGCCCGTGCCTCATGGCTGCCCGAAATGCGTCCACGGCCCGTGGACAGCCCGAGTCGGGCCCGGCCCGGCCTGTTGACAATGTAAATATTCACATTGACATGTTAACATTCACATTGATAAGAGTGTAAAATTGACTCGCGTCCCATGGACGGCCCGAAGCCCGTGGGCGGCCCGGGGTGTCCCGGGTTTGGGTCCGGGCCTACCTAGGGCCGCGGGCGAGCTTCGGGCAGCAGACAAGTTTTACACTCCTATCAATGTTAATGTTAACATGTCAATGTGAATATTCACATTGTTATGGGTTGGGCCAAGCCCGCCTCGGGCTGCGATCAAGTTTCGGGCCGCCCACGGGCTGCGGGCCAATTTTACACTCCTATCAATGTGAATGTTAACATGTCAATGTGAATATTCACATTGCCAACGAGCCAGGCCCGCCCTGGCCCGAGGTCGGGCTTCGGGCTGCCCACGGGTCACGGGCCAATTATACACTCTTATCAATGTGAATGTTAACATGTCAATGTGAATATTCACATTGTCAACAGGCCGGGCCAGGCCCGCCCGGGGCCGCCCACGGGTCGTGGACGGGTTTCGGACAGCCACGGGGCGCGGGCTAATTTTACACTCCTATCAATGTGCATGTTAACATGTCAATGTGAATATTCACATTGTCACGGGTCGGGCTAAGCCCGCCTCGGGCTGCGGTCGGGCTTTGGGCAGCCCACGGGCTGCGGGCCAATTTTACACTCTTATCAATGTGAATGTTAACATGTCAATGTGAATATTCACATTGTCAACAGGCCGGGCTGGGCCCACCCCGGGCAGCGGGTGGGCTTTTGGCCGTCCATGGGCCGCGGGCCAATTTTATACTCTTATTAATGTGAATGTTAACATGTCAATGTGAATGTTCACATTGTTAACGGGCCAGACCGGGCCTGCCCATGGGTCGCGGGCGGGTTTCGCGCCGCCACGGGACGGGGGCCAATTTTACACTCCTATTAATGTGAATGTTAACATGTCAATGTGAATATTCACATTGTCAACGGGCTGGGCCGGGTTGAGTCGGGCCCGCCCTGGGCTGCTGTCTAGTTTTATACTCTTATCAATGTAAATGTTAACATGTCAATATGAGCATTCGCATTGTCAACAGGCCGGGCCGGGCCCACCTACGGGCCGTAGGCGGGTTTCGGGCAGCTACGAGGTGCGGGCTAATTTTACACTCCTATCAATGTGAATGTTAACATGTCAATGTGAATATTCACATTGTCAACGGGCCGGGCCGGGCTCACCCCGGGGTGCGGGCGGGCTTTTGGCTACCCATGGGCCGCGGCCCAATTTTATACTCTTATCAATGTGAATGTTAATATGTCAATGTGAATATTCACATTGTTAACGGGCCGGACGGGGCCGGCCCCGGGCTGCCCATGGGTCGCGGGTGGGTTTCGCGCCGCTACGGGACAGGGGCCAATTTTACACTCCTATTAATATGAATTTTAACATGTCAATATGAATATTCACATTGTTAACGGGCTGGGCCCGCCCTGGCTCACGGGCGGGTTTCGGGGCGCCCACGGGCCAATTTACGTTCCTATAAATGTGAATTTTAAAATATGAATATTCACATCATTAAATTGCTAATCGTTGAAAAAATATTTATAAGGGTATCGAAATTAAATATAAGGGCATAAATGTCCAAGAAAATAGTGTAAATCAAGAAAATTGACTTTATGGAATAAAACTATATATACATGGGGCTAAATGGGTTAAAAAATTCCTTCATGGACTTCTTGGGTTAAAACACTTCTAAATTGGACTTATCAATAAAAATCCCAAAAAAAAGGGTATAAGATTAAACATTTTTACCCTTCTATTTATTAGTTTGATTCAACTTTTCAATAAACTAGGGGTGGGCGCGGGTTGGTTGTGGCTACGGAACCTTCAATCCGCCATCCGTCTACTAGATTGGCGGATTGGAGAAAATCAATTCGCATCCGTCCACCAATCGGGCGGATATGGATTGAGCGGATTGACGGATGGATGCGGATCGGTTTGGCAATTTAAAATTTTATAAATTTTCAAAATAATTTAGCTTGTGCACTTCTTCAAAATAATAATAATAATAATAATTACAGCCAATGACTTAAAAAAGTATTATAATCATTGTATGCCTCATCCAAAGAAAAAAAGTTTAAAACTTTAGAATATTACAATCACTGTATGCCTCATCCACATATTACAATTACAGCATGCCTCATTCACATAAAATATTACATAAAGTATTACAATATGTGGTTCTTAAAATATAAAAACAATTCAAATCACCAAAACCATGAATAGAGTAATAGTAGAGATTGTATGCCTCTGTATTGTTACATCTATATCTGTTTTTGAAAACAAAAACTAACCAACATATATCATCTTTTTTATTTATTATTTTTATAGTTAGATTTAAAAATCAAAAAATATAGATAAAAAATACATTTATTTTTTTCAATTCAAAAAATATATTCAAATTGAAAACTTTTTTTCAACATAATATATTCAGCAGAATATTTAAACTATTTTTCAATTGAAAATACAAACAGAATATCTAAACAAATTGAAATCACAAAGTCTTACAAATTACTAGTGGTGTTCGCGGTTTGGCGGTTCGATTGCGGCCAAATGAACCTCAAATGCGCCATCCATCCAAAACTAGACGGATTGAAAAAATTTAATCCGCAACTGTCCGCTTGTCATCACGCATCCGTCCAAAATACGGCGGATCGGATTGGATTGGTCAGTTTGGACTGGTTGATATATCCGCTGCTCACCCTTAAGTAAAACCGAGAATATTATTAATTTTTTCCAGTTTTAAAACAGAGAATATTATCAATTTTTTCATTTAAATTGTTTTTTTTCCAATTTTGCACATCAATGTTCCACCATCATGCTTTTTTATAGATACAAAATTTTCAATTTTGCACAAAAAAAAATCGATTTTTTCAAAAAAAAAAAAATGCACATAATATTTTTTAATTTTTTCAATTTGAAAGTCGATGATTTAAAGTTTTGAAAATCAAAATAAATATCAAATCATCATGTTCTTTTATAGATAATCATAAATTATGAACAATCAGTGTTTGAAGGGCAATTCTGACTATTAAAAATTTAATGGGACTTGAAGGTCCAAAAAATCTTAGTTAAGACTTAATGAAATATAAGTTCATAAATTAAGATTTGTGTGTAAATGTCCATTTATTATCAATTTCAACAATTATTGATTTATTTATTTCAAATCATGAATTTACAAATTAATTGAATGTATGATATTAGTTAAAATAATATTTCAAAAATTAATATCCAAAAGAATAAAAAAAAAAGAGAAAAAAATATGAATGAAAATAAGAGATGAGTGCCATTTGAGTAATACTATTAGGGGTGTTTGTTTGGAGGGATTAGAGTGTGGAATGGGACTCCATATTCATTGCATGTGATATTCCGATGTTTGGTTCAAAAAATATAAATTGGACTAATATTCCAACCACACAATCAATCCATTATTTGTGGGATTATTGTGTCCTTATTTGTGGGATTATTGTGTCCTATGGAGGGGGGTGTGGGATAAAAAAAATGTAGGATAACTCCTCCACCGGATTGAAAGGTTAAAATGACATTTTTTACCCTCATTTTTTTTTATATTATTTTTAATTATACTTAGGCTTGGTTTGGGGTACACTAATAAATAATACAAAAAATCAAAAAGTCACTATCCTATTTAAGTCACATCATCTTATTTAAATCACATCACCTCTCTAACACATCACATCAAACCCAACTCAAATCCAACCCATATAAGCCAATAAGTCAAAAAGTGCACTTTTTTAGAACATCTCAAACCAACCCTTAGTAAAATAAAATAAAATTTAAAAATCTCAACTAAAGATTAAATTAAATTAACACTCCAATCGATTATAATCCCTTTTTAAAAATTCAATTTATTCAATTTATTTAATTAAAAATAAAATTAAAAGTTCTATTTATACAATTTATTTAATTAAAAATAAAATTAAAAGTTCAATTTATTGAAAAGTTCAAATTAAAATAAAATTAAAAAACCTCAACAAAAAATTAAAATAAATTTATATAATTTTTGTTGATGTTCTATTTATTTTATTTTTTAAAAGTTTTAGTAAAAAAGTTAAATAAAATAGGAAACATCAATAAAATAATTAAATCCAAACATGTAATTTCATGCTTAAACAAATATAGAATTCAATAAAATAGTTCAATCGAGACATCTAATCACATGAGTAATCAAATATATGATACAAATCCAGTTCAATCGAATAATCCGAAGATAATGTATCCTGAAAATAATAGTCTGGTAGATTACAATCTACCCTCGTCCAATCTATTCAAACAAACACACCCTTAGAGCTAGGAAGAGACTATATGAACGAATGTAAAGCTTGATGACAAATTTTAACCTACAATCCAATTGACTCATCATTTTTTATTATTTAACTGTTCCAATTTAATCAACTCACCTTCTCAAATCACATGGATTAATTTAGATCAATTTAAGGTTCGTTTGGCAAGAAGAGTTTGAGGCTTTTTTGGCTATTTTAGCTACAAAAGACAAAATATATTATTTTAGTCACAAAAAATAAAACATTACATCCAACTCATAATCATTATACTCTTCTCTCACAAAAAAAGTTAAAAAAGCCAAAAAACTAAAAAGTCCTTCTCAAACCAAGCTTTTTAGCTTAGACTAAAATAGTCAAAAAAATTAAAAAGTTAAAAAATCAATCCACTTTCCAATCGGGGGCTAAATTGATATGAGTTGGAGAGTTGGCAATTTTTTAAAAAAATTTTTTGGCACACTCGTACTTGTAGCCATTGTCCTTTTTGTTTGATAATTTAAAAAACATGAAAGAGGTGGAGGGAAGAGTTGTGATGTGGAAGCCCATGTGCCTCTCAATTTTGGATGTAAGACGTGGGAAATTTGTGTGAAGTTAAGAGTCAACATCACCACGAGTCCCTAAAATTTGTTAATAAAGAACATAAAATATTAAAATATTTATAATTTTAATATATATATTTTTTATATATTTTAATATACATTTTGCAGTAATAACAACAGTTCTAAAAATTAATTTTAGTAATTTTTAAACATAATGTGGCAAGTGTCAGCATAATCATAGATGATTATGAAGATCTTCTACCCTTGTCCCCCAACAAAATGATAACTGTTTCCACTTCTAAAAATTTCAGCCACGTTGCATCCAGACCTTAAAAGGAGCTCAGAAGTCATGTCCTTGTGTTGTAAATTATGACAATGTTGTGAAAGAATTGAGATAAGAAAACAGGAAAATGATTTAAACGCTATAAAAAATTTGAGATGAGAGAATCCTTTGGTGCCTAAAGTGGGGACTGATTCAGCCTCCGTTTGGAAAGTAGATTGGCTTTTTGATTTTTTGACTTTTTTGATTATTTTAGTCTGGGCTTAAGAACTTGGTTTGAAAATGACTTTTTGGCCTTTTGACTTTTTTGAGTTTTTTTGTGAGAGAAGAATGTAATGATTATAGGTTTGATGTGATATTTTGTTTGTTATGCCTAAAATAACCTATTTTATTTTTTGTGGTTAAAATAGCCAAAAAAAATCCAAACCATGGCTTCCCAAACTAAGCCTCAATAAGAACATGAAAAATTGAAAGTGAAAGTTATTTCTACAATTTAATAGAAAGCAATATCACACAAGTACTAACATAAATGAAGCGTTGTTTTATTAAATAAATGTCTGGATTTAAATATTTTGAACTTTATGTTTTTTTCTTCTCATACTGATAGGTCATTTGATTGAAAAATGCAACCTAAGTTGCTTGATATCCTTTTGAGGTGTGTTTGTACATTTAAGGCAACCTAGGTACCTCTCCAGATGGTTGTATTATGAATTTTGGTAAGAATTTGAGAAAAGAAAAAGAAAAAATATGAGTAACATGTAAATGGAATAGTTTTATTTTTTATTTTTGTTTCATTTTTCAAATTTCTATTAAAATTTATGATTCAAACACAACATTATGGATTACAAGAGTAGATTTTGCAAGGGTACCCCTAAAAATGTTCCAATTTTCACAAAAAAAATAAAATTGTTTTAATTTCATGAGGGATATGGTGCAAACATATGCTTACAAAGCACAAAAGTTAATCAACAGTGCATAATTTGGAGTTCATTTCTATGAATTTTAACCATTTGAATCTAGTGGTGTTTGCTCTAACCGTTGCCAAAACAAAATTCAAAAGGTTACATCACTTAATGTAGCGCAATTGCAGGCTTAAAGAATCACAAATTTATCCATCTCGATAGATAGAAAGATTAAGGGTTGATAATCATCCCACTCGAGTGCGAGTTTTATTTTTTTAAATTTGTTTGAGGTTGCTTTCATTTTAATTTATTTTTTGTATAAAAACAATATAGGTGAATTACTGTCCAGTGAAAAATAGAAAAAAAATTATAAACATATGGGAGTGCAAGTAATTCTATCGTGAGGTGTACATGAAAATTTAAAAAGATAAAAATCTCACTTACACTCTTGTATATTTCTGTAAAAAAAAAAATTCCTGCACCATTTAACAATAATTCCCCGATAATATATCATATTTATTACTCTTCATTTGGGATTCTGATTGTGATGCATTTGATTTTATTATAACGCAAAATATTATAATTAAAAAAATGTACGTACTTAACTTTTATATAAAGCAACAGTTTTAGTTTCAACAAAAGTAATCATTGTTCTGGTAATATATGACTAATAATTAAAAGCCTTACCTTAATCCAAAATGGCTGTGGCAGTAGTAAAGTCAATTATGAACAATTGCACAATTTTTATTTTTTATTATTATAGAAATTGATAAACTTAAAACTTTTTGAGGTGTGCTTACATTCTCCTCACAAATTTTAAAATCACATGATAAACGTTACCACAATAGTTTTATTTTGAATATGATTTCTATTTTTTATGAGACAACAATAGTTTATATATACATAGGCTTCGTTTGGGAAGCTATGATTTGGGCTTTTTTAACTATTTTAGTCACAAAAAATAAAATAGACTATTTTAGTCATAACAAACAAAACATCACATCAAACCCATAATCATTACATTCTTCTCTTACAAAAAAACTCAAAAAAGCCAAAAAACCCTTTCCAAACCAAGCTTTTAAGCCCAGGCTAAAATAGTCAAAAAAATCAAAAAGCCAAAAAACCAACTCATTTCCCAAACGGAGGCATAAAAAGGCAGCTATTGGAAAGTTGAGAGAGATGTTTTTGGCTTTTCATTTTTATTATCAATTTTGAGTTTACAATTCTCTAACCCCTCATATTTCAAGTAACAATTTATTTTGAGACTCAAGACGTTATTTGTTTACTGAATATAAAAGTCAGATATGAGTGTGAGATCGGATATAATATGAGGTGAATTTTATATATATTTTTTTGTCTCTTTATATTTTGTATTTGATTATTCCGGATATGAGGAGTCCGGATATTATATGATGTAAAATGGGAGATATGCAAACCAACCCCCATAGTATTGTATATTGCATATTCCCACTCTCGGATATAACTCATCTTTTATTCAAAGGTCAAAAATAATTACTCTCCTCTTGTTCCATCGTATATCATATCTTAACTAAACATGGTATAAGTGACCCTACAGTATATATAATTCATCTCATATCCTATAACATATTATATCTCATCCTTATTCTTAAATTTTATATATCTTCCTCAAACTCTTATATCTCATCCTCTATCACATATTATATTTTATCTTTCTTTTTTAATATTACATATCATTTTCAAACTCTTAGGGTGTGTTTGATTGGACGGACTGGAAAATGGGGGATTAGAATCCATCGGACTTGAGTCCTGAGACTGTGAATCCCCCGGACTATTTGGTCGGATTGGATATGTATCCTGTGTTTGTTTTTTCATGGGATTAGATGTCTGGATAGGACTATTTTCAGTGAATCCAACGTTTGGTTGGACGGACTGGATAGGATAAATGAACAAAAGACTATTTTACCCTTTTTCAATTGTTTACTATGTAATAGCAATATTAAACATATCTTTAATATTTTAATTATTTTTAATTAAATAAATTCATTTTTTTTAAAATAAATAAATAAATAAATAAAATATCAATAAAATTTGTTTTAAATCATTACTGTATAACAAATCATTATTTTTTTTACATGCAAAACTTTACTGTGTTTGTTTATTTACACAATTAAATAAATTTATTTTTTTACACAATTAAATAAATAAATAACCACTAAATTTGATTTAATAAAATACTGTATAACCTGTATAAAAAATTTATATTATTTTTTTAATTAAAATTTTAAATAAATTTTAAATAAAACACATATTAAAATTTAAATAATGAAATTAAATAAATTATAAACAAAATTTTAAAATAAAACATCAATAAAATATCTATAAAAAATTAATTTTAAAAAATTAAATAAATAAAACATCAATAAAAATTAAATAAAATTATTTTATTTTTAAATTAAGACATTTAAATTTTATTAAATTTTACTAAATATAATACATAATTAAATAGTAGAGGGTCAAAATGATCATTTTCGCATCTAATCCAAACAGTGATTAGTCCCCCCAAAACAATCCCACCCCCCCAGGATAGGATAGTCCCCCATATGGGGGACATGGAGTCCGGCCGGACTCCTGTTTGTTTGTAGAGTTGGGGAGGGGATTAGGATGGTGGACGTGTTATTTAGTGTTGTGTTTGTTTGTAGAGTTGGGGAGGGGATTAGGATGGTGGACGTGTTATTTAGTGTTGTGTTTGTTTGTAGAGTTGGGGAGGGGATTAGGATGGTGGAGGTGTTATTTAATGTTGTGTTTGTTTGTAGAGTTGGGGAGGGGATTAGGATGGTGGAGGTGATATAGATGGAGGTTGGGGAGGGTATTGAGATGGAGGTTGGGGAGATGGTATTAGAAAAATAGTGAGGGGATTAGAAATTTTTTTATTTTTTTTATTTGTTATATATTGGGATTTTTTTTTTATAAATATTAATGTTTAATTTTTTATATTTTTTTATTTATTTTATTATTTTATATAAAAATAATTTAACAATTTCTACACTAACAACTATCATAAAAATAAATATAATTTTACGTAATCTCCCCACTATTAATCCATTTACTATTGATCTCTTTTATTCTATCTCTAAAAACAAACTACGCCTTATATCCCATACGAACAGTCAAACCGGGCCTAAAGCTTGTGGAGAGAATTTTGTGATGTTGGAAAAATTGAAAAATTAAAGTGTTTGCAAAAGTAAAACTGACAATAAATTTGGAACTTTTTATCCATGTCCTCATATTGATAAACTGGCCTATCAAAAATAAAAATTGTTTTTTTTTTTTGTTTTTTTATTTAATCAAAAAGTCAAAAGTAAGTTTTTTTGAGGGGAAAAAAGTGTACGTTTGGATAGTGAGTTGATTTTTTTAATTTTTTTAATTATTTGTCTGGTTAAAAAGTTTGATTTGAAAAGGATTTTTTGATTTTTTAATTTTTTTGATTTTTTTATGAAAGAAGAGTGTAATGATTATGAGTTAGATGCGATGTTTTATTTATTGTGACTAAAATAATATATTTTATCTTTTGTGACTATTTTAACCACAAACCAAGTTAAAAATAAGCCAACTTCCAAAATTACCACAATACTCTCTTGTGATGTAACACTAAAATAACCTCTTATGATAGTAAAATTGTAATTTCATAAAATTACATGGGAATAATATGATAAATTTACCTATTTGCCTAGTGATGTGACACCATAATATTGAGAAAAACAAAAAAAACAAAAGAACAATTTTTTTTCATCTCGCCAAATAATTTTAATTTTGTAAATAAGTTAAAAAGCTTAGATATAAGATAAAAAATAACTTATATCCAAATTCCCAAAATAGAATTTGGCAGATATATATATTTTTTGAAAACAACAAATATATATATTTTTTAATGTTTAATTTTGGACTCCAATTTAAACTAAACTTTTTGGTAAAGTGAAAAGACTAAAAGGAATAATAATTTACTATTACTGGTAGACAGAATTTCTTCTTATTCCATTACCATTAATTTACAATGGTGAATAATAATTTACTTGCCATTCAAATTTTTATCAATTTCTTTGTAAGGGTTGGTTTGGGATATTTTAAAAAAATGTACTTTTTAATTTATTGTCTTATATGGATTGAGTTTGGATTGAATTTGATGTGATGTGTTAGAGAGGTAATGTGATTTAAATAAGATGATGTGACTTAAATATGATAGTGACTTTTTGACTTTTTTTATTATTTAAGTCATGCCAAACTTGGCCTAAATCAAATGTAATAACAAATATTTTAATAGAATGAACATTCTATTTCATTTTTATTCAACTATTCAAACAATACATAAATATCTACCTATTTGTTTTGATAAATTATACACACAAAATTTTTATTATTATTTTTTAAAATATAGTGTTGTGGACTTCCCCTCCCTTACACAATTTTGCCATAAATACCCATAAACATTAAAAAAAAAAAAAAAATTTTGTTCTTTATTAATTTTTGCATGGTTATTTCTCTCAATGGACTAAGCCCTTTTCTCCAAGTGGGAGTACTAATTTACCTTTCATTTAATTTTGTCAACAAAAAGAAGTTGAGAGAGGGCACACTACAACAGAATAATTAGAAGACAATTTCAATACAAAATTTCAAAACTTGTAAAAACCAATCAAAAACAACAAAGCTCCAAAAACCATTTCAAAAATTTACAAGCTCTCTCACTACAACATCACCACCATCACCACCTATTTACAGTTTTTCTTTGCTTCCATTTGTCCTTTTGTTTTCTTTTTTTTGCATTTTTTTCATTTGTTTATTGGAAAATTGTGGATTTGTATGATTACATTTGGACGCTTAAACTGATAGATCTGAAGTCCTGGAAGCGGCGTTGCCGGATCTTGGTCGCCGTAGAAGCTCAATCAGTGTCTCCGCCTGTCCACCCAACCCAACAACATTACACACCACACTCTGTCAGATTCTGATCGAAACAAAAATATCCAAAAAAAATAAAAAAGACAATTGCAAAAAAATTATATAAACTCAAAATAATTATAAAAAATAAAAAAATAAGACATAATTGCATAAATTAATTATACTTTCATGATATTATAATATAATTATTTTTACGTTGATGTCACTTTTTTATAATTCTCCCTAAACAAAAAAATAATTATAAAAAATATGAAAAGAGATCATTTCGGATATTTCAATTTCAAAATACATTTAGGCTTGGTTTGGGAAGTGGGTTGGCTTTTTGGCTTTTTAGCTTTTTTGGCTATTTTAGCCTGGGCTTAAAAACTTGGTTTGGGAAGGGCTTTTTGGCTTTTTGGCTTTTTTGAGTTTTTTTGTGAGAGAAAAATATAATGATTATGGGTTGGATGTGATGTTTTGTTTGTTATGACTAAAATAGCCTATTTTGTTTTTTGTGGCTAAAATAGTCAAAAAAGCCTCCAAACCCACTTGCCAAACACAGGCTTAGTATTGAACTTTTTTACAACTACCAACCTTTATGGGCATCCATAAGAAAAGGACAATTATAGCCCTGAAAATAATGTAGCTACAGGTAAGATCTACCAGCGTGGACCAAAATTGGTAGTCATTTCCATTATGAGTCACGCCTAGATACAAAAAAACAAAATAAAATAAAGGACAAAAAAAAATTGAAAAATGCAAAAATAATTTTTTCATGATTTTAAATATTTTTATTTGTTCAATTTGACTAATCTTTTCATTATTTTCTAAATAATTTTATAAAGTATTTTAATATTAAACGGTGTCCAAAAGTACTGGCGGCTATCCTTTGTCATCGAAAATTACCAAAAATAATAAGAAATTCATCACACAAAATAAAAATTATTAAAGATTTGCAAAAAAAAAAAAAATTTCTAAATTTAGTTAAAACATTAATAAATGATGCATTTTTTAGCTAGTTTGACAGTGGTATCATAAATTTACAATAATTCCTTTTCAATTAGTTTGCCAACAAAACGTACATTATGTGATCAATCACCAATGTCGGATTACATAAAAAGCAAAAAAAAATTCTAAAAGCAATTAGTTAAAAAAGGTAATAAATTTTTTTTCCAGATCATCAAACCAATTTTAATGATTTTAGTTTTAAAAACTTGGAAGAAATGAAATGAAAGAAAATAAACGAGACCGAAAACAAACAGTCACAATTTACAGTAAAAAGAAAAGTCGACGGGAATGAATAAAATTTACCTTCTGTTTAGCGCGACTGGTCCCAGACTGCGACAATGCAACCAGAGGAGGAATCGCTCCTTCGCGGGACACCATAGTACGGTACGGCACACTATCCTCGCAAATCTGCAACAGTATCGCCACCGCAATCTCCTTCTGTCTCGCTGACCCAACCTCGATGATCTCCACCAGGACCGGTATTCCACCTTCCACCACCAACGCCGTCCTCGCTTCCGGCACCGATACCAACACGTTCATCACGAACGCCGATTTATCCACCATATCTGATTCGAAATCAGCCATTAGCTCCACCAGAGGCTTCATGATTCCAGCCTCAACGGCTCTGATTTTGTTCTCCTTCACCGAACATAGCAGATACAGAGCCGTCGATGCGTCCTTTTTCCCTCTGAAATTGCCTGTATCCAGAAGATTCACGAGTAGAGGAATCGCTCCCGACCGTCCGATTGCGATCTTGTTCTCTTCGACTTGCGATAGGCGAAGCAGAGCACAAGCCGCGTTCTCTTTCGCCGTTGATGTTCCGACCTTGAGAGCTCTCACGAGAGGTCTGATTGCTCCAGACGAGGCTATCAGCTCTTTGTTCTCATCACATAGAGATAGATTTAGAATCGCTGTAACGCCGTTCTCTTGAAGCTGAGGATCAGAGGATGAGATTAGAGAAATCAACGGCCTGATCGCACCGGCTTGTGCGATCTTGATTCGATTTTCCGGCTTGTTCTTCGCGAGGAGCCTGATCTGCATCGCCGCTTCCTTTTGCCCTTCTATCGAACAGGATTCGAGATCGGAGACGAGTTGTCGGATCAGATCGTCGGAGTTCTCGGAAGTGCAAGCGAGGAGAAGCCGGCGGCTCTGAGACGACGTAGTCGGAAACTCGCCGGATCGATCACTGTTGCAATCACTGAAGGCGGACGATGAATCGTCGTTGATGCTCAAATCGCCGAAGCTCCGTCCCATGTAGGTGTAGTTTGCTTGAACCTCCGTCTCCATCGCCGGAATAATCTCAATCACCGCATCAACTATTGGTCTCCGGTTAATCGGAAAAGTGGTGTACGCATATATCCGGCGAGCGTCGAAGTACGGAGTTGAAACGACCTCGTTTGGGTCCGCCTAGGGCATTTTAGGCTTTATCGGAACTGGAAGAGATAGAGGCTGCGTACATATATAAGAGACAGAGAGAGAGAGAGAGAACACCTGGATTGGGGTAATGGGAGGAGGGGTTGACACGTGGACAGACAATACCGAATCCCAGACGAGAGAGCACGTGCACCGGGGTGGGTTTCTTTAAACGCGTGCATAGAAGGTTCGCTATTCGACATAGAATAGAAGGTTTGGTCTTCACCCTTTTTTTATTGATTCTTTTTATTTTTATTTTTTTGAAAATTATAATTTCGTGGAAAGTAGCAAAATAATTAAAAATATTATTAATTTAATTTGATAATTATAACATATTTTATTTATTTTATTTTTATTTTAAAATATAAATGACAAGATATTTTTGAAAATAATTTTTTTTAGACAAACACAATAAAATAAATAAATTTTTATCAAATTGATCTAATTTTTATATAAATGACAGATAAAAGATTTTGTAAAGCGAGCAATTCAAATTGTCAAATTAGTGGTGAGTCATTAAGCTTGAACAATACCTTCCAGCAGAGAATCTCAACCCAATCACAAAATGATTAAATTCAATTTTAAATTTGCCAAACATGAAAATAATTTAAATAAGTATATTTTTTTTTATTTTTTATAAAAATATAAAAAAAATAAAGAGATGATGTGGTATAAAAAAATATAAAAAAATATGTTAATATAAAGGATGCCAAATAGTACCCTAATTACCCAAAGAATGATCTAGATTTTTTCTCAAAATTTAAATGTGATGGAAATTAAATTGGTTTAGTTGGAGTTTATGCGTCAGATGAATCTAAATTAGATTTTGATAATTTTCAAAACATGCTATTCTAATTATTTTTTAATTTTTAAAGAAAAAATGTAATAAAAAAAATAATGCAACAATTTAATTTTTTTTTAACCTTTTAATTAAAATATGTAGTCCCAAACGATAGTATTAGTGTTTACCAAACTATAATTACAGTAAGTCACTATTATCATGCCCTCCCTTCCATGTCCCATGCCTCTCTCCCTATTTGTACTAGGGGCAACTTGGGCGGGTTCAATCCGAGCAATTCGAATTCAGTCTGAATTTTTTTAGAATTTGAACAAAATATTTTTAAATTCGGTACAGGTTTGGGCAAAAATTCAAAAGCCTGAATTAAATTTGGGCGGGCTTGGATAAAGACGTCAAGCAACCTGAGCAACCCAAAGCCCGAATTATACATATATAGATATATAAAAATATTAAATATATATATAAATTATTAGTCATTACATGATATTAAAATAATTTATATTATTAAATCATATGGAATATATATTATATATATAAATAACATAAAATCTTTTTTTTTTTTTACTCATAAATTGTAAGGATTACTATAGTTACATATCTCTTACATTATATAAATTATTTGTTTTGATGGTATTAATGATTTTCTATTTTTTTTAAAAAATTGTAAATAGAGTCAAATTTTAATAATTTAATAATGTAGCTGGGAAAAAGAAAATTGAAATTCATTTGCAATTCGGGCAACTCGGGCAATTTGGGTTTAACTCGGGTCGGGCTTGGGCAGACAACCTCGGGTTACAATTCGGGCTTGGGCAAGTCTCAGCACAACTTGGGCTGGGCTTGGACAACCTCCCAACTCGACCAAACCCGCTCGAGTTGCACCCCTAATTTGTACTCCCACCTTCACCTTTCCACCCATTAAAAAGCTCAATTAGGAATTATTCGGAATGGCTTAAATAAGTGTATTTTTTTAATTTTTGATGAAAAAATATACAAAAAAATAAAATAATGATGGGATTTAAAAAAATAAAAAGATAAAAAGTATACTTATAGGCCATGCTTGTTTGACTCATAGGTGGGGGGATTGGACTACCAATCCCGTAGGCCCTACATAGCCCATGTTTGGTTGACAAAAATAGGAGAGGACTAGTAGTCCCATGGGACTATGAATATCCTCACATAGGGGGAATTAGCTTGGGTAGATTTTGGGTGGGATTAGGAAAATAGTGAGGGGATTGAGTCTATTTTATATAAAAAATTTATTTTTTTAATTTCATTTTTTTTACCAAGTGCACTTATTTACTTTAATATTTATTTTAATTTTTTTATTATAGAAATAATTTATTTATTTATTTTATATAAAAATAATTTAACAATCTCATCACTAATTATCTCCCACATTATCATCAAAACAAACACACTTTTACTTAATCTCTTCAATAACAGTCCACACATTAACAATCCATTCACTAACAATCATTTCGCTAACAATCTCATCCAACCTAATCCGCCAAACAAACGTGGCCATATGGTGTGTTTGTTTTGAAGGATTAGGGTATGAGATTGAACTATTAATCTCACCGGACTAATAGTCCATTGTTTGTTTCAAAAGTTTTGCTCCGGACTATTAGTCTCATATTTGTGGGACTATGCTATCCCATGGGAAGGGAATAAAAACCATGGGATAACTTATCTCATGGGATTAGACAATAAAATTATATTTTTGCGCTATAGTATTTAATTATGTATTATATTTAGTAAAAATTCAATAAAATTTAAATGTTTCAATTTAAAAATAAAATAATTTTATTTAATTTTTATTTTTGTTTTATTTATTTAATTTTTTAAAATATTTTTTATAGATACTTTATTGATGTTTTATTTTAAAATTTTGTTTATATTTTATTTAATTTCATTATTTAAATTTTAATAGATGTTTTATTTTATTTCATTATTTAATTATTATTATTATTTAAAATAAATTTATTTAATTATGTAAAAAATAAAATAAAATAAATTTTTATTTAATCTAGCTAAAAATAATTAAAATATTAAAGTTATGTTTAATATTACTATTACTTAGTAAATAATTAAAAATGATAAAATGGTCATTTGAGCATTTATCCTTCTCCATAATATCCCAAACAAACATTGGATAATTAAAAATAGTCCAATCCAGACATCTAATCCCATGACTAAACAAGCATAGGATACAAATTCAGTTCAACCAAATAATCCGGAGACAATGTATCATAGGACAAATAATCCAATGAATTACAATCTCCCTTTATCTAAATTAGATTTTGATAATTTTCAAAACATGCTATTCTAATTATTTTTTAATTTTTAAAGAAAAAATGTAATAAAAAAATAATGCAACAATTTAAATTTTTTTTTAACCTTTTAATTAAAAAATTTAGTCCCAAACGATAGTATTATTGTTTACCAAACTATAATTTCAGTAAGTCACTATTATCATGCCCTCCCTTCCATGTCCCGTGCCTCTCCCTATTTGTACTCCTACCTTCACCTTTTCACCCATTAAAAAGTTCAATTAGGATTTATTCGGAATCACTTAAATAAATGTATTTTTTTTAATTTTTTATAAAAAATATATAAAAAAAATAAAAAAATAATGTGATCTAAAAAAATAAAGAGATAAAAAGTATACTTTTATATAGTAGTGTATCCCAAACCATTTTTATATATGGATATGGTTTATACTTTCGGAAAAAATTTGGACTTCATGTGATGAGCACAAGCCCAATCTAACCTCTCGAAATTTTAAAAAGCTTACTTTCAAACAAATGTAAAGATATTTGTACCCAACTCAATTGTTGTTAAAATTTAACACTCCATCTAATGATCCTTAAACAAAAATTAATTTGGTCATGTTAAAAATTCTTTGGTAAATCATGATTAAAAATATTCTGCAATAAACTAGGAGTTAGTTTAATTGACTGGCACGAATTTAGTTTTTAAAGACTTTTGCTAAAAATAGTAATTGGAGCATTAATGGTCATGGCGGCCCGTGACTAAGGGAAGCAACTTACGGTGCAGTAATGGGGCGTTTTGGGTGGTTTGCATAATGTATAACCATACTCTAAGGCTTATTTTAGAAAATAGGTTAAAAATTAATTTTTAAATGTTTTTGAAAAAATATGTAAAAAAAAAAAAAGGTGATATGATCTAAAATAGTCAAAAAGTCAATAAATTAGTTTTTAATCTACTTTCTAAAATAGACATAAGTTTCAATTAAAATTAATTCTCCACTCATCTGTAATTATTTTGTCTACTTTTTTACATAATTGGAGGTTGTTTGGTAGCTCCTAAAAAAGTATACTTATTGTCTTTTCATTGAATTTGGATCACGGAAAATGTCTCGTAGCTCAAATTTTGTGGCTTAAAAGTGGCTCAAATGGCCAAAACGACGTCGTTTTGGCCGTTTTTATGTTGTTCTGTACGATGTCGTTTTGGTCATTTGAGCCACTTTTGAGCCACAAAATTTGAGTTACATAGCATTGTCGATTACTAAAATAATTTATTCTAACACAACCCCTTGAAATGGAAATGGAAATGGAAAAAATGTTGTGCTTCCGAGAAAGTAAGCATTGTTGTACCCTCAAATAAGCTTATTTCAAGACTCGTTTCGATAATCTAAATCATTTACCTTTTAGATTACATCAAATAGATTATACTTGCAAAAATTCAAATTGATCGGACATCATTAACCTTTTCATTGACTCACATTTGTATCTACAAAATAAATGATAATTGTGATTTGAGATATAAAATTGAATAGAAATGTAAGTCGATGAAAAGGTTAATAATGTCTGATCAATTTGAATTTTTACATGTATATTTTACTTGATATATTTTAAAATGTAAACGGTTTAAATTATTAAAATGAGTCTTGAAATTGACTCATGTGAGGTTACACCAGTGACCGTCGTGCCGGGAGTACAACATCCACCCCATTTCCAATTGAAATTTGGTGATGCCATTTAAATATAAAGTAACTCTCTCTCTCATATCTTCTTTAATTATCAATTAATTAAAATTACATATTTTTAATTGATGATGCCATTCAAATTCTTTTTTTAGTGCCTGTATAGCAGTACTTTATAATGAATATTTCATATTTTTATCTTAAAGGACTTTTTATTCTAAAAGCTCTGAAAAAATATTTCAAATGTTTAATAAAATTACATAATTAGGTTATTACAAATCCTGGGAATGTAACTTCTGTTTGAAAAAACTTGAATATAATTTGTTGGACTGGAATTCTTATAAAGAAACAAGCTACAAATTTATCTGCAAACACTTACATTGTTGGGTTTTTGTCATTTTTGGGGGTACTATTTATATATAGAGTTGGGTTTTTCTCATGTTGAGAGATCTATAGCGCTCACACGGGTCTTCTTTTGATGATTCAAACTGTTACAATAGCAGAGAGAGAGAGAGAAGAAATAATAAGTATTGTATTCAATTAATCCTATACAATAGAAGGTCTGTATATATAGGTTGAAAAAGAATATCTTACAAGAAACCTAACTATGGCAATACAAATATAACTAGGAAATCAATACTTAATATATCTAGACATATATATCATATATATATTAACATCTCCTCTCAAACTAAAGAAAAATAAACATCTTGAATTTGGAGAGAGAAACTAAAATATTAAATAAAATAAAAGGCAAATAAATTGCAAAGTCTGAACGGGAGCTCAAAGGCGCCTGAGATATATCAGAGGTCGAGCCAATGCCTAAAGACATTTTATGGTCGTGTCGGACCGTTGTAGGAACTGACCAAAACTAATGTTGGGACAGTTTAAGGTTATGCCAGATCGTTGTAGAAACTGACCAGAATCAATGTCAGAACAGTTTATAGAGTCATGCTGGACTGTTGTAGAAACTGGACGTTGAACCAGCAAGCGTGACACACACATAACTTATGACGTAGTGCTGAAAGATGATGGCAATAAATGATTTTGTGAGCCAGGGGGCGACTTATGAGAAAGTGCGCCAGGGCGACTTACGTGGTGCGCCAAGGGACAACTTAGATGACGCACCACATTAGACAACTTGGGTTGTGCGCCACAGGGAACGGGTTAGGTAGTGCGCCAAATGGGACAACTTAGAGAGTGCGCTACAAGGAGCAGCTTAGAGAGTGCGCTAAGGGAAGCAACTTACGGTGCAGTAATGGGGCGTTTTGGGTGGTTTGCATAATGTATAACCATACTCACCATGATATAAATAGAATACCCCTCTCAAACTCAAATAGGTTTAAAGATAGAAACATATTTGAGGTTGCAGCAAAGGGAAAGACAGAGTTGAGCAGAAGCACAAAAAAGAAAAATGGATTGCGAGTAAAAAAAATATAATAGAAATATTTGGGGTAAGAATAAATTATTGGATAGATGTTAGGTAGTGCGCCAAATGGGGCAACTTAGAGAGTGCGCTACAAGGAGCAGCTTAGAGAGTGCGCTAAGGGAAGCAACTTACGGTGCAGTAATGGGGCGTTTTGGGTGGTTTGCATAATGTATAACCATACTCACCATGATATAAATAGAATACCCCTCTCAAACTCAAATAGGTTTAAAGATAGAAACATATTTGAGGTTACAGCAGAGGGAAAGACAGAGTTGAGCAGAAGCACAAAAAAGAAAAATGGATTGCGAGTAAAAAAAATATAATAGAAATATTTAGGGTAAGAATAAATTATCGGATAGATGAGAGATCACCATGAAGTGATACAGAAAGGAAAATACAGTAATGGAATGGTTTGAGATCCGGCGGGCAGCCAATGAAAGGTTGTTGCTCGCCAATAAAGCTAAGAACACCAAAAGCTTAATCTATTGCTCTGATACCATATTACAATAGTATAGAGAGAGAGAGGAATAATATGTATTGTATTCAATTAATCCTATAAAAAAGAAAATCTATATATATACACTGAGAAAGAGTATCCTATAAGAAACCTAACTATGAGAAAGAGTATCCTACAAGAAACCTAACTATGACAATACAAATATATCTAGGAAATCAATACTTAATATATCTAAAAATATATACCATATATACATTAACACAAACCATTCATTTTATAGAGCCATCAATGTATAATATCCATAAACAAAAAATAGTTAAATCCAATAATCATAACTTTTTTCATTTTATTGTATTTGTCTCCGAAAAAATAGACAGTAAATATATTTTTAAAATTGACAATCTATTTTTTTTAGAGACAAATGTGACAAAATAAAAAAGTTACGATTATTGGATCGCCTTAAATTTTTTTTATAAAAAATATACATTGAAAACTTAACAAAATGAACAATTCAAATTATTAAAATGAAACTCGTGATGAATCCTATAAGCTTTTTAATTTTTCTCATATTGATAAAAATATCAATATGAGAGAAATTCAACCTATATATATATACATATATTGGTGGCAATAATAAGAGTTAACAAGAATACTGGTGGTGAGTATAGATAAACATTAAATAAATTAAATGATTTCATAAAGTGTTGTGGAAAGCATGACAGAAGCTATTCAACTACGATACTTAAAAATATGGTTAAGTAGAATTTAATTGTATAGTTCAGAACTTATTATAAATAAAGAAAGTTATTAGAGATTTGCATTCCATGTTTGTGGGACCGGGTTAGACAGATGACTGGTAGGGGGCAGTGGTGATGTTATACGTTTGTTCTATGTGGATGTGGGATGTGACTTATAAGTCTGTTTAACCTCCGAAGTGGAATTTGGGGTTAGAAGTTCAAATCAAACCTAGTCTTCTTGTTTTTTGATTAAAAAAATGATATATAAATAGGTTACTTTAATATATTTGTCGGGAAGTATTACTTCTTAACACTTATAGGCCCCGTTTGTTTTGGGCTATAGGGAGGGTATTGGGACTAGTAATACCAAGGTATTACTAAAGTCCCTGTTTGTTTGCAGAGAAAGGGTTGGGACTATTAGTCCCTTGGTATTGCTAATACCCTTGGAAGGGGGATTGGTAAGGAGGAGGTAGAGATGGTATTAGAAAATAGTGAGGGGATTAGAAATTTTTTTATTTTTTATATATTGAGAATTTTTTTTTAAATATAATGTTTAATTTTTTATATTTTTTTATTTGTTTTATTATTTTATATAAAAATAATTTAACAATTTCTCATTATTAATCCCCTCACTATCAATCCCCTCACTATTAATCCCCTCACTATCAATCCCCTCACTAACAATCCCCTCACTATTAATCCCCTCACTATCAATCCCCTCCATTCTATCTCCCAAAACAAACGGGCCCATAGTATATATGTAGGGAATCTCATTATACCTATGTCGGAGCTGAAAGTTGAAACTTAAACCCCCGTGTATTTCAGGTGCTAAAGAGTATGTTTAATTCCAATAAGAGGCTATGGAGACTCGAACCTAAACCTTGAGCAAGAAATTCGAAGGTGTTATCCACTAAACCATCCCCGATTGGTAAACCTAGTCTTCACAACAAAAATCATTATCCCTATTTCAAATCAATCTCCAAATCATCATTTTTCTATCTTAACACAAAATTATAAACCTAACTCTTTTCCGCCCATCACAATATTCCTTTTTGCCAACTGACCATATCCTAGAACGGGCAAACAAATTTTCATTTCGTAATTGGGATTTGTGTTGGTTTGATTAGATTTGCCACAATTGATTTTGTAACTTAGGCCAAATTTGACATATTACAAAAAAAATTAAAAAGTCAAAAAGTTACTCAAAAAGTTAAAAAGTTAATACTATTCACCAAAAGTCAACAATTACGGTGCACAACTCTCAATCCTAATTTTTCTCTACAAATCAATTTTTACAATTTTTTATTACACATTTTTCATAAAAAGTCAAAAAGTTAACCCAAACATCCATATTTTCTTCCTCAATTTTTTAGTCAAAAAAGACAAAAAGTGCACTTATTTAAGACACTCCAAACAACCCCTTACTCTAATCTAAATGTTAGAAATTAAAATGGTAAATTAACCACCCTTGATTTTTTTTAAAAAAAATACTAAGGCCAAGTTTGGCATGTCTTGAAAAAGACAAAAAGTCAAAAAGTTACTATCCTATTTAAGTCACATCATCTTATTTAAGTCACATCACTTCTCTAACACATCACTTCGAACTCAACCTAAACCCAACCCATATTTCATAAAAAGTCAAAAAGTGCACTTATTTAGATCATCTCAAACAACTTCTAAATTGCATAAGTTTAAGAAGATTAAAGCGATTGTAATTAATACAAATTGGGTATAGATATATAAATAAATTAGATAAAACATACAATTTTATTTAAAAGGAATAACAACATTATTTTTCTATTTCAATACACACACACAAAACCCAACTAAAAATGTGTTTTTAATTTAATCATAATGTTGATCTTTTGTAGAACTTTTTCCTTGTTATTTTATTTTAAGGGGCTTTTACTATCTTTTAGGCTAAATATCTCTATTAAAAAAATATGAAGTTTGAAAAAAAATACTTCCTAAAAAATTTGATTAAAAGATTAAAATTCTACCGTAAGAGGAGAGTCCACTTCGCATCGATAGATAAATCAACACTGATCATTAATTAAATGGATTATGATGGTACAAAAGTCTTACTCAATGTACTTAATTGGATTAAAATAATTTGGATAAATTATAAATATATTTCTTAAAATTTACCTAAAGTACAGATTAACTCCCATAGTTTAAAAAATTACAAATATCCCTTGTTAGAATTGTTTATTTAACAGAATTAACTAAAAAAAATAAAATTCATAATTGCCCTTCTATATAATAATAAAATTACTTGAATTATTAATTGAAATATATTTCTAATATCATTAAAAATTATTAATTGACTTGATGATTTATTAATAAAAAGGGTGATCTGTAATGAAATTAAAAACCTTAAAGGGTGAAATGTAATTTTTAAAATTACAAAGAACAATTTATATTTTAATTAAATATCAAAAAATATATTTGTAATTTACCCAAAAAAAAACTAACATGAATGGTTTTTCAAATTTATCTTTTAAGACTAAGTCGTCTCTTTTTGCGAGAGAAATTATTAGTGGTTTATATCATTGTCTTAAGATTTCTTTTTCTATGGACTAGCGTATGCGACTGAGGGCCATTTGGAAGCATACACAAAATAAATAAAAAAAAGGTTAAAAATTAGAGTAATGCTAGAAGGTCCCACACCCATGTGAGATATTTGGTAAAATTTTTGGTAGAATATTTGGGGTCTCCAGCATTTTTGTAAAAATTAAATTTTAATTTATTTTGAGTCACATTATTTCTCATATAAAAAAATTCAAAAAGTAAAAAAAAAAAAAAAGAACTGTCAACTATCTTTCCAAAACACTCCTAAATAGATGCATACATAAGTGAATTTCTTACCAATGTATTATTTTTAACCTAATAGATGCATTATTTTTTTCCACTCAAGTGAATTTCTTTTATTTAAAACAATAAAACTAATTACGTAAATATATATGTGTATATAATATTTATTACCAGTAAATAATATGTAATATATTATGATGATACTACTGGTCCTTGGGGGACGGGCCTGGCTGATCTACGCTCCCAACACCATTATCCGGTCACTGAGCTAACTGAGGTACCTGCACAGAAGTCCAACGGGAAACGAGAGTCCCCAAACGAACCATCCGATGAGCAAGTTAGAAGAGAGATTAATGGGACGTAGAGATGGAGTGATGATAGAGAACTTAACCTTCTTTTTATCTTAGAAGCTTGCTTATATCCTTTGCTCATTATTTATTTGTCCACTCTGACCTGTCATGTTGACCGAAAGCCTATGTTTTAGCTTGCCTTGTTCATGGTGAGGCCGTTCTGCCTCGACGTGAAGGGGTCATCGCATTAAATGCTGCAGGGGACCTCATTAATGGCTGATGTGTGGTGCAATAACTCTGCAGGATCTTTGTTAACCTACATGGCTGATTCTTCTGTTGACAAGTGTTTAAGGCCTCGTTTGGGAACCCTCATTTTTAACCAAAAAGCCAACAACCTATACCAAAAAGTCAAAGATTCTCTTTTCTCTCTATTTTTTTGCATATCTTTTCATAAAAAGTCAAAAAGTCATCCCAAATATACTAGTTTTTTTTAGCTTATATTTTAGCCAAATAGTCAAAAAGTTACTAAATTAGCCTGTTCCCAAGTGAGGCCTAAGTGTCATTGGTCCTTGGTGCAACGTTGGGTTCTAGTAATGTTGGGCTGTAGTGTTTGAGTTATGCATTGGGCTCTAAGGCCTCGTTTAGAAATAGGCTAATTTAGTAACTTTTTGGCTATTTGGCTAAAATATGAGCTAAAAAAAACTAGTATATTTGGGGTGACTTTTTGGCTTTTTATGAAAAGATGTGCAAAAAGTAAAGGGAAAAGAGAATCTTTAACTTTTTGGTATGGGTTGTTGGCTTTTTGGCTAATTTAGTAACTTTTTGACTTTTTGGCTAAAATAGAGGGTTCCCAAACGAGGCCTAAGTGGTGGGCCAAAAGCCCCTATGGGACCACCCATGTCAGTAGTCCCCCATTCCCAAGTGCAGCTTCAAGCTAACGAAGGAATAAAGCTAAAAAAAACTAGTATATTTGGGGTGACTTTTTGGCTTTTTACGAAAAGATGTGCAAAAAGTAAAGAGAAAAGAGAATCTTTAACTTTTTGGTATGGGTTGTTGGCTTTTTGGCTAATTTAGTAACTTTTTGACTTTTTGGCTAAAATAGAGGGTTCCCAAGCGAGGCCTAAGTGGTGGGCCAAAAGCCCCTATGGGACCACCCATGTCAGTAGTCCCCCATTCCCAAGTGCAGCTTCAGGCTAACGAAGGAATAAGGAAGAAGACGAGGGTTGTGAGGGGTCGATGGAGAGAAAAACGACCGCGAAGGGTGACCGAGTGAGAAGGCCAACTGAGAGGTGGGCCGACCGCGAAGGGTGACCGAGTGAGAAAGCCGACTGAGAGGTGAATCGACCGCGAAAGGTGACCGAGTGAAGAGGAAATGGCGGCGCGCGGGGCTCAAGGAGCGGCGGGGCACATGGTGATGTGAAGTGGAATAGACAAGGTAGGGGAAGGGGGTAGTGGATCTTAGTCGTACACATGGCAGAATCCCGTAATGGGAAAGGTAGTGCGTTAGCAAGAAACGAAGGAATAAGGTAATATAGGGCGTTGAAAAGGCGAAGGCGGAAGTTTTCAAAAATTTTCAAACTGGCGAAATTTGATCTCAACCCTTGGAATATAGGCAAACCGTGGGCATTTGGAGTTATTCTCTTTACCTACCTTATCGCAAAAAACCAATACGTCCCTAAAGTGAACTCATTTGTCTCGTGTGACACGCCTTTGTAACACTTCGCGAACTGCCTTGTGCCGGCGTCTGAAGCGATACGTAGACACGTAAGAGGAATGGCCCGAAATGAAGTGCCAGCCGCAAGGCTTGACTCGTTGGGAGACGACGACGCAGTGGAGTTGGCGGAACAGTATCGAGTGGAGCAAAAGGAGGAGAAGGGAGCTGGTCAAGCGGCGTGGGCTCGTTTGGCGACGATGATCGTAGCTGCTAGGCCAATTAGCCAAGTGGAGCCGGACCACTGGCATACCAAGGCTGACAAGTCTACGTTTACCGCGGAGGAGTTGAAGAGGGTACGAAGGAAGTACCAAATCCCTGCGGAGATAGAGCTGATGCTACCTACATCAAAGGAGAGGGTGTCGGATGCCCAGCTGACAGAGTTCACGTTGTACGAGGAGGCACTGCTGGAGGGGAACTGAGGCTACCACTCCCCCGAATAGTGGTGAACGTACTTAACAAGCTAGAGGTGGTGCCAGGGCAATTAATGTCTAATGCTTGGAAAATACTAATGGCCTGCGCGAGCGCCTGGCCGCAAGCTACCGGAGGGGCAACAATGACAATGGAGGAATTCTTCTCCTGCTACAAGGCCTCCGGTCAACAGGAGACGTGGGTGACCTTGCAGGCAGTGGCGGGCCGGGGTCTAGTGGCAGGCTTGCCATCTTCGGTGAAGGGGTGGAGGCCGAGATGGTTTTATGTATCAGTGAATGGTGGGAGAGGAGTTCACACAACATGGAAAGTCCCCACAAAATCGGTGGAGCCAAAGTTAGATGTGGAGGCCGAAAACAAGGTGAAGAAGGGGAAGGAGTGGAGGGAGGAGAAGGGGTTAAAGTGGGATGAGCTGATCCTTCCTTCAACCCTTTTTGCCTTGAGTCTGGGACCACAGCCGACGAAGGAGGATCCGGCGAAGGAGGAGTTGGAAGTACGGAGGAAGGCAGATGAGGTGGAAGAGAGGAGAGCGTTCACCAAAGTGGACAAGTATAAGGAGACACAGTTAGGGTTTGTCCCTAAACTAGTGATGAGGGAGCGGGTTTGACCGCGTCCCAAACCGCTAGGAGACAAAGACTTAATTGACTTTGCCCACTGTTGCCCCTAGCAGACCCGCTGAAGGAGAGGGGCAAACAGGAGGTGAAGGCAGTGTTGAAGAAGACAAAGAAGAAGAAGGCAGCTGTAGAGGGGGGAAAAGACGCCCCTGTCTTGAAAAAGATGAAGGTTGGGAGCGATGACGCCTCTATGGTGGGGAAAATGAAGGAGGGAAGGGTAGAGACAGCTCCAAAAGGGGAGACCGCCCAAGTGGCGAAGGAAGACAAGGGTCCAAGCGCCCAAGTGCTGAAAAAACACTTGGGCCCAAGTGCCCAAATGGTGGCGATGGTGGTACCTGCACCAGAAGTAACCCCCAGTCCTAGTGAAGGGAAGACTGGGATCAGCAAGCCAGAGATGAGTGCCACGCTGACAACCGCATTGTACCACACGCACACGCTGGCAGGTCGCTCGGCAGAAGAAGGGAGAGAAGCCAAGGTCGTAGCCGACCGCCTTGTTGGAGTGGTGGAGGATGTGGCCGTGTGGTTGATGACGCGATTGACAGAGGCCGACCTCCTGAGAGGGTTTTGTTCAGCTTAGATAGAGGCAGCGACCCTGGCGACTGCCTTGATGAACAAAGCAGCGCGTGCGAAGGTGGAAGAGAGCCGTTGAGGACCCAGCTGGAAGAGGAGAAGATGCAGTTGCAGAACCTAAGGGTTGAGACAGCGAGCTGGAGGAGGGCCGCTCGGAGTGCATGCGCCAAGGGGTTGGAGTATGCGCAAAGGGCGAAGAACATGGAGGTATTGGCGTCGGTGCAGAGCTACTCAGCGAAGCGAGCTGGTGCTGAGCTCCTCGCAACCAAATCAGAGCTGGAAGCAGAGCGCCACAAGGCGGTATCGCTAAAGTTCGAGTTAGCGGGTGAGAAGAGGAATCTAGAGCAGGTCCAGCAAGCCTAAACCATTGCCAACGAGAGGTGGGAGGAGGCCATGACTAATAATGAACTGTGTGACTAGGTGATCAAGGACAAGGAAGAGGCAGATGGTCGGATTGCGGAATTAGAGAAGGCCCTGGCAGAGGAGAGGGCCAAATTGGAATCTAAGAGGGCGGCGTACCCCGACTTGTGTATGGCGGCTGTAAAGCAATTCAAGGGATCTGCCGACTTCCAGATGGCCATTGATGCCGCTGTCGCCAGTAGCTTGCCGAAGGAGGGGGATGGGGCGGCTAGGCCGTCGGAAGCAGCCGCTAGAGGTAGGAGTGAAGAGGAAGTGATCCAAAGCTTCCAGTGGTCTGACTTCTACAAGCACGAGGTGAGCCAGTTCTGGGACAACGGTTGGATGACTTTCAAGTGTAAGGCGCAAGAGCTGTTCCCGGACGTAGACTTCAGCCTCATGAAGGTAGAATAATACGACGTCGCCCAGACTCCCTTGGACGAGGGGATTGAACATGAAGATCTTGCCTCCAGTGAGGAAGAGTGATCTAAGTGTAAAAATTTTGTTTTTGTTTGTTTGTTTGTTGTTGTTGTTATTTTTTTTTTAATGTAATTTCTGCAATGAATTGTATGAAAGCGTAAGTTTGTAAATAAAATAACGAGTTTTTTTTTTGTATTATTGTTGTCGTTATGCTTCTGTGTTGTAAATTTGGAATAATGAAAATGGCTGAGCAGAATTCAATAAACAATGGATGTAAAAATGAAACTTGTGTGTGAATTGTTAAACTTGTAAGTAAATTGTGATGTAAAAATGGTAAAAAAGCTTTAAAATGGGCAAACAAGTTAATTCAGTCTGAAAAAATGGGCAAACAAGTTAAAAATGGGCTAACTTGTATGATTAGTGAAAATGAATGGGCATGGACTTGGATTCTAATTAAGCTTCCGTTTGGGAAGTGGGTTGACTTTTTGGTTTTTTGGCTTTTTTGACTATTTTAACCTGGGCTAAAAAGTTTGGTTTGAGAAGGGTTTTTTGGCTTTTTTGACTTTTTTTTTGTAAGAAAATAGTGTAATGATTATGGCTTAGATGTGATGTTTTGTTTGTTGTGGCTAAAATAGCTTATTTTGTTTTTTGTGGCTAAAATAGCCAAAAAAAGCCTGGAAACCATCTTCCCAAACGGTGCCCTAGTATGGCAACAATTGAGACCAGCTTTGATTCAGACTTGCGGAATTCTTTATGCTAGTTTCGACTAAGACTGTGAGGGCTCTGCCGGGCTGAGGCTTTAATTAACTCAGTTTGGTTGAGCTCTTCGTGCTCAGTCTAGCTGAGGCTTAGGTTAATTCAGTCTGGCTGAGCTCTTCGTGCTCAGTCTGGCTAAGGCTTTAGTTAACTCAGGCTGCTCAGTCTGGCTGAGGCTTTAGCTAACTCAGTCTGGCTGAGCTCTTCATGTTCAATTTGGCTGAGGCTTTAGCTAACTCAGTCTGGCTGAGCTCATCGTGCTCGGTCTGGCTGAGGCTTAAGTTAACTCAGGCTGGTTGAGCTTTTCGTGCTCCGTCTAGCTGAGGCTTAAGTTAACTCAGGCTGGCTGAGCTCTTCGTGCTCAGTCTGGCTGAGACTTTAGCTAACTCAATTGTTATTGAAACACAACGCAGATAATGGAGACATAAAGTCATTGTCATTTAAGGCACAGCCTATTGATCACAAGTTTACACCATGTATGGAAAGGGGAAAAACGAACAAGTGTGCAGATCATCAAAAAGAACATACAACAATCGATCAATACAAAAATAGGAGATGCCATTTTACTGGAAATACCGCTTCAAGTGCTCGACATTCCATGGATGGGGGAGGTCTCTGCCTTCCATGTCCTAGAGTCGGTAAGTGCCTGGGCGAGGTCTGGCCTTAACAATGTAAAGTCCTTCCCATTTGGCTGCTAGCTTGCCCTCGGCGGGATTTTTGGTTGCAAAAGTTGCTTCGCGCAAGACGAGATCCCCTGCTGCGAACTCTCTCTGTCAGATTTTGCGGTTGTAGTGTGTTCTCATTTTCTGCTGATATGAGGCCCGTCTGACAGCAGTGGTCTCTCGGAGCTCTTCAATTAGGTCTAGGTCAGTCCGATGCAATTCTTCGGTTAGTTCTGGATCCTAGTGCAAAACCCTCGGGGTCGGTACGCCGATTTCCACTGGGATAACCGCCTCAGTGCCGTATGTTAAGCGGAAGAGGGTCTCCCCAGTAAGGGTTCAAACAGTAGTTCGATAAACTCAAAGTACGTTTGGTAGTTCCTCAGCCCAGAGTCCCTTAGCGGCTTCCAACTTGGTTTTGATGATCTTCAGGAGAGAACGATTGGTGACTTTGACTTGCCCATTGGCTTGGGGATGGCCTGGGGAAGAGAAACATGGCTTAATGTGGCGCTCGACATAGAATTTCCTGAACTTGGCATTGTCAAATTGTTTACCGTTGTCTGAGACGATGGCTTGAGGGATTCCAAATTGGCATACGATCGACTGCTAGATGAATCTGGTTGTGTTCCGTTCAGTGATTGTGGCAAGGGGCTCCACTTCTACCCATTTAGTGAAGTAATCAATGGCAACTACCGCGAACTTAGTTTGGCCCCTACCGGTAGGCAATGGACCAACTAAGTCGATGCCCCCCTTGGCGAATGGGTAGGGACTGCAGAGTGTGATCAATTTTGTAGGTGGAGCATGGGGGATGTTGGCAAAGCGCTAGCATTTATCACACTTAAGCACAAATTCAATGGCATCATGGTTGAGAGTAGGCCAGAAGTAGCCAGTGCGAAGGATTTTATGGGCCAGCGACCTGGCACCCGAATGATTACCACATACGCTCTTGTGGACTTCTCTCATCACATAGGTCGCTTGAGTAGGACTGAGACACTTGAGGTATGGGCGTGAAAATCCACGTTTGTACAGTAGGTCGCTAATGAGGATATAATTGGACGTTCGGGCTCTGACTTTGGCGGCCTGCTGTTTATCGTCTGGCGACTCCCCACTTGTCAAAAATAGAAGGATGTCTGTAGCCCATGGGATAAGTTCGTTTTGGAGGAAGTGAACCTCTTGCTGGTTTGGCGAAGAAGCCGGGTGGGCCAGGTATTCAAGGTGAACGCCCTGGCTGAGGTCTGACTGGTCGGCTGAGGCTAATTGGGCCATTTCATCTGCCTTGGAATTTTCTGACCGAGGGATGTGTTTGATATGGAAAGTATTGAAAAGGCAAACAAGAGGGAGTGCAATATCCCTGTAGGCTCGTATCGTGTCTTCCTTCATATTGAATTCCCTCGTAATCTGCCCGACGATCAATTGGGAATCACTAAACACTTGGATATGGCTTACACCAATGTCTTTGGCTAGGGGAAGACTTGCTATCAAGGCCTCATATTTGGCTTCATTATTGCTCGCGTCGAATAGGAAACAGAGGGCACACTTGAAATAACCGCCCTCGGGAGCGGTGAGGATGAGACCAGCCCCACTGTTTTCTTTGCGGGATGACCCATCGACATTGAGGA
This sequence comes from Camellia sinensis, assembly GCF_004153795.1. Classification (NCBI taxonomy): domain Eukaryota; kingdom Viridiplantae; phylum Streptophyta; class Magnoliopsida; order Ericales; family Theaceae; genus Camellia; species Camellia sinensis. Next base: position 450,545 of record NW_021030141.1, read on the forward strand.
TCCAGGAATGGGGGTCTTCTACCCCAGTGTCGAATTGCTTTGGCAGAGAGGGCGTGGTTGGAGTGGGATTGGTGAATTCCAAGATAAAATCGGCGATAGCCTGTCCTTTGATCACTGTTCGAGGTCGGTAAGAGATTTCAAATTGGCTGAGCTCGACCGACCATTGTATAAGTCTCCCTGATAGCTCTGGTTGTTGCATTACCTTCTTCAAAGGTTGATCAGTGAGGACCAGTATGGAGTGAGCTTGGAAGTAAGGTCGGAGTCATCTTGAGGCGATGACCAAGGCAAGGGCCATTTTTTCTAGCAGAGGGTAGTTCTGTTCTGCCCCCCTGAGAGCTCGGCTAATATAATAAATCAGACGCTGTACAGAGCTGTTTTTCTTGATGAGAGCCGCACTGGTTGCGGTGTTTGATACGGCTAAGTAGAGAAAAAGGGTTTCGTCTGAGAGCGCCTGAGAGAGTAGAGGGGGGTTGTCCATGCACTGCTTCAACTGTTGAAAGGCCTCTTCGGATTCGGTGGTCCACTCAAAGGTCTATCGGAGGACTTTGAAAAAGGGAAGGCACTTGTCTGTTGCGAGGGGAAATAAAACGGTTGAGGGCGGCGACTCTGTCGGTAAGCCGTTGAACCTTATTAACTGTTCTGGGAGAGTACATTTCTATCAGGGCCTTGATTTTTTTGGGGTTGGCCTCGATACCTCGCTGACTAACCATAAAACCCAAGAATTTCCCAGATCTTATGCCGAAGGTGCACTTCTCCGGATTCAGCTTCATTTGATACTTGCGTAGGGTGTGGAAGGTCTCTCGTAGGTCTGTCAGATGATCAGAGGAGAGTTTGCTCTTGACAAGCATGTCATCGACGTATACTTCCATGTTCTGACCTATCTGATAATGAAATACGACATTGACTAACCGTTGGTAAGTTGCTCTAGCATTTTTCAATTCGAACGGCATAACACGATAGTGGTAAGTTCCCCTGTCTGTGATAAAGGAGGTGTGTTTTTGGTCAGCCGAGTGCATCAGAATTTGATTGTAGCCGGAGAAGGAGTCCATGAAACTGAGCATCTGATGTCCAGTAGTGGCGTCGACGAGCAGATCTATGCGGGGGAGAGGATAACTATCTTTGGGGCAAGCTCGGTTAAGGTCAGAGTAGTTGACGCAGAGTCGCCATTTTCCGTTGTTTTTACGGACTAGGACCACATTTGACAGCCATTTAGGGTAGTCCACGTTCTTGACGAACCGTACCTTCAGTAGTTTGTCTACCTTAGAGGCAATAAGGGCGTTGCGTTCTGGGTGAAAGACACGTTGCTTCTGGCGGAAAGGTCGGAAGTGGGACTCGATGTTGAGCCGTTGCGTGATGAAGGAGGGATCGATACCCGGCATGTCAGAATGGGTCCAGGCAAATACATCATTGTGTTCGGTTAGGAGGGTTGTGAGGTCAGCCTTGGCTTGGGAGGATAGTTGACTGCCGATCTTGGCTGTTTTTGTTGGATTGGTGGGGTTGATGGGGATTTCAACAAGTTCTTCCATCGGTTCCCCTTTGACTAATTCGTCTTCGTCTCGGACGTCAAGTCCTTTGATGATCATAGCCTCCTTCAGTTTGACCTTGTAGACACCCCATTTTTGACCGACCTTGAGACTCAGACGTCACCAGTTGAGCGCTTGGTGATATTGCATATCGTGCTCGTTCAGAAGTTTCAGAGCCTCGGCTGCGAGCCCTGCCTCCGGACTTCCGAACCCTCTTCTGTACCTTGCCTCGGTGTAACAACCCTCATACTGTTTACCGACTTATGACTGATTGATTACCGATAACCATCGATTACCATTAAACTGAATTGATTATGACTGATAATTGAACTGATTATCGCGCCATCTTGCACACCTCATTGCGCAGTTTTCTGCACACTAGTTGCATTTTGCATGCATTTTATCGCACCATCTTGCGCACCTCATTGCGCAGTTTTGTGCGCACTACTCGCATTTTGTGTGCATTTTATCGCGATATGTTGCGCACCTCGTCGCACTGTTTTGTCCACATTAATTGCATTTTGCATGCATTCTATCGCCCCATCTTGCGCACCTCATTGCGCAGTTTTGTGCATACTAGTCTCACTTTGCATCCATTTTATCGCGTTATCTTGCGCACCTCATTGCCCTGTTTTGTGCACATTACTTGCGTTTTGCACGAATTTTATCGCGCTATCTTGCAAAATCTCATGGCGCAGTTTTGTGCACACTACTTGCATTTTGCATGCATTTTATCGCGCCATCTTGCGCACCTCATTGCGTAGTTTTGTGCGCAGTACTTGCATTTTGCATGCATTTTATCGCGATATCTTGCGCACCTCGTCGCACTGTTTTGTGCACACTACTTGCATTTTGCATGCATTTTATCGTGCTATCTTGCGCACCTCCCTGTACTGTTTTGTGCACATTACTTGCATTTTGCATGCATTTTATTGCACTATCTTGCGCACCTCGTCGCGCTATTTTCTGCACATTACTTGCATTTTGCATGCATTTTATCGCGCTATCTTGCGCACCTCACTGCACCGTTTTACGCACATTACTTGCATTTTGCACGCATTTTATCGCGCTGTCTTGCGCACCTCGTTGCGCAGTTTTGTGCACACTACTTGCATTTTGCATGCATTTTATCGCGCCATCTTGCGCACCTCATCGCGCTGTTTTGTGCAAAATACTTGCATTTTGCATGCATTTTATCGCGCTATCTTGTGCACCTCATTGCACTGTTTTGTGCACATTTCTTGCATTTTGTATACATTTTATCGCGCTATCTTGCGCACCTCATTGCGCAGTTTTGTCCACACTACTTGCATTTTACATGCATTTTATCGCGCCAACTTGCGCACCTCATTGCGCTGTTTTGTGCAAAATACTTGCATTTTGCATGCATTTTATCGCGCTATCTTGTGCACCTCATTGCACTGTTTTGTGCACATTTCTTGCATTTTGCATACATTTTATCGCGCTATCCTGCAAACCTCATCGCGTTATTTTCTGCACATTACTTGCATTTTGTATGCATTTTATCGCGCTATCTTGCGCACCTCATTGCACTGTTTTATGCACAGTACTTGCTTTTTGCACGCATTTTATCGCGCTATCTTGCACACCACATTGCGCAGTTTTGTGCACACTACTTGCATTTTGCATGCATTTTATCGCGCTATCTCGCGCACCTCATTGCCCTGTTTTGTGCACATTACTTACATTTTGCACGCATTTTATCGCGCTATCTTGCGCACCTCATTGCGCAGTATTGTGCACACTACTTGCATTTTGCATGCATTTTTTCGCGCCATCTTGCGCACCTCATTGCGTAGTTTTGTGCCCACTACTTGCATTTTGCATGCATTTTATCAAGCTATCTTACGCACCTCATTGCACTGTTTTGTGCACATTACTTGCATTTTGCAAGCATTTTATCGCGCTATCTTGCGCACCTCATCGCGCTGTTTCCTGCACATTACTTGCATTTTGCATGCATTTTATGGCGCTATCTTGCGCACCTCATTGCACTATTTTATGCACATTACTTGCATTTTGCACGCATTTTATCGCGCTATCTCGCGCACCTCATTCCGCAGTTTTGTGCACCCTACTTGCATTTTGCATGCATTTTATCGCGGCATCTTGCGCACCTCATTGCGTAGTATTGTGCACACTACTTGTATTTTGCATGCATTTTATGGCGGTATCTTGCGCCCCTCATTGCACAGTTTTGTGCACATTACTTGCATTTTGCCCGCATTTTGTCGCGCTATCTTGAGAACCTCAATGAGCAGTTTTGTGCACACTACTTGCATTTTGCGTGCATCTTATCGCGCCATCTTGCGCACCTCATTGCGCAGTTTTGTGCGCACTACTTGCATTTTGCGTGCATTTTATCGCGATATGTTGTGCACCTCGTCGCACTGTTTTGTGCACATTACTTGCATTTTGCATGCATTCTATCGCGCAATCTTGCGCACCTCATTGCGCAGCTTTGTGCATACTAGTCGCATTTTGCATGCATTTTATCGCGTTATCTTGCTCACCTCATTGCCCTATTTTGTGCACATTACTTGCATTTTGCACGAATTTTCTCGCGCTATCTTGCGCATCTCATTGCGCAGTTTTGTGCACACTACTTGCATTTTGCATGCATTTTATCCCGCCATCTTGCGCATCTCATTGCGCAGTTTTGTGCGCAGTACTTGCATTTTGCATGCATTTTATCGCGATATCTTGTGCACCTCGTCGCACTGTTTTGTGCACACTACTTGCATTTTGCATGCATTTTACCGCACTATCTTGCGCACCTCCCTACACTGTTTTGCGCACATTACTTGCATTTTGCATGCATTTTATCGCACTATCTTGCGCACCTCATCGAGCTATTTTCTGCACATTACTTGCATTTTGCATGCATTTTACCGCGCTATCTTGCGCATCTCACTGCTCTGTTTTTCGCGCATTACTTGCATTTTGCACGCATTTTATCGCGCCATCTCGCGCACCTCATTGCCCAGTTTTGTGCACACTACTTGCATTTTGCATGCATTTTATCGCGCCATCTTCCGCACCTCATTGCGCTGTTTTGTGCAAAATACTTGCATTTTGCATGCATTTTATCGCGCTATCTTGTGCACCTCATTGCACTGTTTTGTGCACATTTCTTGCATTTTGCATAAATTTTATCGTGCTATCTTCCCAACCTCATCGCGCTGTTTTCTGCACATTACTTGCATTTTGCACGCATTTTATCGCGCTATCTTGGGCAACTCATTGCACTATTTTATGCATAGTACTTGCATTTTGCACGCATTTTTTCGCGCTATCTTGCACACCTCATTGCGCAGTTTTGTGCACACTACTTGCATTTTGCATGCATTTTATCGCGCCATCTTGCGCACCTCATTGCGCAGTTTTGTGCACACTACATGTATTTTGCATGCATTTTATAGCGGTATCTTGCGCACCTCATTGCACAGTTTTGTGCACATTACTTGCCTTTTTCCCGCATTTTATCGCGCTGTCTTGCGCACCTCATTGCGCAGTTTTGTGCACACTACTTGCATTTTGCATGCATTTTATCACGCCATCTTGCGCACCTCATTGCGCAGTTTTGTGCGCACTACTTGCATTTTGTGTGCATTTTATCGCGACATGTTGCGCACCTCGTCGCACTGTTTTGTGCACATTAATTGCATTTTGCATGCATTCTATCGCCCCATCTTGCGCACCTCATTGCGCAGTTTTGTGCATACTAGTCGCATTTTGCATGCATTTTATCGCGTTATCTTGCGCACCTCATTGCCCTATTTTGTGCACATTACTTGCGTTTTGCACGAATTTTATCGCGCTATCTTGCGCATCTCATGGCGCAGTTTTGTGCACACTACTTGCATATTGCATGCATTTTATCGCGCCGTCTTGCGCACCTCATTGCACAGTTTTGTGCGCAGTACTTGCATTTTGCATGCATTTTATCGCGATATCTTGCGCACCTCGTCGCACTATTTTGCATGCATTTTATCGCGCTATCTTGCGCACCTCCCTGCACTGTTTTGTGCACATTACTTGCATTTTGCATGCATTTTATCGTGCTATCTTGCGCACCTCGTCGCGCTATTTTCTGTACATTACTTGCATTTTGCATGCATTTTATCGCGCTATCTTGCGCACCTCACTGCACTGTTTTACGCACATTACTTGCATTTTGCACGCATTTTATCGCGCTATCTTGCGCACCTCATTGCGCAGTTTTGTGCACACTACTTGCATTTTGCATGCATTTTATCGCGCCATCTTGCGCACCTCATTGCGCTGTTTTGTGCAAAATACTTGCATTTTGCATGCATTTTATCGCACTATCTTGTGCACCTCATTGCACTGTTTTGTGCACATTTCTTGCATTTTGCATACATTTTATCGCACTATCTTGCGAACCTCATCGCGCTGTTTTCTGCACATTACTTGCATTTTGCATGCATTTTATCGCGCTATCTTGCGCACCTCATTGCACTATTTTATGCACAGTACTTGCATTTTGCACGCATTTTATCGCGCTATCTTGCACACCTCATTGCGCAGTTTTGTGCACACCACTTGCATTTTGAATGCATTTTATCGCGCCATCTTGCGCACCTCATTGCGTAGTTTTGTGCACACTACTTGCATTTTGCATGCATTTTAACGCGCTATCTTGCGCACCTCATTGCACTGTTTTGTGCACATTACTTACATTTTGCACGCATTTTTTCGCGCTGTCTTGCGCACCTCATTGCGCAGTATTGTGCACACTAATCGCATTTTGCATGCATTTTATCGCGCCATCTTGCGCACCTCATTGCGCAGTTTTGTGCACACTACTTGCATTTTGCATGCATTTTATCAAGCTATCTTACGCACCTCATTGCACTGTTTTATGCACATTAATTGCATTTTGTAAGCATTTTATCGCGCTATCTTGCGCACCTTATCGCGCTATTTTCTGCACATTACTTGCATTTTGCATGTATTTTATCGCGCTATCTTGCGCACCTCATTGCACTGTTTTATGCACATTACTTGCATTTTGCACGCATTTTATCGCGCTATCTTGCGCAACTCATTGCGCAGTTTTGTGCACTCTACTTGCATTTTTCATGCATTTTATCGCGCCATCTGGCGCACCTCGTTGCGCAGTTTTGTGCACACTACTTGTATTTTGCATGCATTTTATTGCAGTATATTACGCTCCTCATTGCACAGTTTTATGCACATTACTTGCATTTTGCATGCATTTTATCGCGCTATCCTGCGCACCTCATCGCGCTATTTTCTGCACATTACTTGCATTTTGAATGCATTTTATCGCGCTATCTTCCGCACCTCATTGCACTGTATTATGCACATTACTTGCATTTTGGGCGCGTTTTATCGCGCTATCTTGCGCACCTGATTGCGCAGTTTTGTGCACACTACTTGCATTTTGCATGCATTTTATCGCGCTCTCTTGCACACCTCATCGTAGAGCGTTGGGTACGTTACCTGCATTTTGCATGCATTTTATCGCGCCATCTTGGGCATCGCGTAATTTTACGCTGTGTCCATCACTTGGATTTTGCATGCATGTTATCGCGCTATCTTGCCCACCTCATCGCACAGTTCTGTGCACATTACTTGGATTTTGCTTGCATTTTGTCGCGCTATCTTGCGCACCTCATCACACAGTTTTGTGCACATTACTTGCATTTAGTATGCGTTTTATCGCGCTATTTTGCGCACCTCATTGCACTGTTTTATGCACCTTACTTGCATTTTGCATGCATTTTATCGCGCTATCTTGCGCACCTCATCGCACAGTTTTATGCACACTACTTGCATTTTGCATGCATTTTATCACGCTATCTTACGCACCTCATTGTGCCGATTTGTGCATTTTGCACGCATTTTATCGCGCCATCTTGCACACCTCATTGCGCAGTTATGTGCACACTACTTGCATTTTGCATGCATTTTATCGCGCTATCTTGTGCACCTCATCGCGCTGTTTTCTGCACATTACTTGCATTTTGCATGCATTTTATCGTGCTATCTTGCGCACCTCACTGCACTGTTTTACACACATAACTTACATTTTGCACGCATTTTATCGCGCTATCTTGCGCACCTCATTGCGCAGTTTTGTGCACACTACTTGCATTTTGCATGCATTTTATCACGGTATCTTGCGCACCTCATTGCCCTATTTTGTGCACATTACTTGCATTTTGCATGCATTTTATCACGCTATCTTACGCACCTCATTGCGCCGATTTGTGCATTTTGCACGCATTTTATCGTGCCATCTTGCACACCTCATTGCGCAGATTTGTGCATACTACTTGCATTTTGCATGCATTTTATCACGCTATCTTACACACCTCATTGCACTGTTTTGTGCACATTACTTGCATTTTGCAGGCATTTTATCGCGCTATCTTGCGCACCTCATCGCGCTGTTTTCTGCACATTACTTGCATTTTGCATGCATTTTATCGCGCTATCTTGCACACCTCATTGCACTGTTTTGTGCACATTACTGGCATTTTGCATCCATTTTATCGCGCTATCTTGCGCACCTCATCGCGCTAGTTTTTGCATATTACTTGCATTTTGCATGCATTTTATCGCGCTATCTTGCACACCTCATTGCACTGTTTTATGCACACTACTTGCATTTTGCATGCATTTTATCACGCTATCTTACACACCTCATTACACTGTTTTGTGCACATTACTTGCATTTTGCATCCATTTTATCGCGCTATCTTGCGCACCTCATCGCGCTGTTTTCTGCACATTACTTGCATTTTGCATGCATTTTATCGCGCTATCTTGCACACCTCATTGCACTGTTTTATGCACACTACTTGCATTTTGCAGGCATTTTATCGCGCTATCTTGCGCAACTCATTGCGCAGTTTTGTGCACTCTACTTGCATTTTGCATGCATTTTATCGCGCCATCTTGCGTACCTCATTGCGCAGTTTTGTGCACAGTACTTGCATTTTGCATGCATTTTATCGCGGTATCTTACGAACCTCATTGCACAGTTTTGTGCACATTACTTGCATTTTGCGTGCATTTTTTCGCGCTATCTTACGCACCTCATCGCGCTGTTTTCTGCACATTACTTACATTTTGCATGCATTTTATCGCGCTATCTTGCGCACCTCATCGCACTATTTTTGGTACATTACTTGCATTTTGCACGCATTTTATCGCGCTATATTGCGCACCTCATCGCACAGTTTTGTGCACATTACTTGCATTTTGCATGCATTTTATCGCGCTATCTTGCGCACCTCATCGCACAATTTTGTGCACATTACTTGCATTTTGTATGCTTTTTATCGCGCTGTTTTGCGAACCTCATCGCGCTATATTGCGCACCTCATTGCGCTGTTCTGTGCACATTACTTGAATTTTGCATGCATTTTATCGCGCTATCTTGTGCACCTCATCGCGCTGTTTTCTGCACATTACTTGCATTTTGCATGCATTTTATCGTGCTATCTTGCGCACCTAACTGCACTGTTTTACGCACATAACTTACATTTTGCACGCATTTTATCGCGCTATCTTGCGCACCTCATTGCGCAGTTTTGTGCACACTACTTGCATTTTGCATGCATTTTATCGCGGTATCTTGCGCACCTCATTGCCCTGTTTTGTGCACATTACTTGCATTTTGTATGCATTTTATCGTGCTATCTTGCGCACCTCATCGCGCTGTTTTCTACACATTACTTGCATTTTGCAGGCATTTTATCGCGCTATGTTGCGCACCTCATTGCACTGTTTTAGGCACATTACTTGCGTTTTGCACGAATTTTATCGCGCTATCCTGCGCACCTCATTACGCAGTTTTGTGCACTCTACTTGCATTTTGCATGCATTTTATCGTGCCATCTTGCGCACCTCATTGCGCAGTTTTGTACACACTATTTGCATTTTGCATGCATTTTATCGCGCTATCTTGCGCACCTCATTCCACTATTTTATGCACATTACTTGCATTTTGCACGCATTTTATCGCGCTATCTTGTGCACCTCAATGCTCAGTTTTGTGCACTCTGCTTGCATTTTGCATGCATTTTATCACGGTATCATGCGCACCTCATGGCACTGTTTTGGGCAGATTACTTGCATTTTGCAAGCATTTTATCGCGCTATCTTGCGCACCTCATCGCGCTGTTTTCTGCACATTACTTGCATTTTGAACGCATTTTATCGCGCTATCTTGCGCACCTCATTGCACTGTATTATGCATATTACTTGCATTTTGCACGCATTTTATCGCGCTATCTTGCGCACCTCATTGCGCAGTTTTGTGCACACTACTTGCATTTTGCAAACAATTTATCGCGCTATCTTGCGCACCTCATTGCCTTGTTTTGTGCACATTACTTTGCATTTTGCACGCATTTTATCGCGCTATGTTGCGCTCCTCATTGCCCTATTGTGTGCACACTACTTGCATTTTGCATGCATTTTATTGTGCTTTCTTGCGCACTTCGTTGTACTGTTTTACGCACATTACTTGCATTTTGCACGCATTTTATCGCGCCATCTTGCACACCTCATTGCGCAGTTTTGTGCACACTACTTGCATTTTGCATGCATTTTATCGTGCTATCTTGCGCACCTCGTGGCACTGTTTTGCGCACATTACTTGCATTTTGCATGCATTTTATCGCGCTATCTTGCGCACCTCATCGCGCTGTTTTGGGCACATTACGTGCATTTTGCATGCATTTTATGACGCTATCTTCCGCACCTCATTGCACTGTTTTGCGCACATTACTTTGCATTTTGCATGCATTATATTGTGCTATCTTGCGCACCTCATCGCGTTGTTTTTTGCACACTTCTTGCATTTTGCATGCATTTTATCGCGCTATCTTGCGCACCTCATCGTACAGCTTTGTGCACGTTACCTGTATTTTGCATGCATTTTATCGCGCCATCTTGGGCATCGCGCAATTTTACGCTGTGTCCTTTACTTGTATTTTGCATGCATTTTATCGCGCTATATTGCGCACCTCATCGCACTATTTTGTGTACATTACTTGCATTTTGCATGCATTTTATCACGCTATCTTGCGCACCTCATCGCACAGTTTTGTGCACATTACTTGCATTTTGCATGCATTTTATCGCGCTATCTTCTGCATCTCATCGCACAGTATTGTGCACATTACTTGCATTTTGTATGCTTTTTATGGCGCTATTTTGCGAACCTCATCGCGCTGTTTTGTGCACACTACTTGCATGTCGCATGCATTTTATCGCGCTATCTTGCGCACCTCATTGCACTGTTTTGTGCACATTACTTGCATTTTGCATGAATTTTATCGCGCTATCTTGCGCACCTCATCGCGCTGTTGTCTGCACATTACTTGCATTTTGCATTCACTTTATCACGCTATCTTGCGCACCTCACTGGACTGTTTTACGCACATTACTTGCATTTTGCACGCATTTTTTCGCGCTATCTTGCGCACCTCATTGCACTGTTTTGTGCACATTACTTGCATTTTGCATGCATTTTACCGCGCTATCTTGCGCACCTCATCGCGCTGTTTTCTACACTTTACTTGCATTTTGCTTGCATTTTATCGGGCCATCTTGCGCACCTCATTGAGCAGTTTTGTACACACTACTTGCATTTTGCATACATTTTATCGCGCTATCTTGCGCACCTCATTGCACTGTTTTGTGCACATTACTTGCATTTTGCACCGTGTGGCATAATTCTAGTAGGACTCTTATTTCTCCATGCAGAGTCCTCCTAGGATTCATACTCCTAAGGATAATGCTTATCCTTTTACACCCTCCCCCACTGCTTAAACCAAGTGGGATGGTTTTCTCCATGGCCGAATCACCATTTGGCCAAAGTAACACTGGCTATGCTGAGCCACAGAGAAGACCGAACTATCCTTAGCTCGGTTTTCTCTTCCAACTCCTTATCTCGGCTTTCCCCCGTTCAACCATGATGCGTTTAGACCAAGCTTCTGAGTAGCAAGCTCTGGCCGACCTAACCACAATACACCGCGACCGAATTAACCCCGAAACCGGACTAACATCAAGTTACCTCCAGACCGGAGTAGCCTTATACCATCTAGGGCCGAAGCAATTACTCCTCTCCTAAACCGGAGTAACCATACCTCTCCTGGGCCGGAGTAACTATGCTTCTTTTGGACCGGAATATCATTGCGGCCTTTTACTGAGTCCTTCACACTTTGGGCCTCAAAGCCCAATCACGCAGCTCGGCCCAATTCTTCTCAAAAATTACCCTCTCAAATGATGTATTTAGTTGAGAGATTTGGAAAAGAATTTACAAAAAAAAAAATTGTAAAACTAGTTAAAATATAAATATATTTTATTCACATTTTATCTATCTTTTCTTTTTTTCTTTTTAAATCCTTTTACAAAATTTTCAACCAAACACAGTATAAAAGATTGAAAAATCACCAACACCTTCAGTCGGAGTAGGTAGATCGGTAGGTTGTATTAGAGCATCTCCAACGGTGAACCAAAATTTTCACCAAATTTAAGTAAAAAAAAGTCAATTTTCTCAATCTGATACTATTTGCTCCAACCGTGCATCAAAAGAGAAGTGGTCAACCGGTAAGGTAAAAATATATATATATATATATATATATTTACCTGTTTGAACTTTTTTGACTGGTTTGAACCTACCTATTTGAAAGGAAACCGGTCGACCGGTTGGTCAACCGGCCGGACAACCGGTTGGTTGACCGGTTGGCCCACCTCAACGGTAATGCACAGTGAAATGGTGAAATCTGGAGCCTATTCTCACTTTGATGAATTTTTTGTTTCATTCTCATTTTGATACCAATTTGGTGAAACCATTAAAACTCCAAAAAGTGACTTTTTCATCAAATTTCAATTCTGATGCAAAGTTTGATTCACCGTTAGAGATGGTCTTACAAGATCAATCTTATCATCCCAATAGCAGAGAAATCTATATAAATATAAGTGTGTATATATATATATATATATAGAGAGAGAACCTTAGCTGGTTGTGGAGTGATGGACAAAGGAGGACATGGGGAGGATTGCAATCAAAATTGATGATACAACAACAGATCAAAAAGCTAAGCCGGCAATAAGGGGGAAAAAAAAAACCGTTTGATTTTCTGTCTAGAGAGAGAAAGATTGTTCGGATTGGTTGTGTAGCATCACCGCACATAGGGCTTAGGGCCCCGCACGTGCGGAAAACAGGGCAGTGGTGTTGTGTATTTTGCTTAAATTGCAGGTGCGGGAGGCAGGTGCGGTGTTGGTCACCGCACGTGCGGCTGGGACACTCGCACGTGCAACCTTCACCCCCGCACGTGCGGCCCTTTTGGGCAGGCCTGGTTTGTTTTTTGCTCCTCTTAATTCCACCTTCCAGGCCTCCGTTTGCATGGTTTTGTTTTCATGTGCATATGTTATCTCATGAACACGAGTGAATTAAAGAACAAAATTGTACCCAAATGGTTAGCAACGGATAGGAACCGAAACAATGAACATCGAATAGAAACCAAATAAATAAAGAATGCATAGAACCGATCGAATGATTGACTGTATTTTGAGTAGCATTGTGGGAATGTGATTGTAATCATGTTATGCTTGACTTTATTTGTTAGGTCGGACACCGAATCGTTAGTACGTGTATCAATAAGCCCACTGTAAGTAACACTGTTGTAAAGATATGTTCAAATTGTATTTTTTTTTTTTGAATGATAAATTATATTGTTTCTGAACTGCCACTTTTTATCAATTGAATGATGACCCTTTTTTTGAACTATATTTGTGGCATCCATAGCATATTACTATTGTTATTGTTATTGATATCACTGTTGTTATAGAGATCTCTGTCAGTTCTAATTCTTGGAACTATTGTTTATAGTTTTATGGCCATCAATTGGTTGCTTGGTCTTTATGACCTATTGTATTGTTACTATCGGATGTACCACGTATGACCTATGCAAATATGATTGATTGAATTGAACGATTGTACAATTGATTGACAAAAAGATATTGATTAAAAATGTTCTGTTGATAATTGATTGTTTTAAATACTGTAAGGACATCATTCTTAACCTTTTTACATAACTGTTATTCACTGGGCTCGAGCTAACTGTTTACTATGTATATGTTGGTGATCGAGCACTGGATCAAAGCTAGTGGCGACGACCTGAACCCTTGTTTTGTCAAGCCAGCTATTGCGCCTTACCGCGAGGTACTGAAGTAACACGCGTCTTGGCTTGGGTGTTTTGAATTCACCCTTTTGGATTATGATTATAAACTATAATTGTGTTTTGGTTTTTGTATTCCTATTTTGGTGATGGGATTAAGTCTTTGGATTTGTACTATATTTTTTTGAATATGCTTGGACTGTAGGTTTATGACCGATGCGTCTAGACTATATGTATAAAAGTTTATTTTCATTTAGGTCCTCACAGCTCATTGGACGTTGTATGTTATTGTTGATTGGCTTCTACCAACTCCTTTATATTGTATTATTATAATTATTGTTAAACATGCTTTCGGTAATCACGGATTATTGGCCGGTTACGATGTTAAACTTATAGGGGTGGGTTTGGATCGTGACATGCTTGGTTTGGTTTGGTGTTGGATTTTTTTTAATTTTTAAACACACCTAATATAAATATACTTATAAAGTATAATATTTGTGAAAAAATATTTTAAAAATTTACTAAATATCATAAATTCAAAATATATATGTATTTATTATAAAATTCAGTACTTTTTTTGTATTTTTATGTATTTGTTAATTTTTGAAATATATTTTTACAAACATTTTATTATTTATATACATATAAGTAAGGTGCATCTAAAAAAGTATAAAAAAAAATTGCTTAAAATTTTAAAAATATTCACTAAAAATTTAAAAAAATAAGAAAAATAAAAAAACTCAATTTTAAAAAAAATAAGTTCAAAAAATTGAAACAAATACACTGATTAATTATATATTTTTTATCTGAGACTTTTCTAAAAGTGAGATTATGCTATTTTTTCATATCTCAATTTTGTGAGATTGAAGATGAAAACACGCTACTCCCTCCGTCCCAAAATATTGGTCCCTTTTGGGGAATCTAACTTTTTTTGGTAGTACACTCATTACATTTGAAAAAAGTTGGTTTTCCAAAATTGCCCTTTTGATAGTACATTTTTTGGGAATATCAATGTCATAATTGTACTTTTTAAATTGTTTATTAATTTAAAAGAAGGGCAAAATAGGAAATTTACAATATTTTTGTACTTGATTTATAAAGAGGGACTAATATTTTGGGACAATGAAAAATGGAATAAGGGACTAATATTTTGGGACGGGAGGGAGTATAGAAAATATTTCAAAGACGGTTAAGACGTTAGATATTGAAGGTATTTTATTTTTATTTTTATTGAGAAGTATATGTTTTCTGAAATATTGTGGTAAAGAGTATTTTTTTATTAGATGATATTTTGTTTCCAGTTTTGTCATTTATTTTAATCTATTTGATCAAATCTTTTTTTATGTGTTTAATTTTTTGAAACCTATTTGTTCAAATTTATATCTGTTGAAATTAACCTAATTTATTTTTTTTGGATAAATTACCAATAGATCATAATAATTGGATTTAATTCTCATCAAATTATTGAAAATAAATGTTAGTAAAACCGTCGCTAAAAAAAAATTGTGATGATTTTTTCCATATGTCGTTAAAAATTGATAATTAGTGAATTTTTGTCACTATTTTTATAAATTATCGTTAAAATTTACAATTAATAACGTTTTTCTCTGACTAATTTTTCAAAATGTCACTAAAAGTTGAAAATTAGTGACATTTTTTTATGATATTTTTTGAAACTGTTGCTAAAACTCATAATTAGTCACATTTTTTGTGACAAAATTTTCAAACTGTCATTAAAAATTAACAATTAGTGACTTTTTTAATAGTGTTTGATGAAAAAGTCATTAATTAGTATAGAACGTATTGGACAATAAGTCCACCTATTAGGACCTACACGCAAGTCCCCAATTTTTTTCTATTTGTTGAAAGTTACTATGTATGTTTCCTATCTGTTGAAATTCACGAGGCTTTGTTTTTCTTATTTGATTAATATTTTTTTTAATCCCAAATTTTATCTATACAAATTTATCTATACAAAAATTTGCAAAGCGTATTTTTCCTATCTGTTGAAATTTACCAAACTTATTTTCCTATCTGTTTAATTTTTTATTCTATCTATTTGTTGAGCCTATCTATTCAAATATTTTCATTTTATCTATTGAAACAACATAACACCGTATAGATACATACATATAGAAACAACACAACACCACAGGTACACAGATACATACACATAGAAACAACACAATACCACGGATATATACACACAGATATACATACACATTATATGAGCTATTCCAAAATAAATTAACTTTTTGATGGATGGATGGGGCCATGAAAGGAATCCCAACTTCTTCAAGATTCAACAACAAAACTCATATCTTCTTATCAGTATAAGCCATAACAGATGCATCTTGAGTTTTAGAAGCCAATAAAGCTTCCAAACACAATAAATAATATATATATATAGCCAGCTCGCTCTATCTAGTTCCTAGGACAACGAGCTCCGCCTTTGGGGCCTCGATGGATTCAAACTCAGAAAGAACATAGACTTAGCTACTATTAACTTCTTACTCTGTAGGCATTGAGGACTGTAGATCATTTTAGAAAAGTAAGGAAAATCGTCAATCTGAGTGTTCGCGATCCACACTGGCAACAAAAAAGGCGATAACGAACAGCACAAAAAGAAGGTAATAGCGTACAACACAAAGAGATTTGAATCTGCAAGTCAATTCGATAAGATATGGTGCTGATTCACGAGTATCAGAGTTGAGCGAGAGTGTAACATGCTCGGGGGGTACCCACACGCATTGAACAGATCAGACCCTCTGTCTCTTTGATCTAGTCTCACGAGTACAATGTGAAACATAGATGAGAGTCCTGTAATACCCATGTTCTGTATTATGTTAATTGGTCCTTAATATGGGTATGATTATGTGTTTAATATAATTTTGTGTGCCATTATGTGAAAATATGTGGTTTTGAATTTCTATCTGTTCACTGTAAGAATATCTGATTGATTATCTGCTTTGGAAATTAAATCGAATGCCTTATCGGCCACAGAAATCTAATTTGATTACGCCATTGTGATTGGCATAATTTTTAGAGTCTATGGTGAAGTTCAATTGAAAAATGAATTCAGATCAGATTAAATTGTTGAATCAATGCTCAATTATTTATTATTATTATTATATTGAATTAGTGGGATTTGTTGTATAAGGGCACTACACCCTCAATTCTCCTCCTTGTTGCATTTTGGCTGATCTTGAGCTCTAAAATAGAGAGAGGGCCGGCTAGAGAGAGAGAAAGAGAGAAACAATTGAAGATTTGCTCAAGAAGCTTGAATAAATTGAAGGCTAGCTCAAGAATTAACCTTAATTTGGAGGATTAAAGCTCCTAGGTGAGTAAATTTATGAGTTTGAGCTTGTAATTTGTGAATTAAAGATTAATTGGTGATTAAGAACAAGAGTTGTGCTTTAATTGATGAATTTGAAGTTAAAATGCACATGCATATATAGGATCATCATAATTTTGCATAATCAAGCATGTATTAAGTTGAATATGAAAAAATGAGTGTTAAATCATACATGCAAGTATGTTTTTGTTGAGTTTCATGAGAGTGAACACCATTTGCATCATCTAGGTTGTGAATAAGGGTAATACATCACATGCATGTACAAATTATAAGAATAGGAGCTTTGAATGCATGAATTTGCATGTTGAAAATGAGTTTGGTGTCAATTAGGACATGCATGTGTTTGATTTATGAATTTGAGCTCCATATTGATGTAAATGAGTGTTTGTATCATGATAGTATAAATATATTTGAAGTTTGAGCCAAAAATTATGAGTTTGGAACCTTTGGAGGTCGAATTGGGCTCAAGAACAAATTCTGGAAAACCCAGAATTCTTGATGTCCGCTCGAGCGGGGAAACCGCTGCTCGAGCGTGAAATACGAGCTTCAGTATATTTTGCAGACATGGCTTCCGCTCGAATGGGGAGCTATGTAGACAGATCTTCAGCTCGAGCGGCCGAGTTCGCGCTCAAGCGTGAAATTCATGCAACCAGTACTTTTGCAGATCTCATGGGTCCGCTCGAGCGGGGAAGTCCACGCTCGAGCGAGGACCCTGTTTTCTGAAATTTTGAAAAGACATTTTGTGTTTCATTTTCTGTTCTCTTTCACTTCTAAGTACTCTTAGGCATACATTGAGCATTGTAATTGAGTTAAAGAGATAAGAATGAAGCCTAAAGAGGAAAATGTGAATTTAGAGCAGATTGAATTGTTTGTGACCCTTTTGTGTTCATGGAATGTGTAGGGTCGAGCTCCAGGGTAAACCAACCAACCGATCACTGTGAGTAATGTCTTAACAAGATATTTGAGATATGTTATTGTTCAACTGTTTACGTCTACGTAAGTTTTATAAGCTCATTAATTTGAATAGTGGACAACGATTGACATGAATGTTGGGCCGAAGGCCAATTGATATAAATGATTGGGCCGAAGGGCGATTGGCATGAATGATTGGGCCGAAGGCTAATTGACATGAATGATTGGTCCAAAGGCCAATTGATATAAATGATTAAGCCGAAGGGCGATTGACATGAATGATTGGGCCGAAGGCCGATTGATATAAATGATTAAGCCGAAGGCCGATTGACATGAATGATTGGGCCGAAGGCCGATTGATATAAATGATTGGACCGAAGGCCGATTGACATAAATGATTAGGCCGAAGGCCGATTGACATAAATGATTGGGCCGAAGGCCGAATGACATAAACGATTGGGCCGATGGCCGATTGACACAAGTGATTGGGCCAAAGGCCATTTGCTGTAACTGTTTCAAAGATTACTTATGTATCTTCCTTATTGATATTATTCACTGGGCTTTCGCTCACGCTCATTCATGTACATATAGGTGAGCCAAGGGACGTCCAGAATCAGCCTCGGTGAAATTGTGAGAAACAGTCAAAGTTTTGAGGAGTCAGCCCAAACGTCTCACGCACGAGACTGTCTTCGCTTTTGTCCTTTGTTCATAGTTTTGTTATGTTGGCGAAAGCATTGGACTACTTTTGTATATAAGTCTTGGGTTCGACTGACTTAAACTTGTATGATCTTGTATGTACAGTATTCTGTGTTAGTACATATTTTGATGTGAGTTGTTAACATATAAATGTTTGGAATGTTATGGCGTGCATATAAGCACAGCTCTATGGACAAAGTCATAAATTTGCTTCCATTTGGCCTTTTTACTCTGATGAGTTTTGTTTTATTGGTTTGAGGCCGTAGGTAATCTCGTGATTACTGCCCGGTTATGGCCTTGACCCATAGGGGCGGGTTCGGGTCGTGACAAGTCCAGATTTGGCAACTTTTAGAAAATCTATTTTTATTGCAAAACTTTTTACGAGAAATGAACTGCGTCATCAGATCTCAGAGTCGCCACCTAATATTTTAGAAAATTAAGAAATCCATGACTTGTGCCAAGGCCACTGTTATTCGTAACCAAGGATGCTTGGCTCGGAACTTTAGGTATGAAGGAGAAAGGTCATTAATTGAGCACCCCGCTCACCCAATTAAGGATCGGCCTTTACTAAACCATGATATGAATTTTATTTTCTTATATGTTCACGTTCTGATTATTCGGCCAGCATTACTATGTGATGTGTACACACAAGGTATAGACTAATTTGCTCAAATTGGAACAATTCAATTTCATGTTTGTTTTTCAAAAAGGATTTGACTTTGCCACTTAATAAAGCGGGCTTAAAGCTCGTAAATTCGCCACTTAACAAAGTGGGCTTAAACGTACATTCATCGAATCATTCCAATTCAAGCAACAAGCCTTCATCTACAAACATTCAAATAGTGTATCATTTAAGCAATTAGTCTCATGGTAAGATGCTAAACATAATAAGAAAATTATGTGCAAGCGGGATGTTAAAGCATAAAAACTCACATATTTACTGACGTTCCACGAATAACTACAAAACAAAATTAGTAAAATATGCATGATCCTATATACAAAATCTTAATGCAATGCACTCATGAGATGCAACTAAAGATTTGATTTTTAATATATGACATGTGAAATATTGCAAAACATGAGGTAATGCATAGAATCATATACGAATTGATTAAATCTACAAATACAAATTTAGCCGAATCTTAATGCATGAAGCATGGAGGCAAAGCATGGATATACATGGCATGTCAGATATATACATATGTACAGTTAGGGAAAACGATTAAAAAATGGGATAGATAAGAAGCAGGGCGAGGGATTATTACAACACTTAAATAAATTATTACAAATTCAAGGGAGAGGAGGAAGAAAACAAATATTACAACAAAATATAAAAATCCTCACAAACTTTCCAAATAAAAATAAAATAAAATTGTGACTCCTTAATCACTCTTGATAGAGAAGGCTCGAGCACAACCTCATAGAGAGTCACATGAGACTCACGCGTTCAATTAACATGAGAAGATCGACTATAAATTAGGGGTGCAACTCGGGCGGGTTCGGTCGGGTTGGGGGTCTGCCCAAGCCCGACCCGAATTGTATTTGGCAGTGCCCAAGCCCGACCATGAACTCGAGCATTGCTGCCCAAGCCCGGCCCAAGCTTTGTATTTTGAACTCGGGTTAGCCCGAATTGCCCGCCCGAGTCCAGAAACCTGTAGATAGATTTAAGGGTAGACATAAAAGATGCTAATCTAATGGTAGAAGACTAACCAAAAAAAAATAAAAAATAAAAATTAAGACTAACTCTTTTACTTAATAGAAGACTAATCAAAAAAATAAATAAAAATAAAAATTAAAACTAACTCTTTTACTTAATAGAAGACTAACCAAAAAAAAATAAAAAATAAAATTAAGACTAACTCTTTTACTTAATTTATATATATTATATATATATTATATAATTTATATAATATATTAAATTCAATTCGGGGTTGGGTTCGGGTTGCTCGGGTTGGCCATTAGTTCTGCCCAAACCCGGCCCGAATTGCAATTCGAGTATCAAAAATCTGCCAAAGCCCGTCCAGATTACAAGATATAGTTGCCCAAATCCTAAAAAAACTTGGACTGAGCTCGGGTTGCTCGGATTGAACCCGCCCGAATTGCACCCCTACTATAAATAGTCTGCTGCATTATGACTAAACAAAAATTTATGGGCTCACCAATCAAAGAACCCAAACAAACTTCGCCCATGCTTGGCCCAATCTGTACAGGTAGAAAAATCCCTTCCGTAAGCTGCAAACCAACACACAAATAAATACATACAATCAAATTTATATGACTAAAAGCAAGGGGCCCACCGCCCTCTATCAAAATAATACCCGCCCAAGCAACAAAATCAGTGAGCGAAATGCCCACTAAAAAAATAAAGAAATTGTTAGAGGTTCTAAATTTTCTACTAAATAAATGATTAAATGTTTCATATGAATGTGGGGTTCACAATTTTGTAAATTCCACACTCATGTGAAACAACACTCATGTAAAATATTTAATCATTTATTTAATAAAAAATTTAA
The DNA here is from genome assembly GCF_004153795.1 of Camellia sinensis. NCBI lineage: Eukaryota > Viridiplantae > Streptophyta > Magnoliopsida > Ericales > Theaceae > Camellia > Camellia sinensis. Next base: position 471,756 of record NW_021030141.1, read on the forward strand.
CATCCCTAGCTTTATTCAAAAATTAATTGGCCAGCCTATGTGCTTCTCACAACACCATCAAAACCCACTTGAGCAAATTGTCCAGCTAATATATAAATATAATATTTATATATATATATAAAGATCACTACAAAAATCATAAATCATGAGCTAAAGGACAACCCACGGTCCCTACTTCCCTATATGTTGCCGAAAGAAGACCCGTGTACTGTCCTTTTTTGTTTACATATCGGTTAGAAAGTATTATCGCTCAGCACTTACAATATATTATAAGAAATCTCATCACACTTACATTGAAATTAAAACTTAGGCTTTCCGCCTGTTTCAGGAGCTAAGTCATATATTTAATCCTAACAAAAAATTATAAAGACTCAAACCCAAATTTAAAAGGAGAGATTCAAAAATCTTATCCACTTAACCAACCTCTATTAGTCCATGTATTGTCCTTTCGGTGGTAGTAAACAACTTGGCAGCTAGTCCCTCAGTCCCAAAAGGGTCAACACTCAATGACTATGTTACGCGCCAACAGCTCGATGACGTGCCGAGCAAGGTAAACATCGTTATCTTCATTATTTCACGCTCACTGTAGCGATGCCGGCACTACGAAACCAGAACCAGCGCTAGAGTGACAGAATTCCTTAACCTCAAGCAGTTCGGTACCGGAGCCACAGGCCTACTTTAGAGCCAACAACTTCTCGACCTGGAGAGCACCATTGCCGGAGGCCAAAACCAGTCCAGGAAAACACCTTTGGCCCATCACCAAAACCCACAACGCCGACTGAAAAGGCCAGCGAGGCACCAGGAAACTCACACCGGAGACAACCTGCGTAATCTGAGACAACAAACAGAGCCAAACAGACTGAGGTTTAGACAGCAACAACGCTATTATCAACAAATAGAGCCAACCAAAATACCATCTCTGTTATCATCATCTTCCTCTCTCTTGAACTAGAGAGATGCGCACCTACAGTTAAACCATAACTGTAGACAAGCCATTCTCCGATCTAAACCCACTAAGAACGTGAGCTACCAGACTGTGATAAACCCAGCGACGGCTAGATGGATGGAGCCACCTAAGACTCAAGTAAACCCATAAGCATAACTAGTTGGAAATAAGTCCGAACTAGGCAGCGTTAAACCCAAACCCACTAGCACCGCAGTGGATGGAATACAACCATCTCCATGAACAACGAGACCGCCACCACCAAGCACAACCGATACGCACCGACGACGAAGAAGATTATCGTAAAACAACACCACCCACGAAGCTCAACTTCTGTCGAACCATTGCTGTTGACGACTACTGTCCGATCTAACAACCCACCAAAATGTGAGCTACCAGATTGTGATATCCTCAAATGCAATAGTCGATCATCAAACAATTTGTAACCACACCAAACTCACACAGAAAACATGCTCACTCACACTCAAATTATAGAGTGGAGGAGCCAAGTTGGTTTTCATTTTTTCTTCACTGATGCCAAGAACCTTCATAGCGCGAAAGGCTTTTACCACTCTTGGATTTGGGTGCCATTGCTTATCTCCAAGCCAACCATTTTCAAAACAGACTCCCAATCATCCACGGTGATTTGCAATGGAGTGCAATGAGAGTGTCCGAGAGCCAGCCTCAAGAAGAGAGATTGTTGTCTTTGTTTTAGAGAGAGAGCGCCAGCCCCGTGCTGTGGTGTGTGTGTTTTTTTGCTCAGCTCCAAAAAGCCCTCTTTGAAAATATTCACTTTGCTTGATTCTTATTTTTTAAAAACAGTTTTTAAAAAATTTTATACTTTTATTTTTCATATTTTTTTATTTTTATTGAATTTTTTTAATATTTTATACAAATTTTTTACTTTTTAATTATAATTTTGCTTGGTTTCTAGTTTTTTAAAAATAGTTTTTAGAACTCTTATTTTTCGTATTTTTTTATTTTTACTAAATTTTTTTAATATTTTATGCAAATTTTTTACTTTTTAGACACACTTAACATAAATACACCTAAAAAGTAAAAAAATTGTAAAAAAAACTTTTAAAAATTCACCAAATACCAAAAATATAAAAAAAATATAAGAATTTAGTACATTTTTTGTAGTTTTATGTATTTCTTAATTTTTTAAAATATTTTTTCACAATTTTTTTACTTTTTAGACACATCTAAGTAAGGTGCATCTAAAAAATTAAAAAAAAATGTTTAAAATTTAAAAATATTCACTAAAAACAAAAAAACACAAAAATCAAAAAACTTAATTTTCAAAAAACTTAATCCAGAAAACTCAAACCAAACACAGTGAATAAAATTCTCTCCATCTTTTCTTTTTCTTCCCCCCCAAAAAAACCCCATCTGACCCTACTATCTTTTTTTTTCTTTTCTTTTTTCTTTTTATTTTTTATTGATTACCAATTTATATAAAGACATCTAAAAAAAAAAATATACACACACATAAAATTATAAAATACTACAAATTAATGAAATAATAAAAAAGATTTGAGTGATATAAAATAATTTGGCCAAAATGGGTGAGGTTTGGGATTAAAGTTTCAATCTGATTTTTCTGCTAAGAAATTCATAAAATAGCATATTCCAATTTTCATCATCGGGCGTTCAAAAAAAAAGGCCAAAGTATTAGGGCTGGTCAAAATGGGGTGTCTATAGAGAGCTTTTGGCTTAAGGAATCCGACATAGCTTTCATCTGAACTCTTATTCGAAAATGGCCTTTATACTCGGCGGTTCATGGCTACTGAATGTGGTGCAAAGGCAATGTAGATAGAGAGATTGGGGTCAGAGAGAGAGATAGGTTTAGAGTAAGAGGGAGATTAGGGAAGGCGCACTTTAAGGAGAAGCGAAGATCGCATTCTTTCGCTCTTTCTGTAGAGTGTTGTTGATGAATTGTAAATGGAGAGATGATTCTAACTTTCAACTTAGTAGGGGAAAAAAAAAGTCTGAGAGAAATGGAGCAAAAAGGGAATGAAGGTTGGATTCCAGTAGTGAGGCAGCAGAAAAGAGGTAGAGCACAAGGCAAGGAAGTAAAGCATGGACTTTTTACTATATTCGTGGATAATTTACCAAAAGCTATGGATGCTAAATCATTGTTCAAACTTTTCACAAAGTTTGGTCATGTGAAGGATGTCTTTATACCTTTCAAAAGAAGGAAAGTGACAAACTCAAGATTTGGGTTTATGAGATTTGGTTGCCATGTAGTCGTAGACATTGTCATCCAAAAAACGAATGGTTTGTTGGTGGATGACATGGTGCTATAAGTCAAAAATGCTACTTTTGATAGGAGCAACAGAGATGGACAAAGTAGGAGAAGGCCACAGATCACCAGAAAGACCTTTTGAAACAGGCAGAAACGGGGATAAAGTTTCATATGCAAGCCAATGATTCTTCGCTGAGGTACTAAAAGGGACACACCCACTACGGCTGGGAAAGCAAGTACGACCAAAAAAGTCAATGAAGATGACCATGGCTGTCTTTATGAAAGTGCAATAATCAGACTTAATGCTAAGTATTCCACTGATGACATTGGCAAAGCCCTGCTGTAGAAAGGGTTGGATCAGGAAGTGGTCAAAAAAAAAAGGGAGGACGCGATGTAATATTAACTTTCAAACCTCAAGAGAAGCTGAAATCAAATATCTACAACGTCAAAGGATGGTTCAAGGAATGGAGTCAGTTTGTGGTGGAATGGAAGCCAAGATTTCATCTTGAACAAGAGAGATGTCTGTGGTTGAGATGTTATGGCATACCTTTAAATCTCTGGAATATGAACACATTCAACAATATTGGAAATATATGGGGTACTGTCCTCAACTTGGATGGAGATATTTGTCAACCAAAGTCTTTTTCCTATACCAGAATCTGAGTGGTTACAACATAAATGGAGCTTATTAACAAAACTACAATTTTGAGTGTAAGGGTAAACTAAATCTCATTCTTGTGTGTGAAGATCATCTAGCAGACTTTAATAGCATGAAGCACAATGGCATGGAAGATTACAGCTCCAACGAAATCTGTTGCAGTGAAAATGAAGGAAATTTCCCAGAGGAGTGCTGCAGGGAGAAGGAAGTAGGGGTGGGCAGCGGTTTATCCGACCCACAAAACCCGCCCAACCCACCAAACCAGCATATAAATTGGCAGTTTCACAGACACAATATGGGCAAATACGGTTTGAAATATGGCATGTTTGCGAGTTTAACCTGCACCCACAAGCACCCGCCCGCACTCTTTTTTATTTTTTATTTTTATTTATTTTTATCTTAACCCTTGATTTCATTCCTATCTCCTATCTATATATTTTTCAGTTTGTTTTTGTGCAGGGTTTATCAACCAAATGCATGGAATTGAAATTTTTGAAAGTTGGATATGATCCATGATGGAGTTTGAGATCTTGTAAATGTTTTTATGTTATTTAATGGGTTTGAATTGAATGCAGTTTCACAATAATTTAGTTTTATTTTATTATTGCATTTTGGATAAATGTAAAAGTTTATGAAGAATTACTTTTAAGTAAGCTTAAGATTTTGAATGATTTTACTTTAATTGTATTATTGGATAGTAGATAAATACTGAATGTGATTAATGATCTAGCTTAGGATTTTGAAATATGTACTTGTATTACTTTATGATTTGATTTAGGATTTTGAATGATTTGTTTATGTTAGGAATTGGTTTTGTTGTGTTTTTAATTTTATAAGTTTTAATTCATTAATTATTAATGTTGGAGCATTTTAAAAAATGGGGAGAAAATGGTCCAAAATAAATATTTATAAAATGGGAAAAAAAGCTCAAAAATAATTTTTTAAAGAAAAAAGTCCAATACGCAAACCACCTGTACATCCACAAACCCTAACCGTACAAATTGCAAACCGCATTGTGGGCGATTGCAGGTTGACTTTTTCCCAAACCGCATACATGTGGGTAGGTCCAAATCGAACCACGGACACCTCTAGAAGGAAGATGATGATGAGATGGCAAAAATGTGTGATTGTCACATGCTTGGTGCTGAGCTGGCACGTACCAATGAGGTAGAACAGAGGAAGGAGCCTATTTACTGTCACATAAGAAAGGAGGTAAACAAGTAGTTAAGGAGACAAAGTAGGACGGAGGATGAAGCAGAGATAAGAGAGCATGCGCAAAGGAAATTATGATGGAGGAGACATTGCACAGACCGAGAAATAATGATGACAATCAGAGGTGTGTTAAGCAAGTCTTTACACCTGGTTTTATCAGAAGCTTTAGTGGACCTAGTGATAGACTTGAGCCTGACATCAATCTTGAAGTGGATTTGGCCTAATCACCAAGTAAGAACTTAGCTGCTAGTCCTTCTAATAGGCCCAATGAGTCTACTGATATCAGGCCTAACAGTAATGGGATTTTGGCCTTGTGTTTCTCTCATATGCACTCATCTAGGTCACTATTCAATTAAGGTCCCAAGGGAAGGGCATTTTGAGCCTAAATCATTCAGGCCAAGTTAGGCCACCTGCTACTATCTCAAATCCCTGCAGAATGAGAAGAAAAAAATGGAGGAAAAAAAAAAGGCTCAGCTAGAGGGATTTACTAGCTTTGCTAGATTATACAGGCACAAAGCTGCACTATTCAATAAGCACACTGTAGCGGATTTTTCATGCTCTTCGGAGGGATTTAGTGTCCTCGGATGCGATTACCCTACAGTTCAGACTCCTGTGGTTTTGAATCTGGTTTCACAAGTGCAATGTGAAACAGAAAAAAAAAAAACAAATGAGAGTCCAGATCTAAAAAATCTTAGAAAATCCATTAATCATCAAATATGCCAAAAATAGAATGCATTGCCAGATTTCAAAGTTGTCACCTGAATATTTTTGAGAAATTTAGGAAACCTGTGACTCATGCCAAATGCCACTTGTCCGTCATAACCAAAGTGTCTCAGTTCGGGAACGTAGGTATGAGAGGGAAAGGTCATGAATTAAGCACCCTACTCACCTAATCAAAGATTGACCTGTACTAAATTATGATGTGAATTTTATGTACATTATATGCTCATGTTCTAATTATTTAATATATTAACATTACTATGTAAAGTAAACAAGTATAGACCACGTCACTTACTTTGGATTGCTTTGATTTCATTCTTTTTTCGAAAAAAGTTTTGAATATATGCACCTCAAAGGAAAAGTGAGCTCATATGTACAATAATCATTGTCATTCCAATCTAAGCAAAATAGCCTCCATCCAAAGGCATTCATAGAGATATTTCAAGTAAGCGAGTAACCTCACGGTAGTACGCTCGACATGGCAACGCAAACACATATATGATATGCTAAAGCAAAAATGCTCACTTAGTACTTAACGAGACAAGCTAAAGAAAAGAAGATAGTTAGAAATGCATGATCCTACAGAAATGCACATGACTAATGCAATACATACAAAATGCGATTACATGATTTGGCTATGAATATGTCGTATGAATCCACTCAAAGTATGAGGTAACGCATGTATTCAAGTAAGAAATAATAATGACTTCAAGTATGATAAGCTGAATCTTAATGCATGCAAAAATGGATACAATCATGGTAGTGATAAAAAAAATATGATGCTATACAATTGCGGTAAGCATTTAAATAAAAGGAAAAAATAAATAGGGGTTGGAAGACATATATCACATGTTACAAAGTTGCCCTCTTCTAAGAGGGTTCGAATATCATAAGTAACTAATTATTACAAACACAAATGAATGAACTAATTATCTAATTATTAACTAATTATTACAAAATGCGAATCTCAAAGCGATTAATCTAAAGGAATTGAATGAAAGGTAAGGAGTCGCGTGCGTACAAGCAAGAACATCCTCCAGCAACCCCCTCTGCTTATTGCCAGAAACTGCCCTATTCATAGTCAGACAAAAAAAAAGTTCCGTTTTGGACCTCGGGATTTGAAAAACCATCACTGTCGTACAAACAACGTGGTCGGCCAGTCTAATGAACTGGTCGGCCGTACAAAATTGTAGCCTGCCGGCCACTCCTTTGAGAAGAAAACCTACTGCTACAAAATTGGAACAGAGCAAAAACAAAGAATTTCCAATGGATGTTCATCATTCTTGTTCCCTCCTATCATGAAAATTTTCAAGAAGAGAGTAGGTTTGCTTCACAAATCCTCAAACATCCCAAAGGTCTTTAGACGATGATTAATGAAGCAGCGGGATGGAAATCAATGAATACAAAGCTAAAGCAAATTAAGAAGAGGAAGCGTAGATGGCAACTTATTCTATCTCATGGAAAATAAGGGTAAGTGAGTACTCAAATTTAGAGAGAATAGGTTTAGCCATTCTTGAAAATAAAACTTACAAATAAGAGATTACATCATTGAGGAAAGCAAAGAGACTTTGCTTTCTATTCATGGAAGATGGATTGAAATCCATTTCCATACTTCAAAATGAACTAGAAGAGAGTCTCTGATACCTTCGATGGAAAAACTCTCATATGACTTCAAAGCAAATTCAAAACAAGACTAAGCAAATGAATGAAAGCGATAAAGAGTTGTTGGATGAAACATCCATTTATATGCTTTAAAGATGGAACTAAAAGAGAACTTAAAACAACTTTGAAGAAGAATGATAGATTCAAGAATTAAGCTAACTATTTAAATCTTTAAACACATATATAGAGTCCATATTCATACAAAAACTAACTAAAATAGTGCTGAAATCAATCTAAAAGTGAAAAAAAAAAGAAAGAGAAAAAGCATAGAGAAAACAAAGAGAGCACAACTATGGATAAGCCTATGGAAGGGTGGCTAACCCTTCCACCTTTAACAAGGTTTAAATCGCATTTTTAAGCCTAAAACAACTCTGAAAATCAATGTTTAAAACAAAGGATGAAGAACAAGAGGATAAAAGAAAAGACAATGAAAAGAGTTCAAAGATCAACCTCTTGAAAAGAGGAAGAGCTTCTTGATTCACAAATTTCAATCCACACACTCTTAAGTATATGAAATAAGGTTCAAAACTTCAGCAAAAAGCTTCAAGTTTGAGCTTCAATGGTATATCTATAGTGTATCTATATTCAAGAAGGTGGAGAAATGCTTTGGACAATCTTTAAGCCTTTGGAAAATTGTTCTAACCCTAAACTTTGATATGAGGTTGTCCTTTTATAGATTTTCAATTGTCTTCCAATGGAAATATCTTCAAAAGAGAGCAACTAACCAAATCCCGTGCATGGGAGCAACTTATTTCTGCAAAATATCTGTTTCGCTAGACATGGCCAACTAGCCAAAAAAATGTGGCCTATCGATCAACTTTTGGTCTTGCTGTTCTTTGAGTGGTTAGGCTAGAATAGCAGGTTTTGGTCCAAATGAGGTGCAAGGTTTTGGGTTCAAAGCTCAAAACTGAATTCTTTTGCAGAAGATTTGAAAGATTACATAGTACAATATTTCATCATCGAGTGTTTGGAGTGAAGCACCCAAATCTTAGGGGTGGTCAAAATGGGGTGTCTACACACACCTCCAAATCTATCATCTACAGACTAGCAGCAGCTGCTATTATACATTCAGATCTATCTAAGAGTGATACAAGTTTGAACAATTATCTCTGTAAAAAAGCTACAACCACTATCTAATTGGGAAAAACTTTTGGTATCAACTACAATGGGAAAGAAGATGTTGTTCTGAACAAGATTATTGATCTAGAGCTAAAGGACAAAGAGAGAATCAACAATGCGGGAAAGGCAAAACAGTAAGTTGATATTGATGGGAGACTCTGAGTGTTTTAATTGTTTCTCCATGAAGCTACTATCTTAGAATATTAGGGGTTTGGGAAAGGCTAAAAAAAAAGGTAGAATCAAGAAGCTATTAAAGGATAGACATATTGATGTTGCTTTTTCTCAAGAGACCAAGAAAGCAGTGGTTTCTGATAATGTTGTTAGTGGGCTTTGGGAAGTAGGAAAATTGAGTATATGTCTGTGGATCCTGAAGGAACTATTGGAGGGTTATTATGCATTTGGGACCCAAACGTATTCTAGTTTTCTGGTTGTTGCTGCAATAAGAGGTACATTTTACTTTCAGGTATATTATATAACTCATTTGATTGTGTATTGCTCAACATATATGCATCCAATGATGTCAGTATCAGATCCACTCTTTGGGATTATGATGGCCGAATAAATGAAACTGAGTCTTGGGCTGGCATAGTACGAGTCGGCAGAACATGTTGAATCCATGGTCACAGACAAGTGGGCCATATCAGGTCACACAGAAACTTTTTTCTCTTTAAGTTCTTGATTTTTCTCTAAACACAACACTTCTATTTATACCCAAAAATATACTTGTTGGAAGTAGGACACTCCTTGCTGACGTCATGGATTACATGGGCACGCTCCTTGATTTCAAATAGATAACTTTTTTCTTTTTTTTTTCAAAGAAGGAGCCACCGTTTTTCTCTTGTAGGCAATTTTACCAAAATAATATAATACAATATTCACAACTTTAAATTCAAACAAGCAAATGATTTGCTCCATCTTTTTCTTCTTGTTTAATTATAATAATATAATACAATATTTACAACTTTGAATTCAACCAAGCAAATGATTTGCTCTATCTTTTTCTTGTTTTATTATAATATAATATGTGTGTGTGTGTGTGTGTGTGTATGACATGATATACTCAATGTAGTGTAAAAAATCTAATTGATCACGTGATGTATCTTATTTATATTATATGCATTATATATAATATTCTAATTAGTAAAATCTCTTTAAGTAATATTTATGATAGATCTGAACATATATACCTGTGGGCTCACCTTTTTCCGCGCCCAGCCTTTCGGAAAGGGTTTGAAAAGAAGGTCTCACAGTTCGGACTCCCGCGATTCTGAATCTAATCTCACAAAGTGCAATATGAAATTGATAATCACCAAAGAGTCTAAATCCGGCAAACTTTTTTGAAAAATCGATTTTAAATCAAATAATGCCAAAATTAGACTGCTTTGCTAGATACAGAGTCGCTACCTAAATATTTTATTTTTGAGGAAATTTATGAAACCCTGACTCATGCCAAAGGCCACGTGTTCGTCATTACCAAAGTTGCCTCGGCTCGGGATCTTAGGTACAAGAGGGGAAGGTCCTGAAATAAGCACCCTCGCTCACCCGATCAAAGATCGGCCTCTACTAATCATGATATGCTTTTTATAAACATTATATGTTTTTATTCTGGTTATTAAACTAGCTTTACTATGTGACGCACACAAGCAAGTATATACTAGTTTGTAAGACTTGAAACAATTCAACTCATGTTTGTTTGCAAAAAGTAGTTTGAATTTGCCACCTCAAGTGAGCTAAAAAAATGCGGATTTGCCACCAAACATAGTGGGCTTAAAACATGATTTGTCACTTCAAAATGGGTTTAAAACTTACATTCATGGAATTGTTCCAATTCAAACAACAAGCCTTCATCCACAGGCATTCATACAATTTAGCATTTAAGCATATAGCCTCATGGCAAGCATGCGAAACATGACAATATGGCAATCACACTCGTGCAAGTACGCTAAAGCATAAAACTCACCGAGTACTCCAAGTCAAAACAAAAACTAGTTAGAAAAACGCATGATCCTAACTATGTAAGATGCCTAATGCAATACATGTGTAACACGTTCGCGGGGGATCCCGCTACAGTTCGGACTCGATTTGTGTCACGGTTCTAAATCTGAACCAAAGAGTCCAAATCCAGCAAATCGTTTTGAGAAATAGATTTTTGAAAAGAAGTGCCAAACATGGACTGCTTTGCCAGATACAGAGTCGCCACCTAAATATTTTATTTTTGGGGGAATTTAGGAAACCCTGACTCGGTGCCAAAGGCCACGTGTCCGTCATCACCAAAGTTGCCTCGGCTTGGGAACTTGGGTACGATTGGGGAAGGTCAGTTATGAGCACCCCCTCTCGCCCGATCCGAAGATCGGCCTCTACTAACCATGATATCCAATTTTGAAAACGTCATTCGTTCTTATTCCGGTTATTTAGCCTAGAATTACTATGTTATGCGCACAGCAAACAAGTATAGACTAAATCGCCTAAATTGGAGCAAAACATTTCATGTTTGTTTTGAAAATGGTTTGCTACTCGCAAGTAGGCTAAAACGCAGGTTTTGCCACCCTCGAGTGGGTTTTTAGAAAAGATGGTTTTGCCACTATCTAGTGGGCTTAAAACTCACAGTTTTTAATGCATTATTCCAATTTAGGCAATTCAACCTTCATCCACAGGCATTCAAGTAGTAATATCATGTAAACATATAGCCGCATGGCAAACATACTGTCATGTTAACATTCACACTCATGCGAGATGCTAACGCATAAAACTTACAGAGTACTCCAAGCCAAAAACAAAACTAGTTAGTAATCACATGCATGATCCTAGTTCATGTTAAAAATGGCTAGTGCAACACATGCAAAGATGCAATCTAGACAGGCTCGGCTATTCTAAGATGGCATATGATGATGATACAACTAACACGTATTCAACTTGGAATTGAAGTACAATACAATCAGTATGATGCGCCGAGCCCAATACATGCAAGACAAATGTATGGATGTACGGATGCATAGCATAAAGTATGCTAAATTAAATATGCCCTAACACCAACCATCGAAAGCAGGTAAGTAAAAGGGAGAAAGAAGTGAGAATTGGCAGACATGTACACATGTACCCACACTTATTACAAATTCGCCCTCGCTCGGAGGGACCAAAAGAATAATACAATTAATTAACTATGAGCTAACCAATTATTACAGTCCGTTAACTAGTTAAGCAAATTAACTAATCTAAGAAAACAGTAAACAGCCTTGGGAAGAGGGCCCCATGCAATCTATGCGTGGTTCCACTCAGAAAGTCACAGCCATGCACAAGTTGCCTCCACTTTGACTGTTATCCTCCTCTGAAGACTGCACAAGTCCCAGGGTTGCTTCTCTGAATGCTTCGGAACATCACCGGCTAAGGGGATTTGCCACCGGCCATGGAGAATGACCACCGACCTCTGATTGAGATATCGGCCATGGATGGATGGCCGGTCGGCACTGCATATGGCCGGTCGGCCAAATCTTCCTGCAGAATCTGTTTTGACAGCAACAGAGGGCAAAACATGGCATGGCAATGCATTTCAAGCAATGTTTGCACCAACCGCACTCCTTATCATGTTTATGACTCAAAGGAGGATGGTGCTTGACCCTCGGACCACCAATCGCGCATTTCAATGCGTGATGGCCCAAGAAATCAAGTTGTGCATTTCGATTTCAAATGACATGCAAACCAATTAAACACATAAAGCCCAACCTCTATCATACTCAATTCAAGAGGCAAAGCATGCATGCTCTATGCAATGCAATCTAGGCATGGAGGCTAAGTATGCAACATGAACATGAGGACAAGTATACTAGTTAGCAAACATGCAAACTGTAATCTTAACCATGCACACATGCAAGGCATGTAACATGTTAGGAAACTTAGCAAGAAATGCATGCCAAATGCAACACCAATTAAACATGCAACAAAATGTCATGAGCCAAGTACCTAAGCATACAAACATGCATGCAAACATGGTTGAATATCTAAGCATATAGAAACAACTTTCAAGCACACTTAAAAGGGGCAAACATTGGCACATAGCATACATGATAAGCTTTGAAAAACATGTAGAAGATGATGCCAAATCAACATACCAATGCAAGCAAAGCATGCATCCAAGCCCAAGGACTTAAACTATGATCATATGACACACGAAGCAAATGATCAAAGTGAATCAAAACAGTCCCAAATCATGCCAAATTAAGGTCAAAGACACACCTAGATGGCATCTAAATGGCCTATACATGGAAGCATACAAAAGAGGCCAAACATGGAGCATAAGATACCAACCTGTTAAAGCATTAAAGGAGCATCAAATGCAGGCATACAAGCATGCTATAAGGACTGAAATGGCATGATAAATGGTTCCAAACCACTGAAACAAAGCAAGTAAAGCATGCTAGGGGGGGTCAACACTCAAGGCCTACAAGGGAGATTGCATTGTAGCTATACAAAGCAAAGCATGGATGACCCAATTGACCAAAAAAATACCTTAAGCACACTAAAACATGCATAAAAGCTTCACAAAGCTAAGCCAAAATAAGTAAGCATAGCGGTCTAAGTGCTAGATACATGTTAAGGCAGTTTCATGGCATTACAAGACAAGTATGCAAAGAAAGTATGGTGTGTCTAAACCAAGTAAAAACAGTGACATGGTATGTCAAATAATCCCCAAAAACCCGTGGAAACAAGGTCCACACATGCTAGGATGGGGTGTTCCTTTGAAAGGCCAATAAGAGGGTTACTCTACACATGCAATAAGGACATTCAACAAGACCAAACCAACTCTGGAAATGGCTTATGGGGGTCCTAAAACCCACTGAAAAATGCTTGAAACAAGGCTTGGAAGCATGCAAATAGGAGTCCCTTTGGAAGGCCAAAAAGGGCAACAAACAAGGCAACAAGGGAAAGGGTCACCCCTCTCCTTCTTAGGACCTTAAACCACCATCCTCACCACTGAGGAGGCCCAAACAAGGTGGTCCCGGAGCTCACCAAAATCACACAAAAATGGGGCCAAACAAGGCCTAAAAGGGGGTAAACGACCCCAAACACAAAAGTGGTCTTAATGAAGTATCTTAAATACAAAAAAACAGAACTTTTTTATGTTATACACAAAGCCCAAATCCGCAAGAAAGACAGGCTAAAAGGGTGTGCAAAAACGGGGAATAAAGAGGGTAAGAAGTTATCTTTGAAGACCAGCAAGAACCAGCAGCCTTTAGGTCTCAAAAACCAGTCCTCAACCTCTGAAAACAAGCTCCAAGAACCTCCAAGTGATGATGAAAGTGTGTGGCTATGAAATGGTGTGCAATAAGCCAAGAACAAGACCCTTTTGGACCCTCTAACCCACACAAATGTAGAGAGAGAGGGAGATATAGAGAGGGAGTGATATATATATCATATATATCTGATTTTTCCAACCCCTAAAATGGAAGGAGAGGCTCTCCTTATTTAGAGAAACCAATGGGGCAAAGCTTCTCTTAGAAGCTTTGACCAAAAAGGCCAAGCCTCTCTTAGAAGCTTGGAGCAAAAAGGCCAAGCTTCTTGGAGAAGCTAGGCAAAAGGGTCAAGAGGTTCAAGCTTCTTCAAGAAGCTAAAAAAAAGGGGTCAAGCTTCTTGGAGAATCTAAAAAAAGGTCAAGCTTCTTGGAGAAGCTAAAAAAAGGTTCAAAAGGGTCAAGCTCCCTCAAGAAAAGGTCTCGGTCAGGACAAGTGGCCGATTGATCAAAAACAGTGGCCGGCCGACCAAACACAATGCAGACCGACCATCAATAGTGCCGACCGGCCATCACCAATGGCCGGTGGCAAGGAAACAAGGCCGGTGGCCTCAAGCCATGGCCGGTGAGGTGTGGGGATGGCCTACAAGCTATTTCCCACCCTCAGAAGCAAAACAACAAGTGTTTGGTGCGAAACCAGACGCAAAACAGTCGAGTCGAGAGATCCTGAGGTAGGGCGCGTAGCCGAGACCTTCGGGAACTCAAGACGAACACGAACAAGGATGATCACTGAGTGTTCAAACGATGACGTCCAAGTCTTAAGGACGGTCAAAAATGGGGTGTCTACAACATGCAATATGAAATTAATACGCTCGGTTACTAATATAGCATATGATCAATTTGAACAACATGCGATTAACACGTATTCAAAGAAGTATTGAAATTGCAATGCAGTTTGAATGATTCGCCTAGCCTCGGTGCGTGCAAGACAAATGAATGGATACAATCATGCAAACATAAGGTATGCTAATTGAAAATGTCCCAAATCTAACCATTGAAAACGATTAAATAAAAGGGAGAAAGACGTGGGGTTGGAAGACATGCACACACGCACACATACTTATTACAATATTATGCCCTCGCGAAGGAGGGCCCGAATGAAATAAGCTAGCTAGCTACGCTAATTAAGCTAACTATTACAACACGAAACTAATTAACTATTCTAGTTAACTAATTATTACAAACTAAAATTGAATAATTAGCTATGCTAAGCTAATGAAAGTAATTAAACTAATTAACTATCTAAGCTAATTAAATAATTACAACATTTGTATTAACTAGCTATTCTAAGCTAACTAAAGCAATTAAATGGCCTCAAGGGCGAGAGACACATGCATGCTTGGTTGGTTTCCTCCCGGGAATCCACCGCCTTGCCATTGCAGCCTCTGTTTGCACATGCTTGAACACTAACAGTGCTACCAACTTCCAGAATGCCTCTGCTCCAACTCAAGAGCACATTGTGCAAAAATTTCATTGATGGTTGGTCGGCTACCAATGGTGGCCGTCAGCTATCATTGGTGGCTGGCCGGCTACTACTGGTGGCCTATCGGCCACCCCTTCCCTAGACTTCATTTTTTGCTGTAACAGAGAGCAAACAGAGGCAAAGCAATGCATTCTCAAGGTTTGTGTGTACTGTTACCCTCTTTATCATCAGACAAGCTCAAAGGCGTGTAACTCCTGGCCCTCAAACCATCAACCAAGCATTTTCCATACATGATGGCCAAGGAACGAAGCTTGTACAAGCTTAATGAGTGCAAAACAAGACTCAACAAAGCCACAACCCTATCATGCATGATCAAAGGTAATGATGACCAAGGAAAGTGGCACGTTTCATCACTTTGAGTATGAAACATTCCATTTTCCTCGTGTTCGAATTAACGTTCGATCCGAGCACATGCAATGCAACACAAAAGATACTTTATCTTGCCTCTTTTACTTGTTCATTTTGTTTATTCATTTTAGATTACCAATCCATTCTTTAATTGATTAGTCCAAAAGTGATTGTCCTCTAATGAAAGAGGTGTCAACCAATGGATGATTTAAGGCAAGAGAGGGGTCATGTCTTTGATTAGTAGAAACCCTCAAAAGACGATTAAAACCATTAAGCATGAACCTCGATCTCAAGCTTAAACACAACCCGAAAGTTAACTAACCCTTAAAACAAATGAAAAAGTGAAGAAATGAGGAAGGTTGCAGAGATTTAAAGCGCTGAAATGGAGCAAAACAACACTAAAACATGCTTTCAACTCGAAAGAATGATGATCCAAGCATTAAAACATCAAACTAATGAAGGAATTAACCCTACAACTATGCAAAACAAGCCTCAACTGAATTAACCAGCCTAAAGCAGAGCCAAAATAGGTCAAATTAGAGGCAAAAACATGCTGAGATTAAGCTAAGTTAAGCTAGAAAAACATGTTCACATGAGAAGCGACCTAGGCATGCAAGCAAGACACGAGGGGAGGCTAACCCCTTCAATTTTGGACTTCAAAATAAGGTTTTTACCACTGAAATAACTCTAGTTTTCAGTGGTTAAAATGCTCAAAAATTTTGATTTAAAGGTGATGAAAGATGGCAAAAAAAGCTTCACAAACTAAAGAACAAAAATGGGGGACAACCCCCTAACTCACCAAGACTCAAACTACCATTTTGATGCCTTAAAAACAGAGTTTTTTTTATACTTCAAAAATAGCCTTAAAACAATTGAAAAAGATAGTAAAACAAATATGCACAATATGCTTAAGTGAGGTAAGTGCAATACTTTTGAAGCAAAGTGCAATTCAGCCACCAACTTAAGCTCAAATCCCCTTCGAAGGCTCAAACAAAGCTCCAAGGGACCTTAGCTCAAAGGTGAGAGTGTTTGGTTTAGGGTTGATGTGCTAAAGTGTAGAGAAACCAAGCAAGTGTATGCAAAATAACAAGAGAGAGAGAGAGAGAGAGAGAGAGATTTTTGATCCAAAATTTCTAACCTTTTAAAATGGGAGAGCACACCTTATATATATAGAAAATCAAGGTTTAAGCTTGAATACATCCTACCATACACGTGTATGAAGATGCAGTTCAGTGAGCAACAGTTGGCACAACTGGCAAACAAATATCTGGAAAAAGGAGACTGGTGGCTGTCGGCCACCACTAGTAGCCGACCGACCACCAACATAGCCGACCGGCCACCACTGATGGCCGACAGGCACAAGGCATGGTCGATAGGCTGTAGGGCTGGCCGACAGGCCACCCTTTCCTCCAGACTTGAAATAACAAGCTCTTGGTCCACAACCAACCACAAAGCAGATAAGGTTCAAAGGCTCCAAAGACAAGGCGCTCAGTCAAGAACTTCGGGTACTCAAGACGAACATGAGCATACAAAATCATTGAGTGTTCAAAAGATGACATCCAAATCTTGAGGACGGTCAAAACTGGGGTGTCTACAATACTCTTTTTAAATTTCTATATATGTTGTAGAGATTTTAAAATAAATATAACCTACCACTCCATGTGGATATATTATTTTTGTCAAAAGAAGACAGCTCATTAATATCAAATTTATCAAAATAAGACAATCAATCAATATCAAATATGTCAAAAGATGAATTGTGATTAGCCTAAATTTTCAAAAAGTGAATAGTAAAGTTTTCAAAAATATTTTTTATTAAAATAATATTTAACAAATGTATCATATAATATATATTTTAAACAGATAATATTTTGTGTCACATAATATGTATATTAAAAAATTCAAATTTTTCAAATAATATTTTAGACATTATCAAAATTAAACAATATGATTAACAAGCTCCAAGCCAGCTGTCCTTTTTCATATATTTTCAACGTCAACATCAAAATTCTATAAATACAACACCTGTCCTCAGTGTTTGGGGTTGAGAAACTTAGTAAGCAAGCCTTTTTCAAAGATATCCAAACATTTCCTACCCTCTTGATATAGATACACTAGCTATACACCATTGAAGCTTGATTTTGAAGCTTTTTGCTAAGATTTTGAACACTATTTCAGATATTTGGAAATGTTTAGCTTATGGTTTGTGAACAAAGAAACTCTTCCTCTTCTCTAGAGGTTGATTCTTCAACTCTTTCCATTTCATTTTCTTTTAAGCTTCTTGTTCTCCATTTCAATACTTTTGTTTTCAAAATATTTTAGGCTTTAAAATGTGATTTAAACCTTGTTGAAGGTGGAAGGGATAGTCACCCTTCCATAGACTTGTTCTCTAGTGTTGCTCTTTTGTTGTTCTTCATGTTTTTGCTTCTTTTCTTTCATTTTTAGCACTGTTTTAGGTAGATTGTGATTAAACATGAATTGCATATATGTGTTTAAAGCTTATATACATAGTTTAATTCTGGTCTCAGATCTTTTTTCTTTGAAGATATTGCAAAGCTCTCTTATAGTTCTTTCTTTGTAGCATGAAAATTGATGTTTCATCTATGTTTCATGAGTAAGAAGATGAGCTTGCAATCATCTCTTAATATCTTTCATTTCTTGATTTTACTTAATTTAGTTTTGCTTTTGCTTTAAAGCTATATGAGAGCGTCTTTTATCAAGACCATTAGAGACTCTCTTCCAGTTCTTTTGAAACATAGAAATGGAGGTTTCAATCCATCTTCCATGAGTAGGAAGATGAGTCCCTTTGGTTTTCTTAATGATGAAACCTCTTGTGTATGAGCTTTGCCTCCAAGAATGGCACATTCTAAACCTATTCTTTCTAAGGTTGAGTATTCACTTGTTCTTGTTTTCCATAAGATTTAGTGGGTTTTGGCCATATCTTTGATTGTATCTTTCATAATTAGTTTTAGTTAGCTTTGTATCCATTTATTGCCATTCCGTTGCTTCACTAATCATCATTTAAATATCCTTGGGATGTTTGATGATTTGTGAAGCAAACCTACTCTCTCCTGGAGAATTTTCCATGACAGGAGAGAGAAAGAATAATGAACATTTGTTAGAAAACCCCTATTTTGCTCTGTTCTAGTTCTAATTGTAGCAGATCCTCCCCCAGAATCAATAGCCAGCCAGCTAGTCCCTTATATGGCCGACCACTTCTGTAGGCCGGTTGACCACATTTTTTTTGTACGACTGTGGGTGCTTTTTCAGTGAAATAGAGCAGATTTTGAGGCCCAAAGCATAGTCATTTTTCAAATTGTGAATAGAACAGCCTCTGGCAGTGAGCAGTGGGGGTTTTCGGAGGATGTTCTTGGTTGTGCGCATGCGATTCCTCGTCTTTCGTTTAATATTAGCCACTTTGATTCGTTTGTAATTAATTAGTTGCTTTCATTCGGACTTGTAGTAATTAATTAGTTTATTAATTTGTGTTTGTAATAACCATTCGGATCCTCTTATGCGAGGGCAATTTTGTAATATTTGTATCTTTTCCAACCCATATTTCTTTCTCCTTTTTACTTACATGCTTATCATGGTTGTATATAACATTATGTTTTCGTTTCATATCATTGCCATGCATTAAGGTTCGGTTCATCATTATTGAATATCATTGTGTAACAGCGCCGCGAGGGACCCGCGCTATAGTTCGGACTCTCGATTTGTGTCATGGTTCTAAATCTGAACCAAAGAGTCCAAATCCGGCAAATCATTTTGAGAAACAGATTTTTTTGAAAAGAAGTGCCAAACATGGACTGCTTTGCCAGATACAGAGTCGCCACCTAAATATTTTTTTTATGGGAGAATTTAGGAAACCCTGACTCGGTGCCAAAGGCCACATGTCCGTCATCACCGGAGTTGTCTCGGCTCGGGAGCTTGGGTACGATCGGGGAAGGTCAGCTATGAGCACCCCCTTTCGCCCGGTCCGAAGACCGGCCTCTACTAACCGTGATATCCAATTTTGAAAACGTTTATGTGTTCTTAAACCGGTTATTAGCCTAGAATTACTATGTTATGCGCGCAGCAAACAAGTATAGACTAGATTGCCTAATTTGGAAAGAAACATTGCATATCCGTTTGTTTTGAAAATGCTTTGGAATTTGCTACTCGCAAGTAGGCTAAAACACGAATTTTAATGAGTTTTTCCAACTCAAACAATCCAACCTCCACCCACAGGCATTTCAAACAGTTTAACACATAAACATTTAGCCGCATGGTAAGCATACTGTCATATTAACATTCACACGCATGCGAGATGCTAAAGCATAAATACTTACATCGTACTCCGTGCCAAAACAGTAAACTAGTTAGCAAACATGCGTGTCCTAGTTCATGTTAATTTGCCTAATGCAACACATACAGGATGCAATTAGATAGGCTCGGCTAATCTAAGCATGGCATATGAAATGCAATCAACTATCACATATCCAATTTTTGAATTGAGGTAAAAATGCAGTTAGCGTGATGTACCGAGCCTAATGCATGCAATATAAATGCATGGATGCACACATGCATAGCATAAGGTATGCTAATTTTAAAGATGCCCTAATCTACAATCATAAGCAGGTAAATAAAAGGGAAGAAAGAAGTAGGGATTGGAAGACATACACACCACCCACACACACTTATTACAGATTTGCCCTCACTCGGAGGGACCAAATAAATATTGCAGTCCCAAAATAATAAACAAATAAAATTATTACAAAATTTCCTAATTAATTAAAAGAAAGGAAGCAAAAGAAAGAAGAGGGTGGCCACAGCCTCTGCCTCGGGGTGCGCAGATGATGCATGCTCGGAACTTGGCTCGCCCGAAAAACCCGTACCGTACCCCTGCCGCCTCTGTTTGCACTGTCTCGTCTCTCTGAAAATTGCTGAAGTCCAGGAGCAGGTTCCTTACACTCTGCAGGGCACCACCGGCCAGACATAATTCCCACCGGCACTCTACAATTTCCACCGGCTGTTCTTGGACTCATCGGCACTTCAAAGTTTGCCGGTCGGCACCAAATTCTGCCGGTCGGCAGGAACTTCCTGCAGAAGACAGTTTGACAGCAAATAGAGAACAGACAGTGCATGGCATGGGGTTTTCAGGCACATGTGAGCATGGTTATGCTTCCTATCATGCTTTGAACTCAAGGAAGCATGTCCTTCGATCCCCGAACCATCAATGGTGCATGGTGGCTCAAAGAATCAAATTTACCATTTGATATAAAAATGTATGCAACAAACAAAATGAGAACCGAAGCCTTATCAAGTTGGAGTCAAAGGCCCTGGTGACCGAGAATCAAGGTACATTACATCACTCGAAGTATGAATGTCCCTTGACCTTCATATTTGGCTTGACACCCCAAACCAAATGATGCAAATGCATGTTATGCTCACAAGACTCAAGATGCAACATGATGCTAAGTATGCAAGACATGCCAAATGTTATGCAACAAATATGACAAGTATGCAATGCTAGCATGCAAGATGCAAGTGTGATGCAAACATGGACCAATTTACCATGAAGTTAGCATGGGACTACACATTTATGAGACAATTATGCAGCAAACAAGGGACAAGCATGCAAGAAGGCCTTAAAGTAACAAAAGTGCAGGCCTTGACTCACCTCAAAACAACACCAAAAGTGCTCAAAATGGTGAACAAACTCTCATGTCAATATGCAAGCCAATAGACCCAAGGCTAAGGCACCAAAAGGGCCACTTCACTTCCAAGAACAAGACCAAATCATGGCATGATTTAGACAAGCAAAAACAGAGTTTTTACATGCAAAATGGTACTCCGAAACCTCATAGTATGGCAGCTACAATACCTCCCATGAAATGCTACCACCAAGACTCATTCCTAGGCATAAAAGAGTACACCCTCAAGGCATAAAAGAGGTCAAGCATGCACACATACAAACATGATTCTTGGACTAAAATGTGGTCCTAGATGATGTTAAATCATGAGGGTAATCACAACCATACATGTTAGAGGTCAAAATGCTCAAAGCTTTCAAGCCGAAATACATAGCACCTATGACAAACATGCCAAGCATGACCAAATGGATAACCAACAGACTTTAAGCATGGAAAAACAATACTAAAAGCTTCATGGAACTAAGCCAACACACACAAGAATCATGGCCTAATCATGAGATACACTTCTAAGCAAAATGGAGCAATACAAAGCAAGTATTACAAGCATACAAGGAGGCACAAATCCAGCCAAAAACAGAGGTTACACATGACCTAAAACACCTAAAAAACTTCTGAAATGAGGCCAAGAATGATCAAGCACACATGCTATCCTTTTAAGCCAAAAAGCAAGGAAACAAAACAAAGAAGGGAGAGGGGTGTCCCTCCCCTATGCAAGACTTCAAACCACCTTTTTTAACACTGGAAATCAACTGGTTTTTAGTGGTCAAAGGACCAAAACACTGAAGTGAACAAAGCCTTACTAAAGAGGCACCAAAATGGACCAAACAAGGCCTAGAAGGGTGAGTTTGTACTCAAACCACAAAATGACCTTAATGAAAGTTCTAAAGCATGAAAATATAAGCCTCTTTCATGTTATAAACAAGAGCTAAAACAGCAAGCAAGATAGGTAGAAAACTATTGCAAGTTTGGGGAATAAAAAGCAAGATGCTCACCCTTGAAGAACCCTTGAAGAACAAATGGTCTAGCCCTCTTCTTTTGATCAAAACCAGTCCAAAAACTCAAGAATCAACCCTCCAAGTCCCTCAATCTCGGAGTAAGGTGTAATAGTGTGTGTAATGGTGCAAAAGTAAGGTAAAAACCACCTTTAGGCCAAGGAAACACACACAAAGGAGGGGAGAGAGGGAGATATAGAGATAGAGTGTATCTATATCTCAAAGCTCTGGTTTTTGGTTGCAAAAGTCTAACCTAGATCAAAGAGGAAGGCCCTCCCTCTTATAAGACTCCCTCTTGCAAAGCTTATACAACAAGCTTGCTTAGAGGGAGATCCCTCCATACACGTGTATGGAGGGAGGCAGAGTTGGTGCCAGCTATCACAGCTGGCACAAAATATCTCCATAAAGTGGATGAACAGTGGTCGGCTGCCCAAAAAAGTTGTTTCGACAAAAAAGAGTGCCAACCGGCGACAAAATATGCCGACCGGCAATAAAATGTGCCGACCGGCAACAAAATGTGCCGATGGAAGCAAAAGACCGGCCGGTGGCCTCTAGCCACTGCCGGTGGTGTGTGGGGATGCCTCACAAGGCATTCCCTGCCCTTCCAAGGCAAAACACAAGTGTTCGGTGTGAAACCAGACACTAAACGGTCAAGTTCGGAGATCCTGAGGCAGGGCGCGCGAGCCGAAACCTCCGGGAACTCTAAACGAACACATACATGAATAATCACCGAGTGTTCTAAGCGGTGACGTCCAAGTCTCAAGGACGGTCAAAAATGGGGTGTCTACACATTGTCATTACTTACTTGAATACGTGCGTTACCGATGCTTTGAGTTAATTTATGAGACGTATTAATAAGTCGAACCTAATAGTTGTATTCTTGTATGTATTGCATTAGTTATGTACATTGTTAGGGTTATGCATTTTTCTAAGTACTTTCTTTTTCTTTGTCTTACCTCGGAGTACTAAGTGAGTATTTTGGTTTTAGCATATTCATGTGTGTGATTGTTGTCATGCTTAACATCTTACCACGAGGTTACGTGCTTACTTGAAATGAACTGTTTGAATGCTTGTGGATGAAGGTTATTTTACTTGCATTGAGGATGATTTTGATCAAATGTATGTATGAGCTCATTCTTTTTTTTTTTTTTCATTTTCAGTTGTGTGCACTCAAAATTCTTTTAACGAAAATCACATAAAATCAAGTCATTTCCAAAGTAAGCGACACAGTTTATACTTGTGTGCCTCACATAGTAAGTTAGCATAACAAAATCAGAAAATGAGCATATAATGTACATAAAATTCACATCATGATTAGTATAGGTCGATCTTTGATTGGGTGAGTGAGATGCTCAATTCATGACTTTCTTTTTTCATACCTAAGTTCCCGAACCAAGACAATTTTGGTTATGACGAACAAGTGGTCTTTAGCACGAGTCACAGAGTTTCCTAAATTTTCTAAAAATATTTGGATAACGACTCTGAAATCTAGCTATACAGTCCACTTTTGGCATCTCTGATGATTAATGAATTTTCTGGGATTTCTCGGATTTGGACTCTCATTTGTTTTCTGTTTCACATTGTACTTGTGAAACCAAATCTAGAATCACGGGAGTCCGAACTGTAGGCCTATCGTACCAGTGGAGAGTAAACCCCTCCGAGGAGTACGAAAAACCAGCTACAGTTGGTTATGAAGAGTAATGAATTTAGGGTTTAGAAAGATGTAATATGTATAGTTGGAGGTGGGAGTGAGGGTGAGGGTGAGGGTGAGGGTGAGGGTGGGTGTCCAATATTGTAGAGTGTTAGTTCTTATTTAATAGGTGAGTGTTTCGATGTCTTTTAATGCAATTTTACTTAAAAGTATAATTGTAATAAAAAAATTATAAATTAGAGATCCTAAAAAATTTAAGCAGAGTTAATAGGGAAGCTTCTATTTGCACACACCCATTACACTCTATGCACATCCTTCTCAATAAATAACTTGTTTGGAAGTAGCATTTCAAAAATTATCATTTCTTTCGACAATAGAATTTTGAATTTTTTTTTTTCATTTTTTTGACATTCAACTTGCGAATATGTTTATTTGAATTGTGTGTGATATCCATAATAGTAATTTCACTTGGAAATAAAATTGTAATAAAATAATTATCATTAAGTGTGTGCACAGAGTGGAATGGATGTGTGCAAATACAAGCTCCTTGTCAATAGTAAGGTCAAGTTTGGCATGCTTGAAAAAAGATAAAAAGTCAAAAAATCACTATCCTATTTAAGTAACATCACTTGTCTAACACAACACTTCAAATCCAACCCAAATTCAATCTATATTTCATAAAAAATTAAAAAATATACTTATTTAGATCATCCTAAACACCCCTAATACTTTTTAATATACGACACAGGGAAATGACAAAAATATCCCTACATATACAAAAACTTATCTGTTCAAAAATCTCTCTCCGCTTCCTCCTCCTCCTCCTCCTCTCTCTAGTATCAGGATCCTCTAGAGTAAAGAATCCTAAAGTGATCTCCTAGAGTGAGGGATCCTGTGGCTGAAATCAAAACTAACCAAAACGACGTCGTTTTGGTTAGTAAATTGAAAGAAAAAAAAAAAAAAAATCACCTCTGGTTCAAAATGACGAACAGGTTCCTGCAAATATGAAAGAATAGAGAGACTCTCTCTCTTCTTCTTGGCAGCCATGAAAGTAAGTTAGACAATTTCAAAAACATTTTTACAGATTATACTCACATTAAACAGTTCGTTGCTGTTATTGGCAAAGCCATTCTCCATAGCTCTTTCAGCTCTTCCATAACCTATTCACAGAAAAGAAACAGAGCACTTTAGAAATGGGTTATTAATCAAACTCTGTTTTTATGCTTGATTCACTGAAAAAATAATAAAAAAATTTATTTTAAATAGAATAAGGGCAAAATGAATATTGTTATACCTGGGTGATTGTGGGGAGTTTGGGGGAAGAAAAATCTGGGTCTTTGTCTTCCGTGTTGGAGATTGATTGAGAAATGGGTTTGAAGAAGATTGATTTTAATCAATAAAAAAACTGATGACCCAACTTGCTATGTTTTGGTTTTGAGTCCTCATATTTTTTATGGGTAGTTCATTTCCTAAAGAATAAGAATCAAAAGGTTTTGGGTTGAATAGGAAGGAAAGGCTAAAAATGGGGAAGCGTTAGAAATAGAGGTTGTGTTTTTGAAATCAAACTCTTTCTTTCTTTCTCTGTTTTTTTTTTTTTTTTTCACTTACTAACCAAAACGACGTCGTTTTGATTTCAACCATCAGATCTCTCACTCTAGGAGATCACTTCAGGATTCTTTACTCTCACTTCAGGATTCTTTACTCTAGAGGATCCTGATACCTCTCGTTATCCTAGGGTTTTCTCTCTCCCCACTGTCTCTCACTCTCGTCACCACATATACCGCTGCCCCCATCTCCGCCACGGCGGCGGCGGTAGCGTCAGTGGCAGTGGCGAGGTTTAATAGATCTGGCCGGACTCTTTCGATGGCTCCGAAATCGTTCATGAAAGCAATGCCTCACGCTCCACCGATCTTCCTCTTAAGGCTTCTCCACCTGCTCGCCGCCATGACTCTGAAGTTCATTTCCATGAAAGTTAGAGAGAGAAACTGTGAAGTTCATATCCATGGTGGAGCACCACCGCGACGTCGATGCTGGTACTAGAGGAGCAACACCGTGACGTTGGAGGCGGCATTTTGGAGGGAGATATCGGCGCCGAAGCTGGCGAGAGTAAGGCGGCGAATGCATCGTTGCTGCGACGGACGGCCTAGGCCTTCGAATCCTCAGAAATTGAGCAACAAAAGAAAAAAAAATCCTAAGGGTTTCGTTCGAAAACAAGTCAGAAATTTTCAGATCTATTTTTTTTTTCTTTTTTCTTTTTTCTAGAGAGAGAGGGGGGAGGAAGATGAAGGTGGGGTTTTTGTGTTGTTGAAGAACTGTGTTGTGGGAGATGAGGTAAGAGGTGAAGAAATAGCAGGAGAGAGAAAACCAGAGAGACGCTGGTGGGTTTGTTTTGTAGCATCACTGTATTTTTATACAGAGCTTCTCTACTTTTTTTCTCAAAAAAAAAATGCCTCTCTGTGGGTCTCTATTGATCAACATCACGAAGTTCTCTCGTTTTCCCCTCTGTTTCACTCTCACTCTCACTCTCAGTGCCTACGGTTTCTGCATTAGGGCACAATGCCTCTCGCGATTTTGGGACCATTTATCTCAATTTGATCAGGCATCTCTCTCTCTCTCTTACGGTTCGTGATTTTCTGATCATATAATCTTCATTTTTGTTGTTCCTAGTTTATGTATTGCTCTCTGTTTGTTTATATGTGTTTCAACTTCCATCACAGGCATTTGAAGGTTAGCTTCTAATCCCACCCTTTTAGGTTGTGTTTGGTGTATGGACTTGGGGAGGGATTTATAAAGGACAAGGAAAATGGTGTGCAAAATTAACTGTAAGTATATTTTATTTACATTCTAATAACCTTTTTCCTTCCTTTTTTCAAATTTTTCTCTAAATCTTTCAACCAAACACAGCCTTAGTTTTAGGCGGGACTTTAAAAAAAGCCAAAAAGTCAAAAAGTTACTCGATTTTCTGATCATATAATCTTCATTTTTGTTGTTCCTAGTTTATGTATTGCTCTCTGTTTGTTTATATGTGTTTCAACTTCCATCACAGGCATTTGAAGGTTAGCTTCTAATCCCACTCTTTTAGGTTGTGTTTGGTGTATGGACTTGGGGAGGGATTTATAAAGGAAAAGGAAAATGGTGTGCAAAATTAACTGTAAGTATATTTTATTTACATTCTACTAACCTTTTTCCTTCTCTTTTCCAAATTTCTCTCCAAATCCTTCAACCAAACACCACCGCCTTAGTTTTACTAATGCTAGTCATCCTTGACATTTTTTTCAATCAAAAAATATATTTTATTAATAAAAAATGAAAAACATTTTATTATTAAATGTTGATGGAAGGATTACATGAATAAGCATCATGTATTCATGGTCCAAGCCAAGCATGTATAACTGCAAAAAAGAAAGAAAAAAGAAGCAAAAAGATGACAAGCTGCCAGCCTTTGACATGAAAAAAGAATCAGCAAATATACTCACATCATATGCTGAAAAATAAAATACTCTGGGCATGTTTGATTAGTAGGATTATAGCATAGAATTGGGATTGTTAGTCTACGGACTCACAATCCCATGTTTGATTGCAAATTTTACTAACCGGCTTACATGTACATCAGACATTGAATAAAAAAAAAAAAACTAAATAAATACATAATAAATGATTATCTAACTAATTTAATTAGAAAACTAATCCTACACTAATTTATGGGATTATTAACCCTTTCAATATTAATCTTGTTAATCAAACAAGGTCTCTCTGTTTGCTTTTATCCAGAATGCAGCACTGTCCTTTACTAGATAACCACCTTTGGTTGAAGATAACTTCATTTCTAGTTAACCAGAAAGTCCAAATAACAGCAACAAAAACAAAAAACAAAACAAGGATTCCTAGATTAATTTCATCAAATCCTTAAAGACGTTTCAAAACTACCAAGATCCTAACATCTCCAAATTCATAGGATAGGACATATACCCAACAGATACCCCACCACTATACTAATTCACCCCAAACTCTCCTCAACAGAAAAGATCGAGTGAGTTGAAGCCTTATTTTTAGAGTTACAAAGCACAAAATATGTATGTTAACTAACTGAAAATCTGTATGTTTGGTATAAAGGCCTTCCAAACAGCTTTATTAAATGCTTAGGCCTCGTTTGGCAAGAGGCTTTTTTAGCCAAAAAGTCAAAAAATCACTAAAAAAACCCAAAAGCCAACAACCCATATTAAAAAGTCAAAGATTCTATTTTCACTCTACTTTTTACACATCTTTTCGTAAAAAGTCAAAAAGTCATCCCAAACATACTAGTTTTTTTTAGCTTATATTTTAGCCAAATAGCCAAAAAGTTAATTTAACCTCCATGCATCACACTTATTCATCAGAGTTCTTCAATATTAAATGCTTGTTATTAATCAAACTTTTATTTGGTACTATCTCTTGTCTTGCTGTAGCTCTAATTCATGTTTTTGATTAAAAATCCAGAGCTTATTACAATCTGCAAGGGCTTTGACTACTGAGACGTCAAGTAAAGAATACACTTAGGTAAATATTAGGTATGCAGGTAGGTTGATTTCTTTCATGAGGGAGTACTGAAACTTATTACCTTTTCTCGAAAAGGGTTTGTAGACCTATTGCCAAATAGTTTGGATGTGAGACTTTGTTAAGTTAATTTGTTAATTGAATTTTCTGTCTTCTATTAACTTTTTAGAAAAAAGTACTTACTGTCAAGTCTAGACATGTTATACAAAATAGCACAGGGAATCAGGGATTACTTTAATTTTTTTTTCACAACATAGAAACATAAAGTCATCAAAACCTGACCATGTGAAAGTATTTTGTTCATGACAATGAGTACGATTAATTTAATGAAACACCCCCCCCCCTTTTTTTTTAATAACTCTTTGTTGTTAATTTGTAATTCTATGGTCAATGAGGACTTTTTTTTTTTTATATATAAATTTTCTAGATGCATATCTGCACATGTATGTATGTATTTATATTTGTAGGTGTATACATGTGTATAGATATGTAGATGTACATTCTTCTCTCTGCTGGGATTATACTGTGTGGGATCCATTTTCTATTAAAGTGATGAATTGGAAAAATGAGTTGGTCTAGATGCTTTGTTAGAAAAATTAAGAGGCTGCCAAAATGGGATTTTGGTTTTTTGTGAGGTCTTTGTGGGAACTAAGCACATCACATCACATGCACATTCCGTGCCCAAAATTCAAGGATTAGCGGATGTGACCAGCTAGTAACTTATCTGTTTAATGCATTGTATTTCTCTTTGTTTTATAGAGGGAAAAGCAAAGGGGTTTAGGGTTTGTCACATTTCCCTTCTTCTTTTTCCTTTTCGCAAATTCTACTTAAATCCAAGATCCAAACATCTTTAATTTTAATAAGAAATCCAGAATTGCAACATTGTTTGCAAATAATTTCATTTGGAAGCAAAGAAACCATATGGTGCACAATCACTTTTAATTGGTAAAAATATGCCGAGAAGAGATGTAATGTACCATACTTCATTCAAAATAAGAGAGGCTGGTTCAAAATTGCTACTTGGACTGGCAGATTTAATAATTCGCTGATTAACTAGGTTGGTTGATCTATGTGTTAAGTTCACACCTTGATGGTGAAGCAACATGCTATTAAGAGTAGTGTTGTTGCTGATAATAGTTGAATAGCAATAATATTGAGATAATACTGACTTGCGTTCTTTTATTTATTTATTTATTTTAAATAGCTTCCTTTATCCATTTTTTGCTTGTCAAAATTTGAAACATTGTTTTTGCAATGTTTCATTAATGGCTTTTTTTTGTTCTTCCCCTTTTCTCTTTTTTCTTTTCCTTGAAACATCATTTCAAACTTTACATTCATATGTTTAACTTTTTGCTCTATTTCCCAGCTTTACTTTTTTTAAGTCTAGAGTTAAATTATATAATTATGTTTTGTTAAATTTGCAGAATGGAAACAAGGGAAAAGACGTCTAAAGGATAAAAGCTTGAATCTCTCCATCCCAGGCATCACAGGTTAGCTCCCAAACCCACTCGTTTTAGTTTTGCTAGTAATCCTTGACCTTTATATATATAATATCAATAGAAGGAAAAAAACATTTTATTAAATAAAAATCAAAAATAAGAATTACTAGCAAAAAAATAAAGAAACTAGAACCAAAAAGTTGGCAAGCTGTCAGTTTTTGACATGAAAAAAGCATCACCAAAACAACTTTCTAATACACTATCTTGTCCTCCCAAGCTATGTCATCCTCTGGTTTCATCCATGTGTTGCTAGATTCATGAATTTCAAGTGCCCTTTCAATTCGATAGACAAAATCATCAATGCTTAAGAATAAACCCTCTATGTTTGCTATATCCAAATAAAGCTCTAACCAGATATAGGATCACTAAAGAATAAAAATAATTCAAGAGAAAAGAATAAAGCACACCCAAAAGAAACGAAAATAAACCCTAAACTCAATGCCAATAGTCTCAATTCATTATTCATAGCTAAATAACCCTAATAGCCTATTCATAGGCATCTAAAAACCCTAATTAAACACTCCAAATAATTAAATCCTAACTAATAACCTACCTAATATTCTAATAGTGTAATAATTCCTAAAATTTTAAATTTCCAAACTTGCTTGATTCTTTCCTCATCTGACACCTTTTTGGTCCACATCATTGAGATTTTGTGAATATGGAATGTTTAACGTTAATTATTATGGGTTGTGGAGTGTCATAGGCAAGGGGCACTTGGTAGTCCATCAATAGCACAGAGTATTTTGTTAACCAATATTTTCAATTATAATGATTCAGATGTTTAAATAAATTTGAGAAAGATGCATACCTAAAATTGGGTCGGTAGTTATCAAAATTATTATTTTATCATAGCAGTTGTGAATTTTAATTCGTCATCAAATTTGTTTTCAATGTTGCTATAAATCTAAAAAAGGAGACCCAATAAGACCGGATCAAATTTCAATATAATTCAAGTAAATTAGACTGAAGTTCATCACGACCTTCTATTCTTCTTCTTCTTCTTCAAAAAAAAAAAAAAAAAAAAGGAAAAAGAAAGGAAAAGAAAAGAAAAGAAAAGTTGTTGATGCATGCCCAACCCTTGCTGCTCTATCTGCAAAAATGTTCAGGCTTTTTATAAAATTTAAACAAATTTGTCCCATACAAAGTCCCAAACATAATATTTTGTATTTCATGATCGTAGCACCTCAGCTGCACTTAATCACTTCCAAAAACATATGGCCAAGTTCAAAACACACAAAGAAATGCCAAAAACAGTAGGAGGATGAACCAACTGAAAAATGAATATTGATCTATGGAAGAATCAGGCAAGTCACAACTTATCTAATTAACCACATTAGAAATGACAAGAGAACAAAAATTCTAAAATCCTCTAAAATATGAGTGGAAGAAACTAAGAAAGATCCAAATGGTTGTCCCTTACATAAATATAATTCTGAATGGAAGATTATCTAAATAAGACACACATCTTGTGCTGTCTTTTCAACACAAATATAATTCTGAATGGAGATTATCTAAAGAAGATGTATCTACTACATAATGTATTCTATCTTTTCATTGGACAACTCAATAATCTACCCTCTAGATCACAAATTTTTTTTTTGGGATGTGATACCATACACAACATAAATTTGTGCATTTCATTCATGCTCCAATACACTAGTAAATAAAACAATAAATAATCATTTAGTTTTTTTTTTCTTCTATAAAACTCTTCGACTTCTAGTGTGTAGTAAACTCATATGCTAGATTGTTTCAACGAGTAAGTGAACGGTTCAGATCATGGAGGTCGGCCCCAAAATGGGCCTATCAAGCCTAAACACTCTCTCAAGTTAAGATAGCTAACTTGAGAGAATTCAAATCCCTAAGTTTACAATATCAAATGGGATAGAGTACACATAGCATCATAGCTAAACCTTCCATCCCAACTAGAAAGAAACAAATCATGTACACCTATTCTAACCTAAACCCAAGAAAAATGTAGTCAAAAAAGTCAAGGAATGGTTTGGCAAAAAAAAAAAAAAATGGCGTTAGAGAAACAATACCCAACATGGAAAATTTTACAATTTTGATTATTAATATATATAAAGTTTTCTATTGATTTTTAAATAATTTTGCAAGATTACACTGATGTGATAATTTCCCTAAAAAAAAGAAGTAATTTTTGTTAAAAAAAAAGTCAAAAAGCAAAAAAAACTACAGTAATAAGCTAATTTGCTATCAGTTAAAATAATTATATGTTACATCAATTTTTTCACTAAAAAAAAAAAGTTTATTTAATAATTTCTTAGATATATTAACTTTTTTATCTCTAAAAAAATCTAAAAAGTCACAAAAAAGTTAGCTCAAACCAACTCAAAAGTTAGAATCAACAACACACCATAAAATTAAAAATAAAAATAAAAAATAGAAACAAAACGAAAACAAAACAGAGACACCCATTAGATCCAAACATAAATAGATTGGAGCTCAAAGAGTATCAGACAATGAGTATCAGACAATGTCAACAAATTCAACAATGACACAATCAATGGGGAAACTTTGTGTAAATTTATCAAAGACTAGCTATTTGGATTAAGTATAATATCGGACAAGTGGATGATTCTATTAATGACCTGGTCTATAGGTTGAATTCCATAAGGGAAGATGATGTAAGGCTTGAACAGTGAGTAGGTGCATTGCTATGTGTTGGGTGTATGGTAGTGAATCTTTTTTTGCTTGTAATTGCCTCCTGGATTAATTCTCTTTAATCATTGGCTTGTTGCCTTGTGGTTTGTGCTAGGGGTGCAACTTGGGCGGGTTCATTTTACAATTTTGATTATTAATATATATAAAGTTTTCTACTGATTTTTAAATAATTTTGTAAAATTACACTGATGTAATTTCCCTAAAAAAAAAAAAGTAATTTTTGTTAAAAAAAGTCAAAAAGCAAAAAAACTACAGTAATAAGCTAATTTGCTATCAGTTAAAATAATCACATGTTACATCAACTTTTTCACTAAAAAAAAATAGTTTATTTAATAATTTCTTAGATATATTAACTTTTTTATCTCTTAAAAAATCTAAAAAGTCGCAAAAAAGTTACCTCAAACCAACTCAAAAGTTAGAATCAACAACACACCATAAAATTAAAAATACAAATAAAAAACAGAAACAAAACAAAACAAAGACACCCATTAGATCCAAGCATAAACAGATTGGAGCTCAAAGAGTATCAGACAATCTCAACAAATTCAACAATGACACAATCAATTGGGAAACTTTGTGTAAATCTATCAAAGTGAGACTAGCTATTTGGATTAAGTATAATATCGGACAGGTGGATGATTCTATTAATGACCTAGTTTATAGGTTGAATTCCATAAGGGGAAGATGATGTAAGGCTTGAACAGTGAGTAGGTGCATTGCTATGTGTTGGGTGTATGGCAGAGAATCTTTTTCTGCTTGTAATTGCCTCCTGGATTAATTCTCTTTAATCATTGGCTTGTTGCCTTGTGGTTTGTGCTGTAAATGATTGGACATGATGCTTTGTGCCAAACTAGTTGGGATGAAGTTTTTGTGCTTTTATTTTTGGATTTTTTTTTTTTTTATTGATGTATGAAGTAAGGTTTCGCTTTGATTTGTTATCAATAAAGTTCATTTTGGAAATAAATAAAGAAAAAGAGACACCAGACAATACAATCATCAAAATAAAGAAAACATAATGCTCATTCAAATCTTAAACTAGTAAAAATAAGTGCACATAACTCATACACACTTTCTTAACACCACAAGTATCTATACTATTATATTGTCTAAAAAAAACTGGACATTAATCTACTACTATTTGGTTGAACAATATTTGATTATATAATACACAAATTGCTCCACATTTTCTGGATAGGTTAGTCTCGATAGCATGACATTCTTCTCTCGGAAAGACTTGAATTACGAATAATTTTGGTATATTTGTTTACACCCCAACGCATACCCCACGAATTTTGTATCAACCATAAGTTGTTCATTATGTCCTTATCAATACCACATCTGATAAGCAAAATGGCAGGATGGTTTGGCTTAACATCTCTAGTGTAAAATTTCATAGATGAATCATATATACCCTACCATACAAATAATAATACATAATTACTTTATAGTTTTTGAATGGTTCAATGATCAAAACTACACTAATAGGTTGTTTCTTGACTATTTTATCCCATCATTATTTTCTTTGTCTAAGTTCTTGAAGCTTTCAATTAAATCGGACTTTTTATAACCAAAATAAATAAATAATAAGTTAAAGCAAAAAGGTCATTAAAAAAAGTATGAAATATATATATACATTTATTGTATCATTCTTTTTATCCTGACATTGTTGTTTTTCGGCTTTGAATGAGCAATCAATCTAACGCCTTATGCCATATTGTTTGGCATATCGAAAATCTTCATTGATCGAGTAGACATAACACGTTTCATTTTCTTTCTCGACGTAATTTATCAGTTCCTATGGTGATAATTTATATAGCTTATGTTATATATTGATTCAATAGCTGCGCATTATCATGACCTTGGTTTTTTCAAGCCAACTGTGCGGCTTTGACACCTTGCCTGGTTTGCACCTAAGTCAACTTACTTGGAAGAGAGATGGGAAAGATTCACAAATTTGAGAAATTCTAGAGAGATACTTTGTAGAGGGAGAAGCTCTTGTAGAATGCTTTGCTTGGTAATCACTTGGATTACACTTCCCTTATATGGTTTGGCCAAATGAGGCATCCCTTTATGTAGGCATCCTAGCCTCTTAGGAACCATCTAGAATATACAATTAATGTTTTCCATTCTTAGAACTATCTAGAATCTATGGTAAAATATATTGGGCGTTTGGCAATAGGTTTTTTTTTGGGTTTTTAGGCTAAAATAGCACTAAAAGACAAAATAGACTAAGATAGTCAAAAAGATAAAATGTTACATCAAACCCATAATCAATTTATTTTTTCTCTCACAAACATCACATCTAATTACAAAAAAAATCTAACCTTCCCAAATACACTATTTTAGCCTACTAAAATAGCTAAAAACTAAAATAGTCTACTAAAATAGCCAACTTCCCAAACACCCTTATTATATACAAGAGAATTATATACAATATTCTCACAAGTTCTCAAGTTTTTCGGAAGGTTATAGAATTCTCTCCATTAGCCTCAATGGCTTGAGCCCTCCTTTGGTTGTGATTTTGTATTTAGCAGACTATAGCCCAATAAGTTGGCAATAAAAACAAAAACAAAATTTTAGAATAAATTTATTAAAAAATGTATTGAGATTTAATTGTCTTACCACAATGATGCTGATTTTGAGTTTCATTTAAGAAACGTTCTTTGAATTTCATTTAAGAAACGTACTTCTTTCCACTTAACACATGTCGCATTATTAGAAGACATCCTATACATCAAAATAAAAAACAAATTGAATAATTACAGGATAAACTTGACATAATCAAGATGTGTACAAATTTAACCAATAAATACTTTCTGCAAGACTCAAACCTAAAAACACCTATTATTATTATGTTTATGCCAAATCTTTGCAATTCATTCTTTTATAGTAACTTTATTCAAACTAGGTTTATTTATTTGATCCGCAAAGGAGATAAATTTTATTATTGGAAAAATGAAAGAACAAACGGTTTATAAGGGAATATAACACCAATTACCAAGTTAAAGGGGACATGTTGCATCATAGCAAATGCATTCTAATGAGATTGGTATCCGAAAATCAGCGAAATCATATGCAATCCCGAAACTAAGCGCAAAAGTAGTAGGCAAGATGCTAACAAAGAGAAATAGGTAATTCCCAAGGGCAAATGAATATCAAAACCCGAAACAAAGAAAACTCGCCTATAGGTAAATAACATATAATGTATCAAAAAACACTAAACAAAGAAAACTCTGCCATATGCACCTTATTACACATTTTTGTGACAAATATTACGTAATTTTTTTGATAAAGTTACAACAATTGTAGTTCAAAAATGAATTATGCATTTCAAGTGTTACGCATTTGTGGTTCAAGACTTTTAGATGAAAATGCATAAAATTGTCACAAAATGCGTAAATTCATTTATGAACTACAAATTGTTGCAACTCTATAAAAAAATTACGTAACATTTGTTATAAAAAAGATGTAATAAGGTGTGTATGATACACATCTTTTAAGGGCGTGTACCGAAGCGATTTCTACATTATATGCCATTTACTTATGGGCGGGTTCTCTTTGTTTAGTGTTTTTGGTATTCAATTGTCCTTGGGGATTGACTCTCTCTTTTAAAGCATCTTGCATGCTACTTCTTCTGTGTTTGGCTTTGAGATTGTATATGATTTCGTTTGTTTCAGATACCAATCTCATTGGAATGCATTCGTTATGATCCAACCTGTCCCCCTTAACTTGGTTCTTGGTGTTGTATTCCTTGTAAACCGTTTGTTCTTTCACTTTTTCAATAATAAAATATATCTCCAATGTGGATCAAAACAATTAAACCTATGGCTTAGTTCTTGTTTGAATAAAGTTACTATAGAAGGATGAATTACAAAGATTTGGCATAAACATAGTGGTAAAAGATGTTTTTAGGTTTGAATCTTGTGGAAAGTATTTATTGATTAAATTTGTACAAAGCTTGATTATATCAAGTTTATGCTACAATTATTCAATTTGTTTTTTATGTTAATATATAGGGTATGTCTCCTAATAATGCGATGTGTCAATTGAGGAAGGTTTCTTAAATGAAGTTCAAAATCAACGTTGTGGTAAGATAATTAAATCTTGGTACTTTTTTTAATAATAAATTTTATTATACAATTTTATTTTTCAAAGTTACATGTTTTGTTTTTGTTTTTATTGCCAGCTTGTTGTTGGGCTATAGTTGCATGTTATTACAACCCACTGAGTTGCCTACACAAAATCCCAACCAAAGGAGAGGCTAATGGAGGATTCTGTAACCTTCCGAAAGACTTGCGAACTTGTGGGAATATTATATATAATTCTAAACATTGTGTATAATATTTTAGAAAAGCATCCTCTAAGAGCTTCTCTCTCTAGAAAGTGTTTCTCTCTCTAGAATTCCTCAAATATGTGTGAATTTTTCCTAGTTCTTTTTCAAGTAGTCTAATTTAGGTGCAAATCAGGTGGGTGTCAAACATCTAAGGCCCGCACGGTTGGCTTGAAAAAACCAAGACCGTGACATTGCGCAGTTATTGAGTCAATATATAACATGAGATATATCAGTTAGCACTACAAGAATTGATAAATTGCATCAAGAAAGAAAATGAAACGTGTTATGTTTGTTCGATCAATGAAGGTTTGAGGTATGCCAAACAATGTGGCATAAGGCGAGAGATTGGTTGCCTATTCAAAGCGAAAAACCAACAATGCCTGGACAAAAAGAAGGATACGGTAAATGTATATATGAATATATATATTTTTTTGTTTTATGATTTTTCTTTTAACTTTTTTGGTTAACTTATTATTTATTTATTTTGATTAAATAAAGTTCAGTTGGATTGAAAGTTTCAAGAACTTAGACGAAGAAGATGAGGATGAGATAAAGTAGCAAAGAAATAGCCTATTGGTGCAGTTGTTTTGATCACTGAACAATTCAAAAACTACAAAGTGATTATGTATTATTATTTGTATTTTAAGGTATATATGAATCACCGGATGAAATTTATATTGGAACTATTAAGCCAAACTATCGTGTCATTTTGCTTATTGGATGTGGTATTGATAAGGGCATATTAGACAACATCTGTGTGATACAAAATTCATGGGGTACGTGTTAGGGTGTAAATGTTTTCCTGAGAGAACAATGTCATCCTATCAAGACTATTCTATCCAGAAAATGTGGAACAATTTTTGTGTACTATATGATCAAATATTGGCCAACCAGAAAATAGTAGATTAATGTAGTAGTTCCTCAAGTGGCTTACAATATAATAGTGTAGATACTTGTGGTGTTAAGACAACATATTTGTATGAATGTGTGCACTTGTTTGAGATTTGAATGAGCATGCAAGTTTTCTCTATTTTATTGATAAGAAATCAAGGTGAAACCTTACCTCATACATTAATAAAGAACAAAATCGAGAAATCAAAGTGTAAAACTTGCATCCCAACTAGGTTGACATAAAGCATCATGCCCATAATTTGCAACACAAACCGTAAGGCAACAAGCCAATGGTTAAAAAGAATTTAACCATGAGGCAATTATAAGCAGAAAAGGATTTCACTGCCATACACCCAGCCCATAGCACTATCCATACTCACTCCAAGGATGTTTAATCATCTTCACCTTATTGAATTCAATATATAAATTAGGTCATTAACAAAATCATCTGCATATCTGGTATTATATTGAACCCCAAGAGCTAGTCTCACTTTGATAGATTCACACAGTTTTCCAATTGACTGTGGCATTGTTGCCATTGTCAGATGCTTTTTGAGCTCCAGTTTGTTTATGGTTGGATGTAATAAGTGTGGATTGAAGAGACATCTTTCTGTCTTTGTTTTGTTTTTGTTTCTTTTTTTTTCTTTAATTTTTTGGTGTTGTTGATTCTAGTTTTAGGGTTGGTTTGGGGTTAACTTTTTTGTGACCTTTTAGATTTTTTATGAGTAAAAAAGTTAAATGTATCTAAGAAATTATTAAATAAATTATTTTTTTAGTGAAAAAGTTGATGTAACATCTGATTATTTTAACTGATAGCTTATTAGTTTTTTTTGCTTTTGGACTTTTTTAACAAAAAACTAATTTTTTTTTAGAGAAATTGT
This sequence comes from Camellia sinensis, assembly GCF_004153795.1. Lineage (NCBI taxonomy): Eukaryota > Viridiplantae > Streptophyta > Magnoliopsida > Ericales > Theaceae > Camellia > Camellia sinensis. The sequence goes on from NW_021030141.1 coordinate 510,597, forward strand.
CACATTAGTGTAATTTTGCAAAATTATTTACAAATCAATAGAATACTTTATACATATTAATAATTAAAATTGTAAAACTTTCTATGATTGTGTATTATTTTACTTTGACTCCCATATGTTTAACTGGCACTAAACCATTCTTTGACTTTTTGCCAACATTTTTCTTAGGTTTAGGTTAGGGTGCTTGTACATGATTTGTTTCTTTCTAGTTAGCAATTTAGTTTGGATGTGGAGGTTTAGCTATGATGCTATGCGCACTCTATCCCATTTGGTATTGTAATCTTAGGGATTTGGATTATCTCAAGTTAGCTATTTTAACTTGAGATGTTTAGGCTTGGTAGGTGCATTTTTGGGCCGACTTCGGTGATGCGAACCGTTCACCTTTTAGTACTTATTGAATAAAATATTCATGCCAAAAATTAAGATGATCAGATATTGACAACTATATATTTAAATTACATTTGTTTTTTAAAAAATGGATGAGAATTATAATTTCAAGAGTAAATTATAAGAGAAGATTTTATTAGAGTACCTAATCTAATTTATCTTCTACAATATGATTTATTTAGTGTGAATTTTCAATGAATGTAATAATTATAATGTGAATATTCATATTTCAATAAGTTGTGAATTTTTAAAGTTGGTGTGCATATTCATAGTTTTTTTTTTATTTATTTTTTATTTTTTTAAATAATCATATTTTTCGAGCATTAACGTTTTTCTTATTCATAGTGTGAATATTCACACTTTTTAAAAAATCACATTTTTATTCACAGGAAGTGTGAACATTCACATATTATATTTTATAAATTACAAAAATATTTAATAAAAAATTTTGAACTCGCACTTTTTACACTTCAAAAATATTTAATAAAATGCTTTTGTGCCAACCTTCTTGCCTAGAAGCTAGAAGGAATCAGTCTTAAAGGGGGGGCGAAGTGACAGATGAAATTCCTTTTTGAGTGACTACCCTAAGAAATCAAACTTATGCTCAGTTCTCTTGTTCTTGTTTCATAAGCAAATGCGGCAACCCGGTGGTATAGTGAGCTCGCTCTCTATGGATGTTGCTTCAGTCATTGATAGAGAGGAATCACCTAGCCTAGCATTAGAGCAGACTATCTAGCCCTCCTTGGGCAGATTGCTTTTCATAGCTATGTTTTGTAGCTTTGTTCCGAGAAGGAGACTTGCCTTATCAGATGCGGGATTACCTGTTGATGTGGTAAGGTCTTTGCTTTTCCTGTTAGAGAATGAGTTGCTAAAGAATGAGTTGTTAGCCTTATATACATCTATCATTCTATAGTAATGTTGGCTCTCTTGCTGTTGGTGGTTTAGTTGTAGTAAGGGCAGTAGGATTAAGATTGATGGAGTGAAGTAGGGTTTGGTGAAATATTAAATAAAAGGACAGATCCCAACAATCTATGAAAGAAGTCAAGTCTTTAGCCTTATGTCTTTCGAAAGGGGAATGAAATACAATGCTCTTATCCTTCATATGACACCAGGTCCTAGAGGGATTCTGGTGAATCTATTGGAATGGTGCTATTCATTGGATTTTTGATGTGGATGCATTTGTATTTCAAAGTTGACCAAGAGTATGCATTGTATAACAGGGTTGGCTATGGTTGGGAGTCTCATGCCATTTTGCACATTGTTGACATATCTATAGTGCAACGACCTAATTCAATGTTTATGAGATGGCAATAGACTACTGATATGCTGGTACAAACTATTGGGTAGAATTTGCTTGTGTTTACATAGCTCGAAACATATCATCACGTTCTGCAGCCAATGTCTTGGTGGCCCATCATTCCTAATTAGGTAATTTTGTAAACCATGTCACTTACCGGTTGTAACCCTCTAGTAGTTGCAAAAATAAATTTGTTCATACAATTTAACCTCACTATTCTATATATAACAAAACGTGTTGGCCTAGTGGTCAAGTGCTGGAGTCTGGGGTCGTGCTCCCTCTATGGTCTCAGGTTCGAAACATTTTGTGGTAAACAATTTCTTGAGACTAGTTCATATGGGGCTTTACCCTGATTTTAATTGGGCTTCCCGCTAATGGATGGTGGGATACAAAGCTATAAGAAAAAAACAAAATAAAACAATAATTGATTCCCTCAATTATATGTTATATTTAGTTCTCATAATTTGCTTGCAACCCATCTTTCTTTATAAATATATATATATATATATATATGTATTTAAAAGAAAAATGAAAGTTGCAATTTTTTTGTTGTGATTACGTGCATAAAAGACCCCATTTTAAGTTATCGGCTAGGGCCGAAGAACTCAAAGTCAGAAGAATTTTTTTTAAAGGAGAAATTGCCAACAAAAATATAATAGAACTCACATACATATGGTGAGATTCATATATCTAACCTCCTAAGGATTTGCCCAACACTATATTGAAATTTGAAAATTGAAACTATGGAATTGAAACTATGGTAAGTCGTTCCCCAAGATTAAAATAAGAACATGATTTTAGCTGGGATTGGTTTCTCTCGAGTCTTAATTTGGATTGGAGGGGTCTCGTTTCGATGATGTGAACCATTTGTTTTATCAGGCTCTACATTTATATCATCCATAAAAAAAATGAGGTCAATCCGATATTCGTAGTCCCTTCATTTTATAAAATTTGTATCTAAAAAAATTAATAGTTAATGTGTTTTAAAAATAGACCATCTATTTTTTTGGTTACAAATTTAATAAAATGAAAGGACTACGAATATCGAATTAACTTGTTTTTTTTTTTTTACGGATGATATACATGCATGATCCGATAAAAAGAACGGTTTAGATTGTCGAAACGGGGCCCGTAGTGAGCCCCACTAGTTTGGATAGTCCTCTTCAGTCTAGATTGGACTGGAAAGAAGCCTTACTTGAAAGAAATGTTGCAGAAAACCATGACACAACTCAATTGTAGGAAAGAATGAAAATTTAAAAATAAAAATAAAAAGAAACCAGATCATTCCCACTCTGGTTAACTCAAAAATAAAAAAAATGGAAGAAATAAAATCAATACAAGTGATATTTAAAACTGACAGTGGAAATATTGATGTATTGTTTGGTTTTTATAATAACATTATTGTGAAGAAAATGTATGATAATTTTGTGTGTATCAATGGGTTATTTTGTATATCAGAAATCGAATATAAAATGATCAGAAAAATACTCACAAAAACTGTGAACAATAAAAATTAGGGCAAATTACAAACACTCCTCTCGAGGTTTGGTGAAAATACAGATTCCTCCCCTGAAGTTTGAGAAATTACATCCCGCTCCCTGAGGTTTATATTTTCATAACAAATTACCCTTGAGGTTTTTATTTTCATACAGATTTTTTCCTAATTTTTCCTAATTTGTTATGAAAATTTGACTTTCAGGGGACAATTTGTAATTTTTCAAACCTCAGGAGAATCTGTATTTTTACCAAACCTCGAGGGGTGTTTGTAATTTGTCCTAAAAATTAATATGATGGAAATTCAAAATCTAATAGATGGTGACCGAGTTGTGTTTGATACAATATGCTCAAGACGAAATTTCCCTCGCACCACAATCCTCACGAGTTTGAATAGACATCCATCACCCATGATGCAACGATCGGGAACCTCACAGAAGTAACACTTCAATTTACGAGTTTGGCAGACCAATGTAGTGCGGTACTCTCTTTTAAGAGAAGAACATAGTGCAAAAAAGAGAAGCCAAGATGATTTCGATGCCAAATGAATGAAATGGAGGTTTGTATTTATAGACGAATCCATGGTTCTTTGAATAGCCATTGTGACTGTTTGGATGCAAGAGACACCTCTACCATGGAAAAGCTTCAATAGAACGGACATGATTGTTCTCAAAACGTGTTCAAATCTGGATCGCATCCAATTTGGTTTTGATGCAAGTAAACAAAATAATAACAAATTTATTTGAATGAAAAATTATTTTTAATTTAAATAAATTTTTCTTGCAATCATGTTCAAATGATGATTTTTTGGAACAATTTCACATTCACCTTTTAATTATTTTGTGCAACCTAATACAATTAATTAAGGAACAATCATTGTCAAACACAAGAGTATCAACTCAATGTAGTGAGTAGCAACCCACGAGAAGTATATGGTTTAGAAGCTCTTGTCTAGCTTTATTGTAACTAATGACCTTCCCCACTACTATGATTCCTCATCATTTTCTACCCATACAGTAGAAAGTATACTATATACCTGAGTCTCGATTAGTTTTACCCAATGATTGTACATCATTTTACATAGAGCCAACCATCTTGTCGAGTATGGGATAGAACAAAATTTATCCAAGTATCTCACTGAAGAGATTGTGACTTGTAATTCTCATTTTGTTCACACATTTTAATTGGTATAGAATAATTAGGCGTACCATTTTAGGTGAAGTCATTACATATTGTTAGTATGAAATCCACATACGCTCATATTTTTTGTATTGTTCACACAAAACGTAAGTGAACAAAGTTATTTTCGTAACTTGGGGAGGGTTACAACTGATAAGTGACATGGTTTGCAAAATCATCTAGTTAGGTATGATGGGCTACCAAGACACGGTTGCAAAATGTGATGCTATGTCAAGAGGCATGTAAACACAAGCAAACTCTACCCAATGGTTTGCACCATTCCAATAAAATCACCAGAATCCCTCTAAGACGTAGTGTCACATGAATATATCTCAATCTAGTAATAGGACTCCTCTCATAAGCCTCCAATCCAAGTGCTCCAAACACAAAAAACCTTTTCATGAGGACATCTTGATGGATTAAAAGCTAAACTTGGGCCTTCGAGGCAAAGCGATATGGGGATCAGGAAGTGTATTAAACTGCTTGGTGGTAGTATTGACTATTGAAGACAGGATAGTACCATGCACATAACAGTTACACCACCAACTCTGATTCTCTATCAATGCACTATATCAACAAAATACACAGAAGCAATTCAGTGATTTTGCTAATGTCATTCGAACAGAAACCCCACTTTAAATTCATGTGAAAAACATGCAGGACATTTCTTTCACACGAAACACCTAACAAGTCATAGGCACAGTAAACGGACATCAATCAGTTTGACACCAGTCTTCCATCACATGAAAACAACTTCTGTAGACACCTCGCACACTTTCCAATTCAACATGCATATCGGGCATCTCCAACATTTAGGATGCTTTGGGCTTACATTGTTTTACATGTTTAAAGTAAAATATAACTTTGCAAGCTACTTTAGATGACATTGTTTTAAAAATACTAGTTTAGATATCAGTTTAGAATATTAGTCTAGACATATACTAAATCAAGTAACATAATTATCAATATCCACCACATGTACAAAGATTCTAATATTAGATTCATTTTGTTCACACAAACACACTTCCAACGGCCCACTGGGATTCCATGTGCATATTACCTTCGTGAAATCTTCAACCACACCTGTGAGTAACCAAAATATACGATCAATACTAAAATAGAAGCATCTAAAGTAACCACTTGTTCACCAATGTTGATTACATAAACACTTTTATGGCTGTTCAGTTTTCTATGTGATCAAAACAAATATGCGAGGACTTGCAACCTCAACTCTTATGTTGTGTTTGGATCATGGATTTGCATAGGAATTTGGAAAGGGAAATGAAAATGTAAGGGAAATGTGAATGAAATATAAACTAAATTTTTTCTCCATTTTCTTTTTCCTTTCCAAAACCTACCTAATTCGATGATCGAAACACAGTGTTAGTGTTCAGCTATTGCTTCAGCCTACTCTAAACTTGCAAGTTATTAGTCTAGATTTTATTCAACATATGGTACAACATAGTGCAGTCGTTTGTCTAGACCATTTTATGTGAGATAAATGTAGAATATTTTGCACCCAAGGAGGATGGGGAAATAAGGTTACTCCACTGTTATGTGTCAAGGTAGATGGATGGAATGATTGCCTGGTGGTGGGTTACTTTGTTAATAAGAAGTTATGTTTGTGTTGTTAATTCTATTGCCGAAAAACTATGGGGGAAGAGTGGTTACTTCATTGATAAGAAGTTATCTTTTTGTTGTTAACCTGCACAAAAACTATAGGGGAAGTGCGGACTGATTCGTGTTATGTCTAATGTAAAGGGTTTCTTCCTCTTTTGATTCAGTTTTGGAAGGGAAGCCATGGCATTTTGGAGGGAAACTAATGGTCCTAAAGCGATGGGACTACAGAAACTTGTTGGAAGGAAAGTCTAATAAAAGTCCCTGCCTGGGCTAAAATTCTTCAATGTCCCCTTCGAATATTGGGATGAGCAAGGGTTAAGCCACATTGCAAGCATGATGCAAATTCTAGTTGAATCGCAAAAGAGAATTACTTTTGCCAAAATCTATGTTGAGATTGAAGTGGGTAGTAAACTGGTGGAACTTTGACCTGGACAACAGGAATGAGAGTTTTGAAGGGGTAAAAGTGTACCAATGGGTGCTCATCCAGTCTTTGGTTTATGATGTATTCAGGAATGACTGGGGAAAGAAACCAAAAGTAGAATGGAGGCACATACAGAAGCCACAGGGGAGGCCATAGCCAATGACGATCATAATGCCCAAAATTGGGCAAAGATGACCTAATTCCAATAATAAAGGGCAACCATTAGAGCAACGGCAAAACTCAACCTAGGATGTAGCCAATTTGTTAAATGGGGAACATTATCATGAGGTAGGTTTTGATCAAGACCAAACTATCTATACCGTTCAGGTGATACCAGGCGATTCAACAGCTGTGAAGTTCTAGCAAATACTTTTGACAACCTGGAGATGTAGGAAGCTAATTACAAGACCCCAGGCCCATCTATTCTAGATAAAAAGAAATGGGAAGGCTTTATCTTCAACTTATAACAATAGGAGTAAGAATGGGAAGGAAAGTTGACAGTAGTATAACATTAGCAGATACATACACCACGAATAAACTTGAATTCCTGGTTGGTATAAATGGAACACCAACTAGAGATATTTATTAACAAGTTGAGTAATACAAACAAATGATTTTTAAGAACTAAGTAAACATTGTGTTATTAAAACAAGTTACACTCGAGAAATTGTGTAAATGTTATGCATTGAAGTTATAGTCTACAATAATTCTTCACCACAATATATATAGACAAATACATACAAACATGCAAGAAAGAATGAAAATGCAAATTAACGTACACATAATGAACTCTTTGTAATTGCACTTAAAGCGACTCAGGTCTAAAGTTTAATCTTCTGATTACATAATGACAGCTTATTTATTTTTGTTTTTAATACTTTCTTCCTTTGGCTTGCTAAATCAGTTCAGGATATTGTTCAACATGCAGCGGTCATTTACTTTTCTTCTTTCAATATGGGATACCCGGTCCAGAACAATAAAACTTCAAATACTACTATTTCAACACTAGTAGAAATACAAAACATCCCTATTTGCTTGATCAACTATGGATAGATAAAATAAAAATAATTGTCATGTGAGGCTGTGACTCATAAAATTTGTTCACTTAACCATCTCAAAAAACTGTTGATGTAATCATTTGCAATTTTGCGATTTGGATACATATACAAGGAGGCATAGAACTAATGATGATCTGTGTATCCCGCTAAAAATGAAATTAAAAGAAAAATATTAGAAGCTTCAACTAAACCCAGCATTGTTGAAACAGACGAAAAGAAGGAAGACAACAATTTGCAGTTGCATTGTGTAATTACAATGCGTACATGTTAAGGATATGAAGCATAAGCTCAAAAAGGCGATGCATTGACATGAAACAATGATCCATTTGAAACCATTTATCCGAAAAACTAAAAAATAATTTCAACACTAGTAGAAATATAAAACATACCTATTTGCTTGATCAACTATGGATAGATAAAATAAAAATAATTGTCATGTGAGGCTGTGACTCATAAAATTTGTTCACTTACCCTCTCAAAAAACTGTTTAAGTAATCATTTGCAATTTTGCGATTCGGATACATATCCAAGGAGGCATAGAACTAATGATGATCTGTGTATCCCACTAAAAATGAAATTAAAAGAAAAATATTAGAAGCTTCAACTGAACCCAGCATTGTTGAAACAGACGAAAAGAAGGAAGACAAAAAACAATTTGCAGTTGCATTGTGTCATTAAAATGTATACATGTTCAGAATCTGAAGCATAAGCTCAAAAAAGCAATGCATTAACATGAAACAACGATCCATTTGAAACCATTTATTCAAAAAACTAAAAAATAAAAAATGATCCATTTGAAACCATAAATAATATATGGACGTGCTGAAGAAAAAAGACAAAAAAGTATCATTAGTGCTAGAAAACTATAAATTAATTGTCAACAAACAATCAACATGCTTATAGTACCACATAAATTAATTATTCACATTCTCTTTACTTTTCAACATATCTATTTGAGCTCGATTCATATTCTACACATATTTCTGTCATAGAAATGTATTGATATTGAATCGATCAATTACCAAACAAGTCCAGTGTCACCACAACCACTAGGCATAATCAGTGGCCAGCACTTCGCCATGAACTGGAAGAGATTACCCTAATATGTTGTATGCAATCATTCAATGAAATGGCCAGAGTGAGTCAAAACAACAAAAAATCAGTAATGTACTGCCGTTTGTGTTAAGAGTTAGCCATCGTCTTTCTCTTCCAGAGCTGAAGCAGTGAAGCTTCTATAAACTCTCATTAAGTTCTCTATGTTGTGAATATTTTTGTATGTCTATATATACACGAACTACCTTTCTATGGTAAAGTGGCTCTCTGCATATCTCAAGAAAAGGAATGTTTTGAATTTAATAATGGAGGTAAATTCACAATTTTCTCTGAAAAATTGGTAATCACATCAAATTTGACCTGAACAACGGGATGGGGATTTTGAAGGGATAAAAGTGTACCAATGGATGCCCACAGCCAATATGCCCAAAATGTGGGCAAAGATGACCTAATTCCCAGAGTAAAGAGCAACCATTGGAGCAAGGACAAAAATCACCCAGGATGTGGGCAATTCGTTAAATGGGGAACATTATCATGAGGTAGGCTTTGATCAAGACCAATTGATTGGAAGGATTAAAGCATAGGATTGGGATTATTAATCCGTGGGCCCAATCATCCTATGTTTGTTTTGACATTTTAGTTTAGGATTATTAATCCAATGGATAATTAATCCAACAAATTTGTAGGATTATTAGTAATGGGGTAGGGGTGGGATAACTAATACCACACTAATTTAATAGGATTATTAATACCTCACTATTAATGTTGTGAATCAAACATGACCAAAAGGCTTAAATCAATATCGATATCAATCTCTCTCTCTTATAGTGATGTATGCTTGAAGGGATTAGAGTTCAATTTGGATTAAACAAGGAGACATGTTAAAAATGAACAATGGTTCAGATTTTGCCCCCCTAACCCCCCAAACCAAAGTTTGTTTGGTTGAATTTACAAATCCAATCCAAAATTTTAAGCATTCATATAGAAGCTTATTGAATTTCATCTTATGGGAGGACAGATAGTCTCTCCAAATTATCTTCCTTCCACTATCCAACAGTATAAATAATCGTTCAAATCGTATCACACCTTTTATCTCAATCTAACCCAAAAATCTCACTATATATATATATATATATATCATGCAACAATTTCATATTACTGAAAAAAAAAAAAAAAAAAAATGAAAAAGTAGTAAAAGGGACTTTTGTTTCTAATGTTTTTGTACACAGCAACAAAAAAGAAACAGAGGTGTCGAGAGATCGAGAGAGAGAGAGAGAAGAAAAGGAGAGAAAAGTTAGGGTTTCTATCATAGCTCAAATAAAGATTGGACGGTCATTTCTTGCCTAATCGTGATGAAATTTTAGCATGTTGTTCATGGAATCAAACTTTACATTTTGATCGGAGTGGATCTTGTCAAAGTTCTCTTGGATTGGTAGTTTAGGATATCCATTTTGATAAGACCTAAACTTTATATTTTGTTGATTTTCTTGAAATCCACCTTTAAGGTGATAAAATAAATATTGTTAGTGATCGAAGAATATATCTTGATGATTGTATACCTCTAGTTGTGACTAAAGATGAACCATTGTAACTTCATTATTTTATAGTGGAAGTTGATTCGGAGTTGGACCCGTGGACGTAGGCACTTTTGTCGAACCACATAAATTTGGTGATTTTGTGATTGTTTTGTTGCCTTTAATTTTAGCCGTATTGTTGCTTGTATTTTGTGGTTTGTTGTCCATTTTCTAATTACATAAGAAAGGAAAAACATAGGAGTTTTCCCAACAAGTGGTATTAGAGTGGACGGTTCGTGCCTATAAAGTGTTTGATAAAATTCTTGTGTAAATTTTAGAATGAAAGATAATTCGGGGGCTATGATAAAATTGACCTTTTCGAATTATGCGATTTAGAAACCACGAATGGAGGATGTCTTTTAGATTTGTATAGACCAATTTATGATGAAAGTAAAAGGCCGGAAAGTATTGATGTTGAAGATTGGATGATAGTGAATAGGAGAATCGTTGCTCAAATTTGCCATTAGGTTGATGAAAGTATGTTTCATCATGTGGCTCAAGAAACAAATGCTCACACTTTGTAGAAGAAATTGGAAGCCATGTATGAGAGGAAAACTGCGCAAAACAAACTTTTTTAATTAGTAGGCTTGTAAACTTAAAATACAAAGATGGGTGCAATGTTGCGGAGCACATGAGTGACTTCTAAGGTTTGATCAATCAGTTGACAACAATGAAGATTGTCACACTCCAAAATTTTAATTGTTCGGAACATTACCAAAAGCCTTTAATTTAGGTCCTTTTTTTTGTTTTTTAATACAAATATCTATTACCCTTGAGTAATAGAAACATAATAATACATGTTCTCTCTCTCAATGAATACAACAATAGCAATAATACAAGCCAAGCTCCCGCTGGGAAGCTACAAATAGATAATTACAAACATCAAGATACATCATTCATTTCCTTCACATCTACAATGAAATTACACATAAGAGGTTCATGGACTTTTGACTCTTCAACTAATGAATCTGAACTCTCTTCCTGAAAAAAAATAAAATGAGGGATCAGCACTAATGCCCAGTAGGAAATCTCATAATTTTAAAGTAATAACTATCACATAGATAAAAATGATCATGCATGTAGGGTGATACTATATGTAAATCATAAAATATTATGATGCAGCGGGAAAAAATTCATACTCATACCTTTTAATAGAGCCTGAAGCGAAGAATCTTGTGGGTAAATCACGTGCTTCAAGAATGCGAACAACGAACCCAGCGGTGGAGTGATACTACAATATGAGTATCACCCACACAAGTCACAGTGCAGAAGCTGGATCGTTCTAATATGTGAAAGAGTTAGAGAGAGAGTCTGGGAAAAAAGGTTATGGGTAAAAACCACATAACGTGTCTAATATCTATATATTATTCCCATCATATCAGATGTATATAATCAAATATATAACAACCAATATCTATCTATCTATCTATCCATATCTATTGATATGATAGATATAGACATCATGAATGGTTATCCAAATAAGTTTTGAATTCAAATTCAAGCTTACATCGATAAGGTTCAAAAGGTTCAAAGGGTTATGCCACATGGGCGCCCAATTTCTAATATCTCCCACTCGCACATGAGTTGACATGACACTGTCACATCTCTATCTCAATCTCCCAAAAAATGAACATTCTCATACTAGCCAATGCACCGTGCGACTGCTGAGAACACCTGCATGTGGGAGCTCTATACTAGAAAATCAAAATGAGCCAGCATAGAGACATCAACCCAAAAAGAATAGAAATAGTGTCTCATATACCCTAGACCCATCTAATTACACTGGTCCAAAAAACATCTCTAATCCCTCAAAAATAGCATGTTTGACCCTCTCAATTCTTGCAATATATTCACACTCAATCTGCCTCTCATACGGAGCGATGTGAGTTGCCGGTAGTGAATATACAACAGTGGTGTAATACTAGATGATCTTCCCTTTTCCCTCATGCCATTTAGTTTAGGATTGACCGCTTTCCCAGTGATGCCCCTTAAGGCCGAATCATACATGACCGCAGTCAACATACCAAAGTAGTAGAACATCAACCCCTTACCTTATGACATAGTCAAAAGTCACAAAAGGGTACATAAATGAAGTCATATCAATAATGACACGTAAGACTCACACAGTGAGGAAACAGGGATCCATTCTCTCACCTCATTACTCGGTCGCCAAGCACATTAGTATGAATATATGCTACGGTGGAGTAACTCTTCCAAAAAAGAGTGACGTCATACTCGATATACTGTACAGATATTAGTTTAGTCAGTTTCTAGCACCTAACCCGAATTCTCTATTTGCTCGCCATCCAAGCGCCAAATGAGATCTCGCATCTAGCTAATCATAACAGACACAACATGAAAAGTGGATACTAACATCCATGTTTGGTCCTTAAAATGACCTCATCTTGGTTGTAACCGAGGCGACATGCATAGTGGATAATTTAAGCCTCTCTTGGCTCCAAATAAAAATAAACCACTAGTCTCATCCTTGCTCGCTCCCAAGCGCCAAGGGCGATTGCTCGTGTGAGTGAGCCAATCTTGCCTGCTGACATCATCATCTGCTAACCATTATGACACAAACCATAATAGTGTCAACATCCCATCATCTCACAACAAATAAGTGATCGATCTAAAAAATATGACCACAGCTTGCGCAATTCTAGATTCCAAACATAAGTCTTATCTGCACCTCTTGCGATAAACATATACAACGGAATCCTCCATGTACGCCTCACATGAAGTGATTCAAGATCACTACCTCTTGCGCAATAACCTCTCTAAAGATATTTTGGTGACCAATTTGCGTTCATTCTTGATGCGCCCAACTAGTGCATTGAATCTTATAAGGAGCAAATTAATATACTACTAGTTAAGCATTCAATCCACAGTCTAATGAGCAAGGTCAATGTCTAAACAACTCAGTTGACCATTTACCAAAGATAACACTTATCATGCTGAATACGCCCACATAGCGTACTTTAGGCTCCCATAACAAAGAAAAGATCAAGGAATATACGTCATCTATTTCTCCCAAAGACAATCCGAGGATTCACTCAATAGCTAAGGCTCTGGCTTTTACTGATAGGTAAGCCAATGGGTTTGTAATTTTGCATCTAGAATCATTCTAGGATATTCCTTATGTAAGTCATCGAAGACAAAACAGGAATTCTCCCAAAACAATCCCTAAGGATCGTACATCCGAGTATATAAATTACATCACCCATGTCCATTATATCTAAAACAGAGGACTGCCCACCCTAGGTGGCGACAACCCTATAAATTTCTGGCTCATAATGAATAAGTAAGGAAAAACTTCTTTTGGACCATTGATCATGCCTCAGTGGTCTTCATCTATCATCGTTGGCCTATCATGGCTTGACGAAATCTAAGAACCATTATTTGGATAACTGTTTTAGGCTGTAAAAGATTTATTAGAACTAGCAACCTTTTTGCGCTCCTAACTTTTCACCATAAAAGTAGAAGGTAAATCCCTACGGATCTACTTATCCAATTCTCTAACGAGAAAATTGGGTCATAATGTCCACAAATCAATGTTCCGAAGTTATGTCAATCATAGCCTAAGTCAAAATAACCTCACTCCCAGGAGGAAGTCTTCTCATGGTCTACACTTTCCTCAATGGTGCGACTTTTCGGTATCTAGCGAGCCTTATGCCTTAACAATGACTATCCAAATTACGCATAACTTTAGAACAGTTTCGCATCATAATGAAAGTCAACCAAATTATAGAAATGGTTAATCCTCAAAGACTTTGTCTTAAACTGCGCAACATTGATCCACTTTCTAAAAATAGGGGACTAGAGCCTTTGGCATTATCCTAGGCTCTTTATCATCTTGCGGAGCAATCATGAATGTTTCCTTCTCAATCACCCAGTGATGACGTGGAAAATTTGCACATTCGCTACCACACAACTAAGAATGTAGAGTATTCTTCTCTAATGGAGCAATCCATTAGTAGGCACATCGCTCCCACTGTCCCTAGGATATTGGAAATTTCTTTCCATTCTCAACTAGGCTACATAAAAGCGCTATGCTTAGAATTCTCTATCTTATAGAGTTTCAAAACTCTATTCACGTCACCTTTACTAAAAAAACTTTATGTGACTTAGTTACACTTCTACAAAGCTGCTTACCTATATGCACATGACCCGGAGGGTTTACATGACCGCATACAATAATGTGCCACACGACCCTATGTGTTTATAAGATAGCATACAATAATGCGCTATAGAACCCTAGGTCTTAACTTCGCAACCTTATGAGAAGTAAAATAAAGATAAGCTGCTTAACGGTTACAGATCGCCCATAGATAGCTCTCTGCTAACCCATTACTCAAATGGAGTGTAAAATCTGATATGGAGGGCACTTAGTTAGGGATATAGGCAACAAACTAGTGCAATTCCCAATTGGGAAACATTTTGCGCCATTATTCACCTAACATTAACAATATTTAATTCCTTATCTCTACTACACCATTATATTGTTGAGTACTAGGAATAATCAACTTTCTAAGCATCAATTTCTCTTCACAGAGGTTTCTAAAAAAAAACTCAAATAGATATTCGCCACCTTGGTCAAAACTAAAAGCACAAAAACTCTTATCTAATTAATCTGACCTCATATGTGCAATGTCAAAAATCATCTCAATACTTTTGACTTATGGAAGATCAAATAGTCTTGACTCAGATGCGTATCGTAATCTATAAATGTGTCGAGATTGAGGCTTAGCTATCATACCCTTACACATATCTAGTCACAAATATCATAGTGGACTAAATGCGCCAAAACAAATGACCTTCTACGGCTTTCCTACTTACTTGTGCGCACCTATTGTGAACAAAGTTACACATTTACATGAGAGCAGGATGTCGTAAGCGAATGGGCCCGAGAAGGCCTACTCAAACCATCGTGTCATCATCTCATTAATGTGATTAAGTATAATAAGCCACCGGTTCATGACCAATGTCATAAACTAATTCCAATCATCTTAATGTGTGAGTTCTCGAAGACAAGTTTTAAAGATTTAGGCCCAATTAGGTAATGACTCACGACTAATTCATATTCACTAGATCATAAAAGGATGTCATGGAGATATCAAGTGCGCCAAAGTCGCAAATTTAACTAGTAAGTGCTAATCTCCTGCACCTTCAAGTCAATTTTATTCTCCATACACTTTACTGCATCTAGTTGAAAGATGACGATACTCCTTTTGCCATTTCTATTTCTCGCTTCATAGTTACTTGCAATTAATTCTGCTATCCACAAGAAGGAGAGAATAAGCTATCAATCTATGACAGCTCCTAAAGTAACTTAAGCACGAATTAGGCTAAAGAGTCTTATTCAACACAATGCTCTCACAAGTGATGCGTCAAATTCTTAGAGTCATAACAACCTTGTCGGCCTTGACCTTTTCATTTCTATGCTGCAACGTTTGCGCTTAGTGGTAAACGTTAATAAAAAAAAATGTTAGCCTAGCTAAGGAATCATACAAAGAAGCACCTCAACATGTCTCACACTCAAGTGTGGAAACAGTAAGTGTCCAGACTTAGACAAGTTGGCAATGCTAATAGATTTTGCAGCCACTTGACGCTAATCTTTTCACTTAGTGTTAATGGATTTTGCTGTTACTAAGCGCTAATCTTTTAACTTCAAGTGATACTTTAATGCACACTATTATAGTGAGTGAAATTTTGCTCCATCCACTCCCAATAGTTGGGTAAAGAGCAAAACACTTCTCATACTGGCTACTCGTCTTACACTTAATGACTAACTCATTAAAGCTCGTATTTCTTGGATGACGTGACTCTTGAATGTTACTTCATCCAATGATGCAACATCATTACAAGTCAAATTACAAAGTCAATCCGCGCAGCTCAACAGTCAAGATCATATAGAGATCTATTGAGGGCTTACTAATTTCATAACTCCAAAACTCGCTAACCAAAACTATGTAGCGTGCCGCTAACCATAGCGCACACATTAGTTTTTATTGTGCCAAACAAGGCAACAAAACCACGACGACTTTGAGTCATGTTTCCTTACTTTGGCTCAATTAAGGTTTGACCTAAAGTCTCCAAGACTTTTGATCATCTAAAGAATATGATTACATTGTTTACATTTGAACATCTCTACTAAGTCTAGGTCAACCAAATTAACTTCCATAAGCTAATTCAATTTAGAGAAAAATTCGCATTGCGATTAATTTGATTAGCATAATATAATTTTGCCACAAAAATCTAAATTAAATAGTGACAATATTACACAAGTCGCAAGATCGAAAATCCGCTATGCTCGTAATCATCTCTTGCGCCACAGGTGACAATTATCCAAAATTTAATTTAATTCATGCGCAAAATATTAGCTTTCGGAAGTAAATCTACAAAGATTTCTCTCAACCGAACAACCTCCCACTGATTATGGCATGTCTAAAAAATATGATAAAATATTCTAATTCCATATAATAGCATCATAATGTAGATTCACAATCAATACATGTTATGTTACATTTAATAACGGAATTAAAATAAAAAATAATTAATAATGCTATTCTAATTGCAACATATTAGAAATTCTAGACAAAAAACAACAATATGCTGTATTTAATATTCAAATTATGCCATAACACAAAGTATATCACTTTTGAAATTTTCTGGAATTTTCTGATATTTTTTGGAATTTTCAATAACTAATAAACACACATAAAATTAAAAATAAATATTTCAGAATCTGGTAAAATGCAATAACCATACCAGTAAATAGTAGACTACAACAGTAGTTTACAATAAAAAAATCAGCCCCAGAAACTTAATCACGCAACACCAGAGGCAATTTAAAGCAGAAATAATGAATTATTATTTCAGGAAAAATATTTTTTTATGTTCATAAAATTTTAAAAATTTAACAGAAGATAGAAAATTTAATTCTGAGTCTAATAGTACTAACCACGCTTAAAACAAAGCTATAACAAATTACTTATGACCATTTAACGCAATTCTGAATTAAAAAAAAACAAACAGACCCTTAACATCAGTAGCCAAGTCGGCGGAGGAAAAACGGTGCGACTCAGAGACGGCTCAGCCTCAGCGCACGGCGCAACACGCGGCTTAGCGCGCGGGTGAAAACGCGGACAGCGCGGGCATGGCAGCGCGTGAGAGCGCGTGAAGGAATGTGGCAGCGCGTGGAAGTCGCTGACGGCGTCAGATGGCGGGTGCGGCCCACGCGCCGCCTTCCAAGGTATTTTCTGGTCTAATTTTGGTACTGCCAGACTTCATTTTTCAAAATAAATACATTTATGGCATTAAAAATAACATTTAATGAATATAAAAATGAGGTATTTTACGCTCTTCATCTAATAAGAGTGGACATCTTCCTGCTTTATTAATATTCATGCATATATCATGTATATATATTTATATAAAAAAATATACACATATTTTAATGCATAAAAATAAGTACGAAAATACCCATATTGGCTCTGATACTAATGTAAATTATAAAGTATTATGACGCAGTGGGAAAAATTTCATAGTCATGCCTTTTAGTAGAGCCTGAAGCAAAGAATCTTATAGGTAAATCACGTGTTTCAAGAATGCGAACAACGAACCCAGCAGTGGAGTGATACTACAATATGAGTATCCCCCACACAAGTCACAGTACAGAAGCTGGATCGTTCTCATATGAGAGAGAGTTAGAGAGAGAGAGTACGGGAAAAAAAGTTATGGATAAAAATCACATAATGTATCTGATATCGATATATTATTCCCATCATATTAGATGTATATAATCAAATATATAACAACTAATATCTATCTATCCATCTATCCACATCTATTGATATGATAGATATACATATCCTGAATGGTTATCCAAATAAGTTTTGAATTCAAATTCAAACTTACATGGATAAGGTTCAAAAGGTTCAAAGGGTCATGCCACATGGGCGCCCAATTTCTAGCACTATATAGTAAGGTGACGTTTTGTAAGTTGAAAATATTATACGTAGAGTATCTTTTTCTTAAAATTTCAGTTGAACATTTAAGAAAACTCCCTGCCATAAATATTGTCTTTCATCATTAGGAAGCCATTAATTCTCTTTGAAAATAAATACACTTAAAAAAGAACATCATCTTAAATTTATTAACCTGATTCCAAATTATTCCTCATTTCATTTCCATTTTAATATTCGTCATTTCATTTCATTTTTTCCCTTATACTATTTTCAATTACTATAACTCCATAACATCAAAATCCAAATTTCCTTTATATTCAAAAAGACGATCCTCATACACTCAACTCTCACTTGTCTAACAATTACATCACATTAATGTTTGCATTATCAATTAAAGTTCAAACAAAACACAAGAATAACAAACCCTTTTTAATTCAATTTCTCAATTATTTACAAAACAAAACTCATAATCTTCCCTTATAGTTAGAAGCAATCCAGCGAGTTTATCATCACCAACCCCTAATCCAATTACCATTTCATTTTTTGTTCTTTCAAATAATTTCATATCAAATACCGGATCCATTAACAAGTCATCTCCAAGAGTCACACGCTTTACCAGTCACAAGCCGAAAGGAATGTGAAACCTTACGCTTTACCGGTCAATAGCCAGAAGGAACACGAAACCTCACGCTTTACCGGTCATAAGCCGGAATAAATGCGGAACCTCAACATACCGCACACTTTACCGGGCGCTAATCCGGAAGGAAGGTAGAACCTATTTCAAACGCCACGCTTTGTCGGCTCAAAATAGTGCGGGAAATAGACCCCATGGTAACATCACAATCCATCATTATAATTAGTGGGCAATGCCAACACATCTTTCATTATTCCTGTAACACATTCATTCCATTATTCCCGTAGCACATTAGTTTAATACACATTCACCATATGTTAAAATTCCATTTACATAACAAGTACACAATATGTTCCCCCACCTTCTTTATTATCCATCAGATCATTCATTGTTTTTGTTACAAAAATATAACAATACATCCATAAAGGTATAAAGATTCATCTTTAAAGTGTTCACAATTCTTGGGTTCAAATTATTTCTTTACTTTTTCATATTATTATCAAGTCTTCAAATTTAATTTTCACAACACATTGATTATCAATTACTACCTAAGGCTATAAATTAAATCTCCAACATGAATTTCTTTGATTCAACTCCTTTATATAACACCATCATATTTCACAATCTCTCATTTATCATTATTCACACTTATCTTAATCCAACCTAGACTTAACACAATTTAACATAACCCAATGCAATTCAACATAACACAATAAAATTCTTAAATATTCACTTCATCATTTTATCACAAATCTCATATCATCCATACCATTAACAATTCATTTACCCAAATTTGGTTTCATATTATAACATATTTTAAAAGATCAACAATAAGAGTTCAATCACAATTTTTACATAAATTTCCAAACACTTCCAAAATTCAATTAAACTTGCATATGTGAAATTTAATATCTTAATTTCATAATACTACTTTCAATTTAAGCAAAACCATCATCTATCTTCATGAACCAAACAAGGGTTTTTAAGAGAAATTAAAACTTTTCACAAAAACCCTTTTTATTCCAACTCTTCTCTTACTTATACACCCAAATTTATAAACCAAAATCATAACACAACAAGTAAACCCCAACACTTCAAACCCTAAACCCCCAATTCCATAATTTATCACAATATGCTTAAAATATAAATTTTGTATTTGTATAAGGGAAATACCACAAATCTATCTATAAATGAGAGTATTGAAGGAGAATTAGAAACCCTTACCTCAATGATCAAGAAAGAAAGCAAGGCTCTATGAGATTCCTTCATAAAATCAAAAATCCAATCAGTGGGAAAAATAAGATCTTCACGTATTCTCCACTTTTTGGTAAGTGATCTTGGCCAAATCTTTGAGAAATGGAAGGTATTTGGGTCAAGAATTCAAAGGTTTTCGGACTTAGAATGAGAGGAAGGAAGAGAGAAAAGAAAAATGGAGAGAATAATCTAGAAAGGCACTTTTCAAACTGCTGAATTTGCACAGTTCGCTCGGGCACAACTTCCTGCGCTTGAGCGCACTTGCTTCCAGCACAGATACTAAAACTTCAAACATCTCTCGTCCGGATTCTGTTTTAGGTCATTCTAGTGTCCAAATTGAAACTCCGAAAACAAGCTTTTCAATGGTTCTAACCTCACATGTAAATTCAAAGTGTGGAAAAAGAAAAGGACAAAAGAGTGATGACTGTTCATATGAAAATTATTCAAATCAAAGTTTTTGGTCCAATCTTACTTTGCCATTATGTTACCACTTCGATCAATATGTCAAAATAAAACAAGAAGGCTCCAAATACAATAGTAAAAAAGTCAAGAGCAATCCCATTGGTCCCAAAAGTACAAGATGTCACGCTACGCTCGAGCAAACAGATTCAGACAAGACAGACCGCTCGAGTGACAACTCCTGCGCTTGAGCGTAAATCACTCACTCTCAGAATCTCTAACAGACCTGAAAAAGTAGTGGGAGCCTCACAAGACTACTCGAGTGTCAACTCTTGCACTTGAGCAGAGAGAAAAATTCTGGAGTGCTACAAAGATGGCGTTGGATAATGAGTTGCAAGCGTTGTTGATGTTGAACTCTTTACCTGATAGTTGGGAAACATAGATATGGTGAAAGATAGCATGTTCAATGAAGAAGCTAGAAGAAATGAGCAGGGTACTTCTAGTGAGTCATAAGCTCTTGTTGTTGAAAATAGGGGAAGAAGTAGAAACAGAAAAATCTACAACCGTGACAAGTTAAGAGACAAGTCAAGGGACAAGTCTAGAGAAAAATCCCAATCCAGGAAAGACATTGAGTGCTATCATTGTGGCATGAAAGGGCATATGAAAAAGGAATGCCAAAAGCTTAAAAGAGAGTAGAAGAAAGAAAGAGGTGGTGAGAACAATGGTGATAAAGAAACAACTGCACTTGCTTCTAAGGATGGTGATGTTATCGTTGTCAGTGATGAGGACTATGTTGGGCTCACCAGGTATGATCAGTCCAGTTGAGTGATTGATTTAGGTGCTTCCTTCCATGTTACTTCACATAAGGACTTCTTTACATCCTACACACTTGGTGACTTTGGCAATGTGAGGATGAGAAATGATGGTGTGTCCAAGATTGTGGGAATGAGAGATGTTTGCTTGGAGACCAACACTGGTTGCATGCTTGTTCTTAAAAATGTAAGACATGTTCCAGGCATTTGTCTTAACTTGATTTCCACCGCGAAACTTGATGATGAAGGCTACAAAAATCAATTTGGTGATGGAAAATGGAAGCTCACCAAAGTTTTCTTGATAGTGGCAAGAGGAAAGAAGTGTTCCACTCTTTGTATGATGCAAGCAAATCTAAGTAAAGGCGATGTCAATGCAAACTTGTGTTCATTGTTTAGTCGGAAAACAACATAAATTTTTTTTCAATAGATTTCATGCATCTAGAAAATCACATGTTCTAGATTTTTAGTATACCCTGATGTTTGTGGGCCAATCAAAGTTAGTACGCTTGGTGGTGCACGTTGTTTTGTCACTTTCATTGATGATCATTTTAGAAAAGTTTGGGCTTATGCTTTGAGAACTAAAGATTATGTGTTGGAAGCATTTAAGCTTTTTCAGGTTAATGTTGAAAGAAAAACTGGGAGATCTTTGAAGTGTATCTGGTCAGATAATGATGGTGACTACAGGGGTCCATTTGAAGAGTACTGCAAGAAGATTGGCATCAAGCATGAAAGAACTATTCCCAAGACACCTCAACAAAATGGTGTGGCAGAGAGAATGAATAAAACGATTGTGGAAAGAATCAGGTGTATGCTCTCTCATGCAAAGCCTAAATCCTTTTGGGGTGAGGCAATGAGGATTGCAGTTGATCTAATCAACCTTTCTCCTTCAGCTCTACTTAATGGTGATATACCAAACAGAGTTTGGACAGGAAAGGATGTTTCTTATAGGCATTTGAAGGTGTTTGGGTGTAGAGCATTTGTGCACATTCCTAAAGATGAGAGATCGAAGCTTGATGGAAAGACAAAACAGTGCATCTTTCTTGGATATGGCCATGAAGAGTTTGGGTACAGATTATGGGATCCAATTGACAGAAAGATAGTGCGGAGCAAAGATGTAATCTTCTTTGAAGATCAAACCATTGAAGACCTTGATAGAGGAGTTGAGAAGCCAACTTCCACAAATGAGAATCCAATAATCTTGGATCCAGTGCCTCCACCCACGGTGCATAATGATGACAGGGGAGATGTACAAGAAAATGTTGGTGATATAGTTAGTGATGATGCTATGGATTTAGAAGAACAAAATGATGAGCAAGAGGAACAGACACCCCCTGAACCACCAAAGAACCACAATTGAGGAGATCTTCTAGAGAGCGCCAGACTTCAACAAAGTACTCTCCTAATGAGTATGTGATGCTTACAATTAGGGGAGAACCGGAGTGCTACCAAGAAGCTACAACTCACAAGTATAAAGGGGAGTGGTTGAAAGCCATGCACGAAGAGATGAAATCCTTACATGAGAACCACACTTATGAGTTAGTAAAATTGCCTAACAGGAAAAGAGCACTCAAGAACAAATGAGTCTACAAATTGAAGACAGAAGAAGGAAACTCACAGCCTAGGTACAAGGCAAGATTGGTGTTGAAGGGTTTTAACCAGAAAAAATGAATTGATTTTGAAGAAATCTTCTCATTCGTAGTGAGGATGTCATCTATACGAGTTGTTCTTGGTTTGGCCACAAGCTTGAACTTAGAGGTTGAATAGCTTGATGTGAAGACAACTTTCCTTCATGATGACTTGGAGGAAGAGATATACATGGAGCAACTTGAAGGGTTCAAAGTGAAAGGCAAGAAGAACTTAGTTTGCAAACTAAAGAAGAACTTATATGGGTTAAAGCAAGCACCACGACAATGGTACAAGAAGTTTGATTCCTTCATGGTTAATTATGATTACAAGAGGACTACTTCAGATCATTGTGTGTTTGTGAAGAGATTCTCAGATGGCAACTTCATCATTTTGCTACCTTATGTTGATGACATGTTGATAGTTGGGCATGATGTGAGCAAAATTGAGAAGTTGAAGAAAGAGCTTAGCAAGTCCTTTGCTATGAAGGATTTGGGTCTTGTGAAGCAAAAACTTGGCGTGAAGATTACTCGTGACATGAAGAATTGTGAGATTTGGCTATCACAAGAGAGGAACATTGAGAAAGTACTTGAAAGATTTCACATGGACAAGGCGAAATCAATGAGTACTCCACTTGCAAATCACTTCAAACTTAGCTCGAAGCAGTGTCCAACAAGTGAGAAAGAAAAATATGAAATGAAGAGAGTTCCCTATGTATCCACCGTTGGTAGTTTGATGTATGCAATGGTGTGCACCAAGCCGGATATACCTTATGCCATTGGCATTATGAGTAGATTTGTTTCCAATCCTGGAAAAGATCATTAGGCTGCAATGAAATGGATTCTCAGGTATCTTAGAGGCACTTCCAAGATGTGTTTATGTTATGAGTGGTGCATGCACGAGCGCTGCTCTTGTCACCCTGAATTGTGGAGTTTGGACCTTGTACTAGAAAGGACTCTTAGGAACCTTAGAGCCTCTTCCCATGTTCCTAGGCTTGAATATCCATATATTAGAGATGGTGAACCCGAATGTCCCAAATGGGCCTAACCGAACCCTTAAGGATTACTTCACACCCATTGCATATACATCACCATCATGCATTCAGTTACCCGACACCATCGTTGCTCATTATGAGATTAAATCCAATACCATCCAAATGCTTCCATCATTCCATGGATTAGCTCATGATGACCCTTACAAACATCTGCATGAATTTCTGAAAATTCGCTCTACAATAAGGATCCAGAATTTCACCAATGAGCCCTTAATGTTGCGACTGTTTCCATTTTCACTGAAGGACAAAGCCAAACATTTGCTGAACTCCATACCTGCTAATTTTGTCACAACATAGGACCAATTACAACAGCAGTTTTTGGAGAAGTACTTTCCCATTGGTAAGACCAACCAACTTAGGCAAGCTATCATCAATTTTGTTCAAATTAATGGCAAGAAATTTCATGAAACATGAGAAAGACTTCGTGACCTTCTCCAACAATGTCCCCACCACCAATTGCCTGATTGGCAATTTGTTCAAACCTTTTACTATGGCTTAACTGAGCCTCACCGCCAAATGGTGGATTTTTCTTGTGGTGGGACATTCATGTCAAAGAATAACACCGAGGCATGGCAACTATTTGAGAACCCAAGTGATAATTCCTTTCACCATGCCTTCGTAGCCCAGCAAGTCCGACAACCAATAGTTGAAGCCTCGAAAAGAGGGAACATTTATGAGGTAGGGCATAATGTAGAGTTTTCCCAACAAGTAGAGGCATTGTCTCATAAAATGGACCAATTATTAGCTTCAGAACATGCCCCTACACCTCAAGTTCAGCCTCAATTTCATGAGGCATGTGTTATTTGTGCGGGCCCTACTCATGACTTGAGTGAGTGCTCTTCGGCATCATAATTTCCAAAGTTAGTCCAAGAGTATATGAACGCGACTCAAGGTTTCTCCAACCCGAGTAATGACCCCTATTCCAACAAATATAATCCGGGATGAAGGAACCACCCTAACTTTTCATGGAGACCTCCTTCACAAGGCACCTTTTACAACTTTCCACCACCAAGGCAGAATTTTAATAATTTTGCCAACCAATCTTCCTACTGCCCACCACAACCTTACCAGCAATCATAACCCCCACTTGTTCCTCAAGGCAACTCGGTCTTTGAGACTTAAGTATTGGAAGTTCTTTAAGAGCTTAAGGGGTTAGCACTAATAGTTCACTCCAATACTCACTCCGTTGCCAAGCTAGAGGCCCAATTAGGTCAAATGGCTAATAACATGAATAGAAGAGAGGAGGAAAAATTATCAAGTCAGACTGTGGCTAACCCTAAGGGTCAATATGGGGCAGAGGGGTTAAGTGGGAATGGAAAGCACCATGAACAGGTGCAAGCAGTGATCACTTTGAGAAGTGGGAGGGAGTTAAAGCCTCGACCATTTGTGTATTATGCAACTAGGGCTAAAAGGGGTGACCATGGTGGTAAACCCAATGAGAGCAAGGGTGAGGGAGAAACATAGAGAAGGGATGACTTAGTCCCTAGTTCTTCATATGAGTCTAAGGCACCTTTTCCCCAATGCCTTGATACACCATCCCCTTTTAATAAGAATGCGACATCCATGGAAGCAATGATGGAGGTTTTTAGACAAGTTAAAATCAACCTCCCCCTGTTGGAGGCGATTAAGCAAGTACACTCCTATGCTAAATTTTTGAAGGATCTTTGTATGCAAAAGCGTAAATCTAAGACACACGTGTTCCAAAAGGTCGTATTCATGGAGTAAGTAAGCTCCATCTTATTGAGTGACACACCCCCTGAGCTTAAAGACCTGGGTGCCCCAACCATTGCATGCATTATAGGGGACCATTTTATTGATAAGGCCTTGTTAGATTTAGGGGCTAGTGCCAATTTGTTACCATACTCTATGTACGAGGAATTCAGGCTTGGCAAGTTGAAGCCCACTACTGTCACACTCCAGTTGGCTGACCGATCCCTCAAAGTGCCACGTGGCATGATTGAGGATGTGCTAGTAAAGCTTGATAGGTTTTGTTTTCCTGTTGATCTTTTGGTTTTAGATATGGAACGGGTAGTCAGCTCTAAGAAACAAATCTCGGTGATCTTAGGTCGACCTTTCTTGGCTACAGCTAATACATGTATTAATTATCGTATCGGAGTTATGGATGTTTCATTTGAGAATATGCAAGTGAAACTCAATGTTTTCCAAGCATCCCAACAACCCCATGAAAGAGAGGAGTGCTTATTTGTGGATGTTGTGGGGGAGATAGTAGAGGAAGCTTTACCCTCCATTGTTGTAGAGGACCATTTAGAGACTTGTTTAGCTCATTTGGGATTTTAGGATTTTAATATTAACAGGTCAGTTGAGGAATTGAATACTTTACTTGATTATTTTCCTACCTCGGATTTTCTTACGTGGAAAGCCCAGTTTGAGCCCCTTCCTCCTCTGTCTAGAGAGCTTGCCATACCATCTCTAGGCACACCACCTACGCTTGAGTTGAAGCCACTCCCAGCCTCACTTAAGTATGCATTTTTAGGGTCTCAGGATGCTTTACAGGTCATAATTGCATTTGACTTAACTGCTGAGCAGGAAAGTCAATTAATGAGTGTCCCATGGCACATCAGAGTGCTATAGGGTGGTCGGTGGCTGATTTGAGAGGGATAGATCCCTCCTCCGTATGCATGCATTATATACATCTAGAGGAGGACACTAAACCTTTTCATGAAATGCAACGGAGGCTTAATCCTAATATGAAAAAGGTAGTAAAAAAGAGGTGTTGAAATTGTTGGATGCGGGTATTATATACCCCATCTTGGCTAGCAAGTGAGTGAGTCCCACATAAGTGGTGCCCAAGAAATCGGGCATCATTGTTGTTGAGAATGAGTGTAGACACCCCATTTTTGACTGACCTTAAGACTCAGACGTCATCGATTGAGCGCTCGGTGATTGCGCATGTTGTGCTCGTTCTGAGGTTACGGAGTCTTGGCTGAGAGCCTTGCCTTTGGACTTCGGGACTCTTTTGTGCTTTGCCTCGGTTTGCAAACCAGGTTCTGTTTTCTCTTCCCGAAGGGAGGGAGACATCTTGTAGACCATCTCTTAGTGGCCGTAGACTACTTTTCGTGGTTGTAGACCACTGTTCCCGTTTGGAGACCAGTTTTTGATTTTCGGAGCCGTCGGCCGTGCGCCTCGGTTCGGGACCGCTTAACTTTCTCCGTTTGCTCCGGTTTTTGGCACACACCTTGTTTCCTCTCTCTAGAGGGACAATGTGGCGGGGAAAGCACCTTCGTGGTCGCACGCCACTTTTGATGCTTAACAGTCAGTTTTTGGGGCACCCGGCTGTGCGTTTTGGCCCCCGAACCCTCGTTTTGCATCAGTCTTGGTTCATTTTTGGCATGGACCTTGTTTTCATTGTTTGGAAGGTGGGACAAGGGTGGGAAACCACCTTTTCTTCTTGGAGACCACTTTTCCCCGCCGGTCGATTTTTCTTGTCAGGTAGCTGGTCTCCCTGACATTTGAACCACAATTACTGGTCTCCCACCATACCACTAGCTTGCATTGAGTTGGGAGACCACCCCTAGAGACTGCCGACCAGCTTTTGGAGCTTGAACCTTTTGACCCTGGTCGGCCGACCAGGGTAGGTGGTCGGCCGACCACTTGAACTGGTTGGCCTACTTCCTCCTTTTCTGTCTCTATGAGTGTGTGCCAGCTGTGCTAGCTGGAGGGCACAGACTGCATCCTCCATACATGTGTATGGAGGATTGGCAACCTTGTTTTGGCTTCTTAAAGAAGCTTGGCCCTTTGCTCTAAGCTTCTAAGAGAAGTTTGAACCTTTTTAGGCTTCTTGAAGAAGCTTGATCCTTTGGCTCTGGCTTCCTCAAGAAGCTTGACCCTTTTGTTATAGCTTCCTCAAGAAGCTTGGACCTTTGCACAAGCTTCTTGAAGAAGCTTGGACCTTTGTTCCTCTATAAGAGAGGCCCTCTCCCTTATTTGCAAAGGTTCAGAAAATTTGTCTAAGGCATACACACTTCCCTCTCTATATCTCTCTATTTGGTGTTCAAAAGCCCCTTGTTCTTGCACCATTGCATATCACCTCTTAGCGTAACACCTCCAACATCAACCTAAGCACCTTGGAGCTGGTTTTCAGAGGTTGAAGGCGTGCTATTTTGGTCCAGAAGCTGCTGGTCCCTTTGGCTACAAGGGTAACACTCTTTTTCCTTTTTCTTAGCACTGTTTTGCTTCATCTTTTAGCCATACTTGCAAGCATATTTGGGTTTTTTCATAAAATGAAAAAAGTTTTATTTTGAGGTCCTTAACATGTTTGTTTAAGATCATTTTTCTGTTGGGGGTCATCTACCCCCTTGCATGCTTCATTTCCCTTTGTTTTGAGCCATGCATTAGGGCCTTTGTGTTGAGCTTTGTTGGCCTTTTTGACCACTGAAATCTAACAGATTTTCAATGGTTATTATGTGTTTTTGAGCACCAAAATCAGAGAGGGGTGACCCTCTCACCCCTTGTTTTGATTTCTAGAATATTTGGCCTAACAAATGAGCCCTTATTTGCATGCTTCCAAGCCATGTTTCAGGCCATTTTTGGTGGGCTTTAGGACCTGCATAGGCTCTTTCTAGACCCCTTTTTTCCATTTTGGGTGTCCATCTTGCATGTGTAGAACAACCCTCTTTATAGCCTATCAAAGGGGCATGTCATTCTTGCATGCGTTGGTCAAGTTTCAGTGGGTTTTTGGGCTTCATTTGACATGCCATGATTCTGTTTTTGACTGGTTTGGTGGCCTCTCATGTGCTTCATATGGTTGTAGTGTAAATCATGGTTCACTAGCTTGTATTGCATGATGTTTTGGCCCTCTTTGCTAGCATATTTTGGTCGTGATCCAAACTAATTTTATTCATATTTTGGGCTTCCTTAGCTTTGTTTGAAGTGTTTTGGGTCATGCATGCATTGTTGTATATGGCTATAGTTCAATTTAAGCTCACTAGCTTTGCATATCGGGTCCACTAGCATGCGTTGTTTGGGCCCTTGACATGCTTTGGCATCATCAAGCATGATTTTTCAGAGCATATAAGGTTTCCACATTCTCATGTTCATCAATCCTTCAATATGTTTAAGAGTTGTGCTTGCATGCCTTATTTTGAACCTTAGCATGAGCTTCATTTCTATGCATGTTGAGCCATCATCTTAGGCCATTTTCCCATTGTCTTGGACCAGCCTAGGGTTTGTTTGGGGCTAGTTTTGCCATTTGTGCATTGCTTTGTATACCCCTAGTGTAACGCACTTCACTAGTTTCGGTATTCGGGCCACCTAGCATGCGTTGTGTGACATATTTGCATGATTCGGGACCATCTTGCATATCATTTAAGAGCTAGAAAATGTATGATTGTATGCTATATTTCATCTCTTGCCATGCTTTGGTAGAGTGGCATTTGATGCCTTAGGTTCGAGCCTTTGCATTGTGCATGCTTATGTGTGTCATGTTGCTTTGATTTCATCATGTTTGGCCACTGATTTGGGTGTGGCCGAGGCCCATTCACTTTGGTTTAAGTCCATCTTGCATTGTGTATGCCACATAGTCCACGTTGTCGCATGAGTTGATCTTTACATTGAGCACGCCTTGTTCATCTCATTGTGTTTGTTAGTCTTCACATGTGCATTGTGTATGCCATAGTTTAGTCCATGTGCATTGAGTATGTCATGTGTAGTTCATAGCATTGTGCATGCCATTTGCATGCTTGCATATCATCCTTTGCATGTTTACGTCACTTAGTCGCATTACATTTAGGATTGCATACTAGAGTTTCATTTGTACATGCCTTGCCATTCTACTTGTTGCATTGTGTTTGAGATAGGAGTTAGTCCAAACACGGGAAACGAGAAATGTTTCATACTCCAAGTGATGAAACGTGGCTCGATTCCCGATCGCTAACACTCTTGACCATCCGTGATGGAGTTGTTGGTTTTAGTTGCTTATATGTGCATTCATGTCCCATTGAGTCGTGCAATTCGACTCCTCGGCCATCATGCATCAAGATACGTGATTGGTGGTCCGAGGATCGAGGGTTACACTCCCTAGAGCCTATGCTATGATGGGGAGAGTGGTCGAGCACACATTTGTTGAAAATACCTTGCCATGCCTCCCTATTGCTTTGTGTTGCAGAAAACCAGGATCCAGGGGCAGAAAGTGGTCGGCCGACCAGGTTTTCTGGCAGGCCGACCACCTTTTTTGGTCTCCACCACAAAGGGTGGTCGGTAGGTGGTCTCCAATGCCATTGGCTGGTCGGCAGCCCTCCCACAACTTCCCAGAGTGGAGTTTCAACCTCTTGGAGCTTCTTGCAAGTTTCTGAAATCAATTGAACACAAAGGCGAGACGAGGCATCGCGATGGATTTCCCGACGAGGCAACTCGAGCATGCATGCATCCATTGTCATCCAAAACAGAGCCGAGGTAGTCCATTCTACATAGTTTGCATGCTAATTTATTGCTTACTTAGTTGATTTATTAATTAGCTAGAATTGTGTAATACTTAGCTGTGAGTTATTATCCATTTTGGTTGTGTAATATTTATTCGAACCCTTCGAGAAAGGGCACAATTGTGTAATAAGTGTGTGTGTGTGTGATGTATGTATTTCGATCCCACGTCTTTCTCCCTTTTATTTACTAGCTTTTGATGGTTAGTTTAGGGCATGTTTCAATTAGCATACTTATGCTCGCATGTTTGTATCATTCATCTGTATTGCATGCACCGGGCTCGGTGCATCACGTTAACTGCATTGTATTTCAATTCCAAGTTGAATACATGTTATCTATTGCATTTCATATGCCATGTTTAGAATAGCCGAGCCTATCCTAGTTGCATTTTTGCGTGTGTTGCATTAGCCATCTTAACATGAACTAGGATCATTCATTGATTACTAACTAGTTTCTGTTTTGGCTTGGAGTACTCGGTAAGTATTTATGCTTTAGCATCCTTGTATGTGTGTGAGTGACTGCCATGATAGCATGCTTACCATGAGGCTATGTGCTTATGTGATATACCTTCCTGAATGCCTGTGGGTGAAGGTTGGGCTGCTTGAGTTGGAATGATTCGTCGAAACCCGTGTTTTAGCCTACTTGCGAGTAGCAAACTTCAATCCATTTTCAAAAATAAACGGATATGCGATGCTTTGTTCTAACTTAGGCAATCTAGTCTATGCTTGTTTTGCCGTGTGCATCACATAGTAAGTCTAGGGTAAATAACTGGAATAAGAGCACATGTGTTTTCAAAAACTCGATATCATGGTTAGTAGAGGCCGATCTTTGATCGGGCGAGTGGGGGTGCTCACGAAGTGACCTTCCCCAATCATACCCAAGTTCGTGAGCCGAGGCAACTTTGGTGATGACGAACACGTGGCCTTAGGCATGAGTCAGGGTTTCCTAAATTCCCCCAAAATAAAATATTTAGGTGGCGACTCTGTATTTGGCAAAGCAGTCCATGTTTGGCACTTCTTTCTAAAAATCAGTTTCTCAAAATGATTTGCCGGATTTGGACTCTTTGATGATTCATCGGTCTTGCATTGCACTCTACGAGATTAGATATAGGACGTGACAATTGAGTCCGAACTGTAGTAAGCCCCAATGAACAAAACAGGATTCCCTCCCGGGACGTTCGGGACGTCTACAGTTTCTGGCGACTCTGCTGGGGACTTAGAGAACTTGACTCGAACTCATGATATCTTGTTTTGATTACACTTATGTGTTTCTTTGCATTGCATTTGCATTGGTGCGCCTAGGACACCGTTTTTGCCATTTGCTATTCCTGAATGGTTTGCCGGAGGCTCGCTTTGAGAAGCGTGCCATAAGGTTGACCCGTTACGGGCTCTGCCATGATGGGAACACAAACCCCGATTTTCACCGGGGCACCCTTTTTGATCATTCGACCTAGTGCATATCGAAATCCGTAGTGACCATTCCAAGCTAGGATAGGTTGCTTACTGATTATAGGTTGTTTGAAACTGATGCGTGCGTAGTGAAACCCTAGCTCCTGACAAAATAGGATAGGGAAACCCTACCCCTCCATAGGGGTGTTTTAGCTCTCACTTGTTTGCTATGTGCTTTAGAGTGCATCTCTACAGGAATGCATGTATCTGTTTACAAGTTTAGGTATTAGGCCTGCGGGCACCAGTTCAGTATTTTGGGAATCAGTTATCTGCGGGTATCAGATTCAGTCGAGTATTAGATTCAGTTTTGGGGGCAGTGATTTGGGAACAATGATCAGTGTTTGAGAATAGTCTATTCAGCTTATCAACTGTGTGTTTATTTACGCTGTTATGTTGTCCGTTTGTCTAGTTGTTTATTTCCTTATTACGATTTATTTATCTTTTTGCTAGGTAGTTTAGCACAATTGCGTCCGATCAAGCAGATATTCCCCAAGCACTTTGGACTAGAGGTCATCGACTCCATCGATCTGAGGATCTGGTAGACGGACAACCAGTGTTCTCCTCTTTACCCCCGGTTGCTAGACGAAGGTCAGTGAGGCACAGTGTATTGGTACCGAGATTGCCAGATCAGTGGTCTTTGATCAACCAGGTTGGAATTTTCGAGTCAACTACAGAGGCAGATACATCGATAGTTCAGATAAATCAGGGCAGTATGTTAGGGGGCAGTAAGTCAGGGATGGACGACATGGTGCGTTAGCTCTAGGAGAGCATGAAAGCCATGCAGGAGGACGCTGTTCGTCAAGCAGAATTTTCCAAACAGCAGGCCGTTGTCATGGCCCAATAGGCAGAGCTAATTACCCGGCTACAGCAGCAAACTGGAGCATCTGCTTCGCACCAAGCTCCTCCCTCCACCAAGAATTCTGACACCCGGGGAGGCACCAAATGTCCAGGGAGAGACGGACATTCCGACAGGTCTGGCTCCGTCCCCGATTCTACCTCAACTATCCAAGGCACCTACGCCTATCAATCAACCAGACTCTCCCTTTGAGTTCGAGGTCAACCCTACAGCGTTGAAGTTGAGCGAGCTTGAAAAATTATTCAAGAAATCCCAAGGGGTAAAGTCCATCCCAGACATTGAGGACGGGTATATCGACGCGGCTGTGACGCTGCCAGATCGATTCAAGATGCCACAAATCGACCGCTTTGACGGGTCCGGGAATCCCATGGTGCATCTACGTTTGTTTTCGGACATGCTAAGGCCGATGGGCCTCACTAGACTACAGAAGCTTTCATTGTTTGGCCGGACCCTGTCGGGTGTGGCAGCCATCTGGTACGCAAAATTGGAAGACGATGTCAAGCAGAACTGGGATGAGATGGCCGAGACTTTCATTGCACAATACTCCTATAACACGCAAATCGAGATTACAACCCGTGATCTCGAGATGACTAGGCAGGAGCCTAAGGAGAGTTTCTCTAAATTCATAACCCGCTGGAGGGCCAAGGCCTCGATGATGACCCTTAGGCCAACTGACAAAGATCAAATACGGATGATTGTACGCAATCTCTAGCCTAAGCTCATGCAAAAAATGATTGTACTGCTCTTCCCCACATTTTCAGATTTACATGAGATGGGGGTACAAATTGAAGATGCTATGAAACAGGGCCTAATTGACTAAGACAAAGAGAAACCCAGGAGAACTTTCAACCGAAACAACAATGCAGGCACAAGTAGTGCTGCAATTGCTAGAACTTTGGAAGTAAGCATGGTCACCACCACCCCTTCAAGAACCCCGGCATCTACACCATTCTCCGGTGCGTCCGGAAGTAACACACAAACAACCAAATACCAACCCCGAGGCCAAAGAACCTTCACCCCATTATATATGCCCCTGTCCAAAGCTCTGGGGGTACTAATCAGGAACATGCACTTGAAGCCCCTAGAGCCGAGGCCGTTGCCAAATGCACTTCCTCCCTCCTATAACCCAGCCAAGTACTGCGCATATCACCAACAACATGGTCACGACACCGACTAATGTTTTAGATTGCGTCATGAGATTCAGGATCTCGTTGATAACAGGGTGATTGTGCCTCTAGAAAAACCCAATGTCACAACCAACCCTCTCCCACCACACAACCAAGCCCCACCTCCCA
>NW_021030142.1:0-10112 GCF_004153795.1 Camellia sinensis
ATAGATTCGTTAGGTATAATGTTTGTTCTTGAATGACTTCCATGTTTAATTTTATGCAGTTTCCATTTTATTTTATCCATCTATTTTTATTCATTTTCCATCTCTCATTCAATTTCCATTTTTTATTAATTTCCAAATAGATCGTTAAGGGTATAGTGGTTTCCTTGAATGAACTTCGTGTTGAATTTTATGACTGTTTCCATTTCTTTCATTTTTATTCAACTTTATTTTTATTCATTTCCATCTCCATTCAATTTCCTTTTTTATTTAATTTCCAAAGAGATCGTTAAGGTGTAGTGTTTCTTGAATGAACTTCACATGTTATATTTTATGCAGTTTCCCATTTCTATTTTTATTTCAACTTCTATTTAATTCATTTCCATCTCGCCCATTCATTTCTTTTTTATTTAATTTCCAAATAGATCGTTAAAGTGTTGTGGGTTTCTTAATGAACTTTCCATTCTAAATTTTATGTAGGCTTCATTTTTATTCAATTCCTTTTTTATTTCATTTCCTATTCCCTTTCTATTTTAATTTCCAAAGTAGATCGTTAAGGTAGTAAGTGGTTTCTTGAATGAACTTCGCATTCTTAATTTTATGCAACTTCCATTTTTTTTAATTCCACCTCCATTTTTTTGCAATTCCTTTCTGTTCATTTCCTTTTTTTATTTAATTTCCAAATAGATCGTTAAGGTATGTTATGGTTTTGAATTGAACTTCCATGTTTAATTTTATGCAGTTTCCATTTTCAATTTTTATTCAATTTCCATCTCGCATTCCATTCCATTTTTATTTAATTTCCTTTCCAAATAGATTTAAGGTAAAGTTGTTTCTTGAATTGAACTTCCGCGTTGAATTTTTATCTTTTCCATTTACTACTTTTTATTCAACTTCTATTTTTTATTCATTTCTATCTCCATTCAATTTCCTTTTTTATTTAATTTCCAAATAGATCGTTAAGGTATATGGTTTCTTGAAATGAACTTCCATCTTAATTTTTATGCAAATATTCATTTTTATTTTTAATTCACTTCCACTTTTATTATTCAATTTCCTTTTCATTCGATTTTCCTTTTTATTTAATTCCAAATAGATCGTTATGGTAAGTGGTTCTTGAATGAACTTCCATTTTAATTTATGCAAATTCCATTTTTATTTTATTAATTCCATTTTTATCAATTTCATTTTCAATTTCATTTTTTTATTTAATTTCCCAAACTAGATGCGTTACGGTAGTTTTAAATGGTTTCTTGAATGAAATCCCAATGTTACATTTATGCAAAGTTTCATTTCTATTTTATTCATTGGAAATTAAATAAAAAAGAAAATTAAATAGAAAAGGAAATTGAATAAAAATAGAAGTTGAATAAAAATAGAAATGGAAACTGCATAAAATTCAACACGGAAGTTCATTCAAGAAACCACTATACCTTAACGATCTATTTGGAAATTAAATAAAAGTGGAAATTGAATGCACATGGAAATTGAATAAAAATGGATGTTGAATAAAAATAGAAATGGAAACTGCATAAAATTAAACATGAAGTTCATTAAACAAACCATTACACCATAACGATCTATTCGGAAATTAAATAGAAAATGAATTTGAATGGAGATGGAAATTGAATAAAAATAGAAGTTGAATAAAAATAGAAATGGAAACTGCATAAAATTAAACATGGAAGTTCATTCAAGAAACCACTATACCTTAACGATCTATTTGGAAATTACATAAAAAAAGGAAATTAAATCGAAAAGGAAATTAAATAAAAATAGAAGTTGAATGAAAATAGAAATGGAAACTGCACAAAATTAAATGTGGATGTTCATTCAACAAACAACTACACCGTAACAATCTATTTGGAAATTAAATAAAAAACTGAAATTGAAAGGAGATGAAAATTGAATAAAAATAGAAGTTGAATACAAATAGAAATGGAAACTGCATAAGATTAAACATGGAAGTTCATTTAAGAAACCATTATATCTTAACGATCTATTTGGAAATTAAATAAAAAAGGAAATCGAATAGAAAAGGAAATTGAATAAAAATGGAACTGGAAGAAAAAGAAAAATGGTAGTTGCATAAAATTAAGAGTGGAAGTTCATTCAAGAAACCACTATACCTTAACGATCTCTTTGGAAATTAAATAAGAAAGGAAATTGAATAGAAAAGGAAATTGAATAAAAATGGAAATGGAATAAAAATAAAAATGGAAGCAACATAAAATTAAGAATGGAAGTTCATTTGAGAAACCACAACGCCTTAACGATCTATTTGGAATTAAATAAAAATGAAATTGAATGGAGATAGAAATTGAATAAAAATAGAAGTTGAATAAAAATAGAAACGCAAAACTGCATAAAATTAAACGTGGAAGTTCATTCAAGAAAGCACTACACATTAATGATCTCTTTGGAAATTAAATAAGAAAGGAAATTGAATGGAGATGGAAATGGAATAAAAATAGAAGTTGAATAAAAATAGAAATGGAAACAGCATAAAATTCAACACGGAAGTTCATTCAAGAAACCACTATACCTTAAAAATCTATTTGGAAATTAAATAAAAATGGAAATTGAATGGAGATGGAAATTGAATAAAAATAGAAATGGAAACCGCATAAAATTAAACATGGAAGTTCATTCAAAAAACAACTATACCTCAACGATCTATTTGGAAATTAAAAAAAAAAAAGGAAATTGAACGGAAAAGGAAATTGCATAAAAATGGAGGTGGAATAAAAATAAAAATGGAAGTTGCATAAAATTAAGAATGGGAGTTCATTCAAGAAACCACTATACCTTAACAATCTCTTTGGAAATTAAATAAGAAAGGAAATTGAATAGAAAAGGAAATTGAATAAAAATGGAAATGGATTAAAAATAAAAATGGAAGCTACATAAAATTAAGAATGGAAGTTCATTCAAGAAACCACAACACCTTAACGATCTATTTGGAAATTAAATAAGAATGAAATTGAATGCAGATAGAAATTGAATAAAAATAGAAGTTGAATAAAAATAGAAATGGAAACTGCATAGAATTAAACGTGGAAGTTCATTCAAGAAACCACTACACCTTAACGATCTCTTTGGAAATTAAATAAAAAAGGAAATTGAATGGAGACGGAAATTGAATAAAAATAGAAGTTGAATAAAAATAGAAATGAAAACTGCATATAATTAAACATGGAAGTTCATTCAAGAAACCACTATACCTTAACGATCTATTTGGAAATAAAATAAAAAAGAAAATTGAATAGAAAAGGAAATTGAATAAACATGGAAGTGAAATAAAAATAAAAATGGAAGTTGCACAAAATTAGAAATGGTTGTTCCTTCAAAATACCACTATACCATAACGATCTATTTGGAAATTAAATAAAAAAGGAAAATGAATAGAAAAGGAAATTGAATAAAAATGGAAGTGTAATAAAAACAAAAATATAAGTTGCATAAAATTAAAAATGAAAGTCTATTCAAGAAACTACTATACCTTAACAATCTATTTGGAAATTACATAAAAAAAGAAATTTGAATAGAAAAAGAAAATTGAATAAAAATCGAAGTTGAATAAAAATAAAAATGGAAGTTGCATAAAATTTAAAGTGAAAGTTCATTCAAGAAACCACTATACCTTAACGATCTTTTTGCAAATTAAATAAAAAATGAAATTGAATAGAAAAGGAAATTGAATAAAAATGGGAGTGGAATAAAAATACAAATGGAAGTTGCATAAAATTAAAAATGGAAGTTCCTTCAAGAAACCACTATACCTTAACGATCTATTTGGAAATTAAATAAAAATAGAAATTGAATAGAAAAGGAAATTGAATAAAAATGGAATTGGAATAAAAATAAGAATGGAAGTTGGATAAAATTAAGAATGGAAGTTCATTCAGTAAACCACTACACCTTAACGATCTATTTAGAAATTAAATAAAAATGGAAATTGAATGGAGATGGAAATTGAATAAAAATAGGAATGGAAACTACATAAAATTAAACGTGGAAGCTCATTCAAGAAACGAGTACATCTTAACGATCTCCTTGGAAATCAAATAAAAAAGGAAATTGCATAAAAATGGAAGTGGAATAAAAATAAAAAGCGAAGTTGCATAAAATTAAGAATGGAAGTACATTCAAGAAACCACTATACCTTAACGATCTCTTTGGAAATTAAATAAAAAATGAAATTGAACAGAAAAGGAAATTGAATAAAAATGGAAGTGGAATAAAAATAAAAATGGAAGTTGCATAAATTAAAAAATGGAAGTTCATTCGAGATACCACTATAACATAACGATCTATTTGGAAATTAAATAAAAAAGGAAAGTGAATAGAAAAGGAAATTGAATAAAAATGGAAGTTGAATAAAAACAAAAATAGAAGTTGTATAAAATTAAAAATGGAAGTCTATTCAAGAAACCACTATACCTTAACGATCTATTTGGAAATTACATAAAAAAAGGAAATTGAATAGAGAAAGAAAATTGAATAAAAATCGAAGTTGAATAAAAATAAAAATGGTAGTTGCATAAAATTAAGAATGGAAGTTCATTCAACAAACCACTACACCTTAACGACCTATTTGGAAATTAAATAAAAAAGGAAATTGAATGGAGTTAGAAATTGATTAAAAATAGAAGTTGAATAAAAATAGAAATGGAAACAGAATAAAATTCAACACGGAAGTTCATTCAAGAAACCACTATACCTTAAAACTCTATTTGGAAATTGAATAAAAATGGAAATTGAATGGAGATGGAAATTGAATAAAAATAGAAATGAAAACTGCATAAAATTGAAAGTGCAAGTTCAGTCAAAAAACAACTATCCTTTAACGATCTATTTGGAAATTAAATAAAAAGTAAATTGAACAGAAAAGGAAATTGCATAAAAATGGAGGTGGAATAAAAATAAAAATGGAAGCTGCATAAAATTTAGAATGGAAGTTCATTCAAGAAACCACTATACCTTAACGATCTCTTTGGAAATTAAATAAGAAAGGAAATTGAGTACAAAAGGAAATTGAATAAAAATGGAAATGGAATAAAAATAAAAATGGAAGCAACATAAAATTAAGAATGGAAGTTCATTCAAGAAACCACAACACCTTAACGATCTATTTGGAATTAAATAAAAATGAAATTGAATGGAGATGGAAATTTAATAAAAGTAGAAGTTGAATAAAAATAGAGATGGAAACTGCATAAAATTAAACGTGGAAGTCCATTCAACAAACCACTACACCTTAACGATCTCTTTGGAAATTAAATAAAAAAGGAAATTGAATGGAGATGGAAATTGAATAAAAATAGAAGTTGAATAAAAATAGAAATGGAAACAGCATAAAATTCAACACGGAAGTTCATTCAAGAAACCACTATACCTTAAAAATCTATTTGGAAATTAAATAAAAACAGAAATTGAATGGAGATGGAGATGGAAATTGATTAAAAATAGAAATGGAAACTGCATAAAATTAAACCTGAAAGTTTATTCAAAAAACAACTACACCTTAACGATCTATTTGGAAATTAAATAAAAAAGGAAATTGAATAGAAAAGGAAATTGCATAAAAATGGAGGTGGAATAAAAATAAAAATGGAAGTTGCATAAAATTAACAATGGAAGTTCATTCAAGAAACCACTATACCTTAACAATCTCTTTAAAAATTAAATAAGAAAGGAAATTGAATAGAAAAGGAAATTGAATTAAAATGGAAATGGAATAAAAATAAAAATGGAAGCTACATAAAATTAAGAATGGAAGTTCATTCAAGAAACCACAACACCATAACTATCTATTTGGAAATTAAATAAGAATGAAATTGAATGGACATGGAAATTGAATAAAAATAGAAGTTGAATAAAAATAGAAATGGAAACTGCATAGAATTAAACGTGGAAGTTCATTCAAGAAACCACTACACCTTAACGATCTCTTTGGAAATTAAATAAAAAAGGAAATTGAATGGAGATGGAAATTGAATAAAAATAGAAGTTGAATAAAAATAGAAATGGAAACTGCATATAATTAAACATGGAAGTTCATTCAAGAAACCACTATACCTTAACGATCTATTTCGAAATTAAATAAAAAAGAAAATTGAATAGAAAAGGAAATTGAATAAACATGGAAGTGAAATAAAAATAAAAATGGAAGTTGCATAAAATTAGAAATGGTTGTTCCTTCAAAATACCACTATACCACAACGATCTATTTGGAAATTAAATAAAAAAAGAAAAATGAATAGAAAATGAAATTGAATAAAAATGGAAGTTAATAAAAACAAAAATAGAAGTTGCATAAAATTAAAATTGGAAGTCTATTCGAGAAACCACTATACCTTAACGATCTATTTGGAAATTACATAAAAAAAGGAATTTGAATAGAAAAAGAAAATTGAATAAAAATCGAAGTTGAATAAAAATAAAAATGGAAGTTGCATAAAATTAAAATTGAAGGTTCATTCAAGAAACCACTATACCTTAACGATCTATTTGCAAATTAAATAAAAAATGAAATTGAATAGAAAAGGAAATTGAATAAAAATGGAAGTGGAATAAAAATACAAATGGAAGTTGCATAAAATTAAAAATGGAAGTTCATTCAAGAAACCAATATACCTTAACGATCTATTTGGAAATTAAAAAAAAAATAGAAATTGAATAGAAAAGGAAATTGAATAAAAATGGAATTGGAATAAAAATAAAAATGGAAGTTGCCTAAAATTAAGAATGGAAGTTCATTCAAGAAACCACTACACCTTAACGATCTATTTGGAAATTAAATAAAAATGAAAATTGAATAGAGATGGAAATTGAATAAAAATAGAAATGGAAACTACATAAAATTAAACGTGGAAGTTCATTCAAGAAACGACTACACCTTAACGATCTCTTTGGAAATTAAATAAAAAAGGAAATTGAATAGAAAAGGAAATTGCATAAAAATGGAAGTGGAATAAAAATAAAAAGGGAAGTTGCATAAAATTAAGAATGGAAGTACATTCAAGAAACCACTATACCTTAACGATCTCTTTGGAAATTAAATAAAAAATGAAATTGAATAGAAAATGAAACTGAATAAAATTGGAAGTGGAATAAAAATAAAAATGGAAGTTGCAAAAATTTAATAATGGAAGTTCATTCGAGATACCACTATAACATAACGATCTATTTAGAAATTAAATAAAAAAGGAAAATGAATAGAAAAGGAAATTGAATAAAAATGGAAGTTGAATAAAAACAAAACTGGAAGTTGCATAAAATTAAAAATGAAAGTTCATTCAAGAAACCACTATACCTTGACGATCTATTTGCAAATTAAATAAAAAAAGGAAATTGTATAGAAAAGGAAATTGAATAAAAAAGGAAGTGAAATAAAAATACAAATGGAAGTTGCATAAAATTAAAAATGGAAGTTCATTCAAGAAACCACTATATCTTAACGATCTATTTGAAAATTAAATAAAAAAGGAAATTGAATAGAAATGGAAATTGAATAAAAATGGAATTAGAATAAAAGTAGAAATGTAAGTTCCATAAAATTAAGAATGGAAGTTGATTCAAGAAACCACTACACCTTAACGATCTATTTGGAAATTAAATAAAAATGGAAATTGAATGGTGATGGAAATTGATAAAAAAATAGAAGTTGAATAAAAATAGAAATGGAAACTGCATAAAATTAAACATGGAATTTTATTCAAGAAACCACTATACCTTAACGATCCATTTGGAAATTAAATAAAAAAGGAAATTGAATAGAAAAGGAAATTGAATAAAAATAGAAGTTGAATAAAAAAAGAAATGGAGACTGCATAAAATTAAACGTGGAAGTTCATTCAACAAACCACTACACCTTCACGATCTATTTGGAAATTAAATAAAAAATGAAAATTGAATGGGGATGGAAATTGAATAAAAATAGAAGCTGAATAAAAATAGAAATGGAAACTGCGTAAAAGTAAACATGTAAGTTCATTCAAGAAACCACTATACCTTAACGATCTATTTCGAAATTAAATAAAAATGAAAATTAAATAGAAAAGGAAATTGAATAAAAATGGAATTGGAATAAAAATAAAAATGGAAGTTGCATAAAATTAAGAATGGAAGTTCATTCAAGAAACCATTACACCTTAACGATCTATTTGGAAATTAAATAAAAAAGAAAATGAATAGAAAAGGAAATTGTATAAAAATGGAAATGGAAATGGAAACTGCATAAAATTAAACGTGGCAGTTTATTCAAGAAACGACTACACCTTAACGATCTCTTTGGAAATTAAATAAAAAAGGAAATTGAATGGAGATGGAAATTGAATAAAAATAGAAGTTGAATAAAAATAAAAATGAAAGTTGCATAAAATTAGGAATGGAAGTTCATTCACGAAACCACTATAACTTAACGATCTATTTGGAAATTAAATTAAAATTAAAAAAGGAAATTGAATAGAAAATGGAAATTGAATAAAAATGGAAGTGGAATAAAAATAAAAATGGAAGTTGCAAAAATTAAAAGTGGAAGTTCATTCAAGAACCACTATAATAACGATTATTTGGAAATTAAATAAAAAAAGGAAAAATGAATAGAAAAGGAAATTGATAAAAATGGAAGTTGAAAAAACAAAAATAGAAGTTGCATAAAATTAAAAATGAAA
Source organism: Camellia sinensis (assembly GCF_004153795.1). Taxonomy (NCBI): domain Eukaryota; kingdom Viridiplantae; phylum Streptophyta; class Magnoliopsida; order Ericales; family Theaceae; genus Camellia; species Camellia sinensis. The sequence continues at coordinate 8,676 of NW_021030142.1, forward strand.
GTCTATTCAAGAAACCCCTATACCTTAACGATCTATTGTGGAAATACATAAAAAAAGAAAATTGAATAGAGAAACAAAAATTGAATAAAAATCGAAGTTGAATAAAAATAAAAATTGAAAGTTCATAAAATTAAAAGAAAGTTCATTCAAGAAACCACTATACCCTAACGATCTATTTGCAAAAAATAAAAAAAAATGAAATTGTATAGAAAAGGAAATTTGAAAAAAAAAATGAAGTGAATAAAAATACCAAATAGAAGTTGCATAAAAATAAAAAATGGAAGTTCTATTCAAGAAAACCACTATACCTTAACGATCTATTTGGAAATTAAATAAAAATGGAAATTGAATAGAAAAGGAAATTGAAAAAAATGAAGTGAATAAAAATACAAATGGAAGTTGCATAAAATTAAAAATGGAAGTTCATTCAGAAACCACAATACCTTAACGATCTATTTGGGAATTAAATAAAAATGGAAATTGAATATGAGAATAGGAAATTAATAGGAAAGGAAATTGAATAAAAATAGCGAAGTGAATAAAAAATAGAAATAGAGACTGCATAAAAATGAACGTGGAAGTCATTCAAGAAACCACAACACCTTAACGATCTATTTGGAAATTAAATAAAAAAATGAAATTGAATGGAGTTGGAAATTGAATAAAAATAGAAGTTGAATAAAATAGAAATGGAAACTGTAAAATTAAACATGTAAGTCATTCAAGAAACCATATACCTTAACGATCTATTTGGAAATTAAATAAAAATGAAAATTGAATAGAAAAGGAAAATTGAATAAAAATGGAATTGGAATAAAAATAAAAATGGATGTTGCGTAAAATAAGAATGGAAGTTCATTCAAGACACCACTACACCTTAACGATCTATTTGGAAATTAAATAAAAATGGAAATTGAATGGAGATGGAAATGAATAATAATAGAAGTGAATAAAAAATAGAAATGGAAACTGCATAAAATTAAACGTCGAAGTTCATTCAAGAAACACTACACCTTAACGATCTATTTGGAAATTAAAATAAAAAAGGAAATTGAATAGATAAGGAAATTGAATAAAAATGGAAGTGGAATAAAAATTAAAATGAAATTGCATAAATTATAAACAATGAAGTTCATTCAAGAAACCACTACACCTTAACGATCTATTTGAAATTAAATAAAAAGGAAATTGAATGGAGATGGAAATTGAATAAAATAGAAGTTGAATAAAAATAGAAATGGAAACGCATAATAATTAAGCATGGAAGTCATTCAAGAAACCACATAACCTTAACAATCTATTTGGAAATTAAATAAAAATGGAAATTGAATGGAGATGGAAATTAAATAAAAATAGAAGTTGAAGAAAAATAGTAAAAGTTTATTTTCGAATTAATTGAAATAAAAGTTACAATTTTGTTTCTTTTATTACGATTAT
>NW_021030151.1:0-11748 GCF_004153795.1 Camellia sinensis
CGGGAGAATCAGTACCCACTGTGGTTAGCAATACACGTGCCAGTAAAAGAAGAAGAAATGGCCAAATCAGAGTAATGTGTGACTTTCGAGATATGAACAAATCTTGCCCGAAGGATGAAATTCCCTCTTCCTCACATCTGACACCCTCGTGGATACTACCTCGGGACACCAGATGTTCTCATCTCAATGATGGATTCAGTGGATAACAATCAGATTAAGATGGCTGAAGAGGACGCAGAAAAAGACTGCTTTTAGAACACCTCTCGGAAACTTCTTCTATACAGTCATGCCCTTTCGGACTCAAAGAATGCCGGTGCAACACCAAAGGGTATGACTGCAATCTTTCATGAACATGATCCATCATGAGTGGATAGATTATGTCGATCGATCCTTAGTGGTGGGAAACCCAAGAAAAGAAGATGACCATCTCCGAGACCTTGAGAAGGTATTCAAGAGGTGCAGATAATTCGAATTGGAAGATGAATCCTCTCAAATGTGTTTCGGGTGACGGCCGGGAAAGTTCTCGGGTTTCTTGTACATAGGCATGGTACGAGACAAGATGAAGACAAGGTCAAGTCCTATCAAAGCAATGCCTCCCCCACATTCTCAGAAGGAGTTAAAGAAGTTCTCGGGAAGGTGTCTTATATTCGGAGGTTTATCCCAAGCACTGGCGAGAGATCTCTGCCCTTTCGGCTCTGTTATTAAAAGGAGATGCCAAGTTCGGTTGGAACAGGACACCAAAAAGGCCTTCGAGAGAATCAAGGCAGCCTTGACCTCGCCTCAGACACATGATAGCCCTGCAGCCGCGGGGTGCCTCTAAATGTTGTACTTTAACTTCACCCAAGTCCTAGGGGCATTATTGGTCCAAGATGTAGATGGAGTCAGAACGTCCGGTGTATTACAATCAGCCAGAAGTTCGAGGAGCAGAAGTCCAATATACTTCCGATAGAGAGACCTTGCTTAGCTTGGGTATTTACCGGCCCAAAAGCTCAGACATTACTTCTTAGCAATCAGGATTCGGATCCCGGAGGGATCAAAGCTGATAGGAAGCAAGTTTCAGGACAATTCGTCTTAAAGGAACCTGCCTTGGCCAACATACGAACAGCAGTTCCAAAGGCTTCTTGACAAATTCAGAAGGTCGAAATAGAGCATGTGCCTCTCTCCGACAACAAAAGTTTTCAGAATGCCTCTCAACTTAGGGGCAAGAGTTGACATTCCAGAGGAAGAGCAAACAATTGTTATCAAGAAGAGAACGGAACCTTCAATAATACCCGAAGACAAAGACCTTCCGGAGGACTGGAGAGGAGAATCCTCGAACAACTCAGAACAAAGTTAGAAAAACTGAACTATGGCGCAAGCTTGCCCAAAATTTCACAATTATTCCAAGGTGAACTTTACTTCCGAGGAGGTAACTGGATTCCTAGCCCGGTGTGTTGGCCAACAAGAAGCGAGCTTCCCGACTACACAGATCCATGAAAAGTCTTCGGAGATGTGGATATCAGTCTGTATAGGAAAGATCCAAAGACATGGCTATGATGGTGCATGATGGGCCACAAAACCGAGCAGCTGGTTGAATAGTTTCCAAATGATCTTGCACACTCTAGGGGCAAATTTCAACATTCCCGTGGAAGAAGTCTATCATGACATTTACAGTTTGCATTTACTACATTGTCCAAGAGTTCTATCTTTTCTTATGTTATGAAGAAATTTATTTCCTCCTATATTATGTATCTCCATTAGAAGTTATTTCTCTATTGTATATCTTCATTGTGTTATGTTGCTTGAAAAGTTTCAATTTTTACTGCCCCCTCGAAGAAGAAAGGGGGAATAGTAGACTCGGCTACCAACCTGAAGAGACCTTTCTTTGACGTAGTAGAGTATACTCCCACTCAACCTCCGAAGAGAGCAGCTATTGCTTCCATCAATGTTAAAAGCTTTGAGGATCTTCTTGCTAAAAAGTAGAGTTGTGTCTCCCGCCTCAGATTTCGAAGAACAGATCTCGCTTCCGCCAGTGCCGAGCTTTGAGGAATAGCCTTTGCTCCATTAGCTGCCGAAGTAAAGTGTGCAATCCACTGGACTTCCGAGGAGACAGCCCTTGTTTCTGCTCGGACTTCTGAGGGAGAGCACTCCGAGGGGACAACTCTTGTTATCTCATTAGTGGCGGGTCCGAAGAACAGCCCTTGATTTCAATCAATACGAGCTCCGAGGATCTTCTTTTCAAAGTAGAGTGACTCTTACTCGAATCCCGAGGGATAGAGCCTGTGCTTCCATTAGCTCCGAAAGTAGAAGTGCAACATCCACTCGGACTTCCGAGAGACAGCCTTGTTTCTGCTCGTGACTCGAAGAGAGAGCCTTTCCGAGGGACAGCCTCGTTCTTGCTCGGACTTCTGGGGGACCGCCTGTTTTCACTCGAATTCGAGAGACCAATCTTTACTACTGGTTGGTGCAAGCTTTGGTAGACTCGGTATCTTCCAGAGGAATCTTTCTTGCCAAAGTAAGGGTTGTGCTTACTTCGGGACTCCCGAGGGACAGTCTTGGCTTTTGTTCGGACCTCCGAGGAACAGCCCTTGCTCTCATTATAGTGCGGGTTCCAAGGGCCCCGAGGTCGTGGATTTCAATCAAGCGAATTTCATTTGCCTGAAATAGCATAAGCCGACAACTGAGACAAACAAATATTCAATTTCAGATTCATGATTCAGGCATTATCAAGAATTGGGGCAACATCAACAATAATAATAATTATCTATTTAAGCCTACAACAATTTTATTATCTGAGCAAGTTCATGAAAATGCAACAATCAAAGTTTTTGTCTCTCCGGGCTGGTTCCTCTCAAGCGACGTAAAACTACAACGGTCCACACAAAATTTTGGCATCAAGCTAATGTATTTCTCAAGCATCAACAAGTTAAACAAACAACAATATTATACATCTTTTAATTATTCAACGAGGTATTTTCATCATATCAACAAGTCCCTACGATGAAATTCTACATCAGGAGTTCGAGCATGAATATCTAAATATTCTCGGGGTTGAAACAGATCAATCTTCGATAACAAATTTATATTCAACAAGAGGAAGAGGGAGCCGAAATTTCATTACTCACCAAAGTTGGACTATTAAGCAGGGGTGAAAGTCCGAAAGCGATGTTGGAATTCAAAGTTGAATCAGAAAGGTTTATAGACTGTAATCAAACAGGACTGGAGCTAGGCTGGGCAAGACCACGCACGTTGCGTTTGGAGTGGGCGAACGTGCGTGGTCGGCGTCAGACAAGTTGAAGCCGGAATCAACGCTGGGTCCACAAAGAAGAGTCAAGCAAACCACACACGTTGCGTTGAGAGGGCGAACGTGGTGGTTTGCCATTGGACCGTCGAAGCCTGGAGCGAAGAGTTTCAGCAAGAGAGGGCCGATTGGTAGGCTGGTTCGGTCTTGGGCAAGGCATCAAAGGTGACATCATTCCTATCACATTCTCCACCCTTGACTCAATATTTCAATGCAAGCCATCAAAATATTCTATTTAGTTAGATTTGTCAACATGAGTTCAGAATTCTGGTAAACAGTGGTTCAAACACATAAGTGAGCAGTAAAATTTCATCATTCTCGGATTTAACAAGTCTAGCAGTATAAGTTCAGATCCCAAGTGAGAATTCAAATGTATTCAATCAAGCATTATCAACAGAATATTTATAGTTCAAACTCGGTGATTCAGCTACTCTATAAAAACAAAGATTAGCAAAATTCAATAATCGGAGCATTTCTTTTCTCTCCATGACCAAAGCACTAGCTATTTAGGAAGTCAAGAACACAAACCCAAATTTATTCTTTGCAAGCCCATGTTCTATGGAAGCAACAAAAAAATACATTATATACATATTTATGTATCAGAAAATATCAAAAAAAAATTTCAAGAATGGGGTTTCAGCAACATTTGCTTCACAAACCCGAGAATGACAGCGCGGGCATTGGCGAACTGGGCAAACCGCACCGCGCTGAGTCGGGGTCTGTGGTTGGTGTTATTAAATCAACCGGCTGAACCAAGGGCGATGAATTTCATGTGGGTTGTGAAATCAGGCCAAAGATCTGGGGGTCGGAACTCTGAAAGTGTTGGATAAGCTGAGAGGGAGGACCGGTGGATGAGCTTAAATAGCGCTGGGCAAGACAACGCATGTCGCGTTGAACGGGCACATGCGTGGTGGTCAGCGTCGGACAATCGGGGCAGGAAGCATAAGAGGCAAAGAGAGGGCCAGCGGTAGGTCGGGTGTCGGTGATAAGGACGACGCCGTCACCGGGAGTTGCAGCAGACGTGACGTGAAACCAGTGTTAGCCGAAGCTTGGCTGTTAACGGTTGGTCAGCGTTGATCAAATCATGGCTGAAGTTAGTGGCGAGGTTGGCAGACGTTAGCAGCATGACAAGCAGCTACCATGGCGAGCTTGTTCCAGTACTGGCCAACCGTGACAGTGGCGTGGGTCTTCGATGGTGTTGCTTTGGAGTGCCGCGACCAACATGCAAATGGCCGTTAGTCTCAGATTTGTTTGAAGAAGTCAAAAAGCCTGGTTGGTCTCTGTTTTAGAGAGAGGGCGGCTGAGTATAGGGTTGATTAAAAAGAGACTAGGTTCAAAAATTTTAAATGGTCCTATAGAAAATAAATAATGGTCAAGATTATTTAGGCCCAATAGCCCAAGATTAGTGGGCCGAATTTACGCAAGTCCAAGATTGGTGGGCTTGGATTTCGCCGTCAAACGGTGCTGAAATCGCCTAATACCTCGAATAGGGTTCGGATCACGAACCTAGAGTACTTATCGGGCCCCGGACTCGAAAAGGTATAACCAAGCCTAAGATCCGAGGCACTCGGACTCGAAAGGAATTCGGAATCCACGAATCTAGGAGATCCGAAGTTACTTGGCTTCGAACGAATTCAAACGCAATCTAGAAGCGCGCCCGTTAATGGAGTCCGAACCACTTGCGGCTCGGAGCTTTCCGGGGTCTACGTACCAGAACCAATGGGCGTAATGGAGTCCGAAACAAAGGACCCGATCCCGAGGACGGTGAGTGGAGATAAAATTCACTCTTGCGGTTTAAACTAGCCTAACTACCGGGTCGAGGGTGGCACGACCCGGGGGGTCCATGAGACTCTGCAATATTTTTGCGGCAGGACGTCCTCCTGGGACTACCCACTGACCCTTTGGGATGATTGGGGATCATTGGTAGTGTGCCTAAGAAGAAGGTTTCGCCGAGGGATTGATTCTCCTCTCGGTGTGTTTTCTCATCCTCGGAGAAGTTCACCTCCTCGGAGAGGTTCACCTCCTCGGAGAAGTCACTTCCTCGGAGAGGTCACCTTCCTCGGAGAAGTCACCTCCTCGGAGAGGTCACCGCCTCGGACAAGGTGGTTAGAGAAAATATCCCCATGGTGCCTTGCACGATGGGCTCCATCCTACATCATGAGGTGCCATTAAATAGCACCCACACCTAGGATTACAAGGGATGGATTTTGAGTATTTTTACTCTTGGGAAAGAACTAATTCCCTTCTCCATTATCAACCTTGAGAGTGAAAGTGGGAGATCAAATGGGAGAGCCTTGCCATTAAATCTATTCTTCTTAGCCATTTTGCCTTCTTCTTCACCCAATCTCTTATCTCCCATCATCCTCCTTTTTTGTTGGTTTCCAAGTTGAGATTATTGAAAGAATCTAAGCCTCTCCATCATATTCTATGAGATTCGAAGTTGTTCTTCAAGGATCTTTGAAGATCTTCAGATCTTCGAATTTTCCAACTCTTTTCTTGAACCCTCTCCTACAAAGTGCTTCATGAGCAAAGGATCCTTGGTTCCTTCTGCTTGCTACAAGAAGTCCAATGGAAATTAGATATATGCTATGAACCATAAAAATTTATATTCAATTTTATTCCGAAATAAATCATATGATGTGAATTTAAAATTATTGAGATATGAGTCAGACTTAAAATGATTATAATACATAGATGTATTTTTCTAAGTAATATTTTTAAGTTTGTAGCATTGTTATAATAATTATTCCAAAAAGGTATGGCTTCTGTCCAGTCCGGAATCAGACTGGATCGTGCTGTTGGGCCCGTGGGGGCCTATCATGGGTCCCGTTTTGATAATCTGAACCGTTTAATGTGTAGAACTCGTCGAGTACTATATGTTTGTAAAAAATCATGTTGATCGGATATCGATAGCTATGTGATCAAAACAGTTTTTTGTCAACCGTTAATTTGTTCACCGTCCAATTTTTTTAATGCGAAACTGATTTGATCATATAGCTATCGATATCCGATCAACGTGATTTTTTATAAGTATATAGTAGTCGACGAGTTCTACACATTGAACGATTCAGATTATCAAAACGGAACCCGTGGTGGGCTCCCACGGGCCCAACAACACGGTCCAGCCTGATCCCAGACTGGACAGAAGCCATACCCTATTCGAAATAGAGCTAAACATAGTAGAGAAAGTCTTCCATATTCTTTTCCGATCTCATTTCTCTATTTGTATGGTAGAAGATAACTATTACATGACACACGCTCTATTTCTCTCTCTTTTCAAACACAAGCACAAGGATGAGACATGAAAACATACCTCGATTTCACCATCTACTTCAACTTATCAGAGTATTTCACGCAAACTTCTCCAACCCAAACCGGAAACTTGATGTAAGTTTTATATAATGGGATTATTTGGTGTAGTTTGGTGTGCTTTTTGCAAATTTATTAAGCAGAAATAATTTAATTAAGCTGAAAAAACTTATTTCTAAAAGCTGAATGATAGATAATTTTGACTTTTTAGATTATCTACTTTTGATTTGCAATAGACAACGCCCAAGAACACTGTTATAGGTGTAGATTTAGGCCTCGTTTGGGAACAGGCTAATTTAGTAACTTTTTGGCTATTTGGTTAAAAATGTAGGTAAAAAAAACTTGTATGTTTGGGATGACTTTTTGGCTAATTACGAAAAGATGTGCAAAAAGTAGAGAGAAAAGAGAATCTTTGACTTTTTGGTATCGGTTGTTGACTTTTTGGCTAATTTAATAACTTTTTGGCTAATTGACTAAAATAACCTCTTGCCAAACGAGGCCTTAGAGTTCTGCTTCTCCAATAGTTCGATGTTTCTTGCTTAGATTTACTTCAAAAGAAAAATGATGAAGGAGACAGAAATGGACACGGAATTCGTATAGACCCCCATGATTTTACATGTATATATTATCAGAACCATGTCAATGTCCTTTTGCTCCAGTCCATGGTTGTAAAATTCAAAGATTAAGTGCCATTCCTAATCACCTGATCCCGGAAAATGGGGGTATGGACAAGAGTCAAACTTGAGTTAATACCTTAGGGGTTGTGATATTGGAAAAGTCTATTGTCCCTGTCCCAAAAATAAAGGGGCAAGATTAGAATTTTACATCAATGGCCTTTGATTTGAAATTCTGTGTAAATTTCTGGTTTTATTTTCTGAATTTGTAGACTCACTGTACAATATTTGTTAATCAGCAATGTTAGGTATTATGAAAATAATCATGAAAACTTTGTAATCCTTGGATTATACTTAGAATAAAGCACCACACACAAATCAAGGTAATCCAAGGATCATAACTCTTTCATGATCATTTTCATGAAAAAAATTTCATGATCCCTAACTTTTTTTCTTTGTTAATAGGTCCAAGTGAATTCTGTGTCTACATTTTGTATTCTGCTTATGTGTTCTATAATAATAGAAAAGAAGGGAAATTAATATATGCATTTTGTAATATTTTTTGTGACTGGGAGGCTTGAGCCTTGATCAAAGTCAGAAGATGATACACGCACGCACGTGATCATAAAAGAAACTCTACATAAATCAGAAAGTATCCACTTGGGGAAAAAAAAGGTTGCATTTCAGCTCTTTTGGATGCAAAAATTGCCAATTATGATGATGCATGCAGGTACTTCTGTAATTTAAGTAATTATGATTATTATTATTATCATTATTTTTCAATGATAAGTGAATTATATTTAGTCTGTATTTGATTCATGAATTTAGAAAGAGAAAAAAGAAAACGATAGATAAAATATGAATGAAATATAGTTATACTCACGGCTGATTAAATTGTTTTTTACCAGCATTTTAGAAACGTCGCTAAAACTATCAAAAAACGCCGGTAAAACATTTTAGTGGCATTTATAGAAAGCGCTGATAACGTGACTATGTTAATTTATATATTAGTTTTAGATATATTAGATTTAGATTTATCTCCTTGTATCTCTATCTCTATCTCCTTGTATCTCTACCTCTCTCTATCTCCTTGTATCTCCTTCTATACTTATCTAAGTTTGTGTTCAGCCTATAAATACAGGCTCTCCTATTGTACTCAATTCAATACAATATACACTGATACACAGTTTTCCTTTTCTTTCAACCATTCTAATATGGTATCAGAGCTCTAGGTTCTACTAGGGCTAAGCATGGTTCGAATTGGACCGGATTGGGGTAAAACCAGAACCAATCCATTATCTACGGTTCCTGAAAAATTGGAACCAATCCAATCCGTTTAAATCATGGAACCAATCCGAACCAATCTATTTAAATATGGATTTGATCGGTTTAGGACCACGGATTCACATAATTAAATAACAAAAAAATATATATAACACTTTAATTTCATAAAAATATAAACATATCACTATATTAGTTCCACAATAGCAACATCTATTTCTATAATAGCGACATACTGTGCTAGAATTTAAACAACCATAAGAAAACTGGTTTCACCATAAATATTTAGACCATTACAAATTAAAACTAAAAACTAACAAACAAAAGTAATAAAAGAAGATATTATACGGTTTTAGGTTTGAGTTTAGATTTTATATAGAATAAGAGAAGATACTATGGGGGAGGATGTATAATAAAAATGTATACTATTTGTATACGGTCCGGATCGGTTCCAATGCGGAACCGTGGGGTTCAATCCAGAACCAATCCGTGTACTACGGATTTTTAATTTTTCAATCCGGAACCGAACCACAGATTCAAAAAACCAATCCAAACCTATCGGATTGGACTAGACTGGATCGGATTACGGATTTCACGGATTCCTTGCTCAGCCCTAGGTTCTACACCTATAGCCCTTTTATTTTCTCTTTATGCTTAGTACCGTACACAAGTGGTACTACAGCACTCATTCCACCACCTATACACTTTATTATCTCTGTTCCAGCACCAAACTGATCGGAATATCCTCACGATTCCAATGGTACCAACCACGTCACCAGAAACTCGTTCACGCGCCCTCACGCGCTGTTTCTGTGCTCGGCGCGTCTTTGCTTCCGCCACCACTCTCACACGCGCCTTCATACGCCCTTCAGTTGCCTACTCACGCCAACAATTGACGTCAGCCCTACGCGTGCGTACGCTCTTGCTCTCGTGCACCACACGTGCGCCGTCCTGTTACTGTGCACCCGCATGCAACTTCCTGCTACCGTGCACCCGCGTGCACCGTTTCTGCTACTGTGCTCCGCGCACGCCTCTTTCGCTATCGTGCGCCGCTCACCTCTTCTGCTAACGTGCGCCACGCACGCTGACGTCACTCCCTTCTTGCTAACGTCATCTTTTGGCCTATTAGGTGCATTTTTTGGCTATTTTTGGGCCAATTAGCTGCTCTCTAGCTATTTTCAACATTCCAGATTCATTGGGACATTCTATTTCACCCAGTTCTACTCCGTCACTATTGGGCCCTCTTTATGACTCATTCTTTGATCACTTCATGGATCATTTAGATAGTTCTCCTCTCTACGGTGGCTCTTCTGGATCTGCTGTTAGTCAACATGACTCTTCGATTCAGTTTGCTTCTGCTGTTGTTGCACTTGCCTCCTCTTCCACTCACATTGTTCCTAATATTAAAGCTATTATGCAAAAGGTTTTTTCCACTTCTGGTACACCTTTTACTGCTATTTCAGTCACCCCAGGTACATCTTCATGGTATTTTGATTCGGCTTGTTGCAATCATATGACCTCTGACCCTACACTCTTTTCTTCCACGACATCTCCTTTTAATTTACCTACCATTCTTACTGCTGATGGTTCTCACATGCATGTTAGTCATGTAGGTCACATTTCTACCTCTAATGTCTTTCTCCCTCACACTTATCTGATCCCTAATCTTACACTTAATCTTGTCTCTATTGGTCAATTCTGTGATCTTGGTCTCACTATTCTATTTTCTCCAGCTGGTTGTGTTGTGCAGGATCCGAAGACGAACCAAACCCTTGGGATAGGTCGTAGACATGGACGTCTATACGAGCTCATCTACCTTCACATTCCTTCCTCCAGTACTTCCAATGTTGAGACTATTGCTTCTGCTACTATTAGTTCTCCTCTTGCTTTATGGCATTCTCAGTTAGGCCATGTGTTCTTTGGTCGTCTACACTCTCTAGTTTCAAATGGTCAGTTAGGTGATGCTCCAAATGATAAAGTAGACTATCTATCTTGTCAACTTGCAAAACAGCCTGCCTTGCCATTTCCTACTAGTACCTCTATGTCTCATGCACCTTTTGATCTCATACACTCTGATGTTTGGGGGCCTTCACCTAATACCACTATGGGAGGATCTAAATACTTTGTTATATTTGTCGATGATTTCACTCGTTTTACTTGGTTATTTCTTATGAAATCTCGCTCTGAGTTACAACAAATATACTATGATTTTTCTCACATGGTCAAAACTCAGTTTTCCTCCGCCATCAAAATTTTTCGTGCTGATAATGCTCAGGAATACAAAGAAACTCAATTTTTGAAATTTCTTCGTCAAAATGGTACGCTTTCTCATTATTCTTGTCCTCGTACCTCCCAACAAAATGGTCGTGCTAAGCGCAAACATCGCCATATCCTCGACACTATTCGTGCTCTTTTAATCTCTTCTTCTTGTCCTGAACGTTTTTGGGGAGAAGTTGTTCTCACAGCAGTTTATACTATCAACCGTGTTACTTCCCCTACCATCAACAATCAAACCCCATATGAGCGTCTGTATGGCACACCTCCTACCTATACTAGGCTTCGTGTGTTTGGATGTGCTTGTTTTGTTCTTCTTCAACCACATGAGCGTACCAAATTAGAACCTCGTTCCCGTTTGTGTTGCTTCTTGGGATATGGGATTGAACATAAAGGTTATCGTTGTTGGGATCCTCTTTCTCGTCGTCTTCGTGTCTCTCGTCATGTAGTATTCTGGGAACACAAAATGTTCTCCTCTATATCTAAGTTTCATTTGTCCACTTCTCTCACTACACCATTCTTTATAGATCCCTCTCTTCTATTTGATAAGCTTGATACGGACACTATTTCTGACATGATGACTCTGACCCATCCTGAGGATTCTGCTCCGTCTCCTGGTCTTGCTGTTCTACTCTCTGATCCTGAGCCGGCTTCTGTACCTGCTCCACCTCTCAGTGAGCCTCATACATCCCTTGATTCCACTACATCATCTTCTACACCAGAGGTATCTCTTCATCATTCTACTGGGGTAACACAACCTTCTATACTTCTTCATGATTTCATTGTTGGTTCCACTATTGTTTCTTCTCATGAACCTACTTCCTATCAAGAGGCTTGGTCTAACCCTCTTTGGAAGCAAACTATGAATGATGAACTGCAAGCTTTAGATAAAGCTCATACCTGGGATGTAGTTGACCTTCCACCTAGCAATAGTGTTGTTAGCCACAAATGGGTTTACAAGATCAAAACCCATTCTGATGGTTCCATTGA
>NW_021030154.1:0-48021 GCF_004153795.1 Camellia sinensis
AAGAGAGAGATGCAAGCTTATGAAAAGCTGTATAAGAACTCTTAACTTGTTCAAATTGAATGACAAACCACAAAGAAACTCAAAGCATGTGAAAGTGATAATGTCAAACTTAAGAAGAGATTTCCGAGGCCAGGATTAATGCCATTAAGGTAGCTGATATCGACAAGTTCTTTGTGCAAAATCTGTGACTTGTGAGACGAGAGGAATGAGCTACTGCAAACCCGTGCCATGTATGAAGAAAAGTTGAATCTCTCGAATGTCACAAGTTGCTTTGAAGAACTAATGATCAAGAAAGAGGAAAGCTCAATGTGCTATGGCTACATTGGTCTTTGGAACAAAGGATCATAAGAACTTGGAGGATATCATTGGGTCTCAAAAAATGAGTTGTGACAAGAGTGGCATTGGTTTTGGTGGTAAGAAAGAGCAAAAACAGAGTGCTTCAACATCTCATGATACAAGAACTCAAGGAAAGGGGGGACAAAAGATTCAACAAGAGGAAAGACTTCTCAAACTCCCTAGAGTTGGTAAGGTAAAAGAAAAGAAGGTGCACCCTGTTTTTGTTTGTCATCATTGTGGTTTGCATGGTCATATTCGCCCTTATTGTTATAAGTTGCATGGGAGAGTGTCTCAAAAGGGTAGGAATTTGAATACTTTTTGGGTTAGGAGACAACCTTGCATGTCCAGGCAGAATACCAAGATTCATGAGGGTGTTCACAATGCCACGACATTTACCAAGACCGCTAGACCTAATTTTGTTAAGATTAAAAAGATTTGGGTGAGGAAACTTGACTTGTGTTAATTTGTTTATTTGTTTTAGCTTTTTGTGTATTGTTTTTTAATAAAAAAAAAAATGTGTGCTTGTTCATTTTTTTTGTCTTGCTTTATTTTTGAAAAAAAAAAGAAAAAAAATCCCAAAAAGATTTTCTTAGTATGATTTTGCAAGCTTGAAATTTTTTGAGTGGTCCTTGGTGCATATTGGATTTGATGAGAATATCCATTATCTGTTAATATGTGTGTGCTTTCTGTGGTCATTACTCATTTTGGAGTGTGTGTTTTTTGATTAGTATGTCTCATTCTGTACACACTCTTGGATTAGCAAATTTTGGAGTCTTCCGCCTTAGTGATTATTTTTTTATGGACTTCTGTCATTAATCTTTTGCGTTTCTAGAGGAATTGACCTATACTAGCATATCATGGGTGATGTTGAGTCTCTTAACCACCTTCCATCTTTTTGCACCTCCACGGCTTTCCCCTTAATTCTTTGCAGTCTAGCCATGAGGAAAAGGCTACCTCAGAGTCACCAACCAGACCATCCTTATTATATCCATGCTTCTCTGGTTCGGTTTCCATACTCTTGAGCGTGTCAGCCACCAATGATTGTGCAAAAGAAAAAGTAAAAGAAAAAGAAACAAGAAAAAGAAAGACAAGTAGACAAAATATGCAAAAGAAAGAAAAAAAAATGTGCAAAAGAAAGAAAGAAAAAAAAGGGAGAAGATTCATTGATTGAGGGGGAGCCTCCGCCTTTACTCACCAAATACCCCTTGATTCCTAGTGGTTTGACTTTCCTTTGTTGTGCTTAGATTCTCTTGTCGGAGGTCCAACTTTAATATCACTACTATGATTGAATCTAGTGTTTGTCGAACTCCAAGAGTCACACACACACTTTTTATCATGGGATCTATGCTTTTCACATAATGCATCGCTTTCTTTCATGAGGAATTTTCTACAGACTGTGCATATTGTGTTTTCTTGTAATTGTGCTTCTTGGATAATCTTATGTGTTTTAAGGTACTAATCTGAAATTCCTTGCTTGCTCCACCATATTTTTTTTATCGTTTTCTTCTTGTTCACTGTTTTAAGTGTTTGTGGTTGCTTCTAGTGAGGGGGAGTTTGGTTCATTTTGATATGTTTTGGTAAGGGAGATTGGCTATTTGTTTTGCATGCTGCTATGCCCTATTTGCCCTTCTTGCATGCCCTTGATATTTACATCGTCATATCATTGCTTGGGGTGGTCTTTGATCTTGCTTTTGTTGTTTGAGAGTTGTTTTTCATGAGTCTTAGTTTTCATCTATTGATGTTTTCCATCTCATGTTTCAAGATAATCGTAAAAAAAAAAAAAAAAAAAAAAACAAACAAACAAACAGATACAATACAAATTGTGGCAGTAGGTGAGACCCACTGTCACATCACTAGTGGGAGCTCTATTTTCCCTAATATAAATCCCTTTTCACATTTAAAAAAATTATACTTATCTCATTATTAAATTAAAATAACATATTTGTCTCTTAATCTTTATGCATATCTAAAAATAACATATCTAAAAAATAATAAAATAATATTG
Source organism: Camellia sinensis (assembly GCF_004153795.1). Classification (NCBI taxonomy): domain Eukaryota; kingdom Viridiplantae; phylum Streptophyta; class Magnoliopsida; order Ericales; family Theaceae; genus Camellia; species Camellia sinensis. The sequence continues at coordinate 2,342 of NW_021030154.1, forward strand.
ATATTTTGTTCATGTCATGTCAAGAGAAATGACAATCATTTTCTTTGATTTAATTCACACAAAAAATTATTTTTTTAAAAAAAATTTCTTACTTTTATTTTTGCTTAATTTTTAAAAATATTTTAAATAATTTTTTTAATTTTTTAGATACACCTAATCTAGTTATACTTACGAAGTATAATATTTTGTATTTTTTAAATTCACCAATTACAAAAAGATACAAAAATACAAAATTTCAATAATACTGTAATAAATATGAATGACCGTATTTGGCAATACTGTAATAAATGTTGATAAATAGACGAGAAAGAAAAATGATAGTGGAAATAAAAATAAAAATTTATATTCATATATAAAAACTTACACAAAAAAATATCATAAAAATATTGTGATAGTAACGTTATTGTAAATATAAATAATATTTATGGGTGTTTTATTTTAAAGTGAAATGTCACCAATAAGCTATATCATTGTGTTTGAAAAATTTATATAAAATTTATATTTGTATATCATCACTCAATAAGAATATATTCCGGTAAAATTTAATGATGGAAAATTGTAGAATGTAGTCATGATGATATTAAAAAAATGGTAGGAAAAAGGGCAAAACGGTTAATTAGGAAAAAATTAGATATGACATCAACAATCCAATGAAGAATTTGTAATGAGATTACAAACCTCAAGAAAAGAAATGTAATATTTCAAACGTAAGAGGGATCTATATTAAACAGAAATCTCAGGAGGTGTCAGTGTAATTTACCCTAAAAAAAAGTAGTGTTTGGTAGGGATGTTTATGGGGGCACTAAATTTAGAACCAATCAAATTATGATTGGTTTTAATTCTTTTGAACTTAGAATTAAACCAATCATGTATTAGAATCAAACCAACACACCTCAATGTGGGTACAGTTACATTGGATTGAAATCACGGTTTCATTATATTAAAATAAGTAAATCAATCAATAATAAATAATTAAAATAAACAAGTCTTTAACATTTAAATATGACACAAACAAAAACAAATATTATTTAATGTAAGCAAATACAAATTAAATCCTACTCAAGCTTAAATATAATCAATACAAATTAAATATATTTATACAATCAATATAAATTAAATCAATTGCGAAATTTTACTTAAGTTTCTTGTACTTCTATTCTTTACCTAATAGTTCTTATATGAAAAATTATTAGATGTAATCAAGTCTATTGTAATAGAGCAATATGATGAAAATATGTCAATATAAATAATATTTTAATATTATATATATAAATAGGTTCGGCTTTTAGGTTGGTTCGGTCTAGGTAAGGCCTAAATTAAGAACTAACCAAATCTTATCAGTTTAATGATTTTGAGAACCAAGAATCAAACCAATGAACTCCAAAATCAAACCAACCTAACCCAAAGAAATGGGTTTGGTTCAGTTCTTCAATTCATTAGATAACTTGAACACCTCTAGCGTTTGGGTGTGCAACCTTTTTATGAGTTCACTTACGGGAAATTTGTATTAACTTACACATTTTTGTGAGATCATTTATGTGAGTTCATAAGAACTTAAGTGATTTTGTGATTTTAAAAACTTTTATGAGATAATTTACGCTAATTTGTGTTAAATTATGTGTTTTTGTGAAATTATTTACGTGAATTCGTGTGAACTTACGTGATTTTCTGATTAATGTTTTTAAGAAAATGATATTTAAGCCATTTTTTAGATTGAATTTATGGACTCAATAATGTGTTAAGAAGATAATTGTTTAATAATTAAATAATAAATGATAAAGTGAGTTGACTAGATATTTTAATAGAATGTCACGACACTAGATCTAAAAAGTGTGTCTACTTTTTAGATATGAATAACAATACTCAAGTTTTTATGAATTTACTTACACAAAGTTATATTAATTTATATGTTTTTATGAAATAACTTATGTGAATTCATAAAAAATAATAATAATAACACATAATAAGAGTACATATGAATTGCATACCATATGCGATGCACCCGAAGATAAATCCTATAAAGGTCCTGTTTGATAGGGCTTATTTCCAGCTTATTTTAGCTTTTAACTTAATTTAAGCTATTTTGATGTGCTTGGTTCAGCTTAACAATACAACTTATAGCTTTTTATAAGTCAAAAATCAACTTATTTTTTGAGTGGGGGAGGAAAAGCTTAATTTATAAGTCAAAAATCAGCTTATGTTCACAGTTATAAGTTATAAGCTGTTAGGCTATAAATTATAATCACTTCCCACAGCTCTACCAAACAGGGTCAAAAAGTTATACATCACATGTCCTTAGTGTTGGACTATTCAATAACTTTAATTTGCACAAATATAGGCTACTTCAAAAATTATTGTGGATATATTATTGACATTATTTAAGTAGTTATTTGAAAATATGAAAAATTATAAAAAAAATAAAAAAACAAACAAACAAAAAAACAACTCATCTGTTAATTTTAATTTTTCAGTTGCTTGACAATTGTAAGTTAGCATTATTTCACCTCCAAAATTTTTACTTATTAATTGTGAGCATTACATAGATAATCGTATCACTTGATATTAATAGAGTGGTGATGTGCTTTTCTGTAGGGATGGCAATTTGAAACCGACCCGACGGGGACCTGACCCCCCGACCCCGAATAGGACGGTTTTTCCCCGAAAAAAACTCCCCACGGGCCGGGGATGGTATTAAAAAATAAACTCCCGATCATTTTCGGGCCGGGGACGGGGATAGATTTCCCAACCCCGGCCCCGTCCCGGCCTCGGCCCCGGCCCGAGTACACCCCGTATATATCCCTGAATATATATAGTATATGTGTTTAGGCTATTTCATTTCATTTCACTCTTCTCTCCCACTCACACTCTCTTCTCTAGGCGATGCATGCTCTCCCTCTCTCTGCTGCGATGCTCACGGCGATGGCGCCGACGTCGGCGTCGGCCACTCCTCCTCTCTCCCTCACGGCGTCACTCCTCCCTCTCTTCTCTCGGCCTCTCTCCCACTCACGCTCTCTTCTCTAGGCGATGCTCTCCCTCTCTCTGCTACAAATCTGCGATGCTCTCCCTCTCTCTGCTGCGAAGCTCACGGCGATGGCGCTGGCGTCAGCGTCGGCCGCTCCTCCTCTCTCCCTCATGGCGTCACTCCTCCCTCTCGTCTCTCGGCCTCTCTCCCTCTCTCTGCTGCGATGCTCACGGGTGTGTTTGAATCTGAAGATCTGGGTGTGTTTAGGTATTTGTTATTTGTTATTAAATCTGAAGATCTGAAGATCTGAAAATCTGAAGAAGAAGAACAGATCTGTATATATATCTGATGAAGAACAGATCTGATTGTTGTGTATATATATATATGTATATATATATATGTCTATGATTAATTTTTTTTGATGATTGTTATATATATATATATATATATCTATGACAGATTTTTTTTTTTTGATCTTCTTAATGTTGCTTTTTGAGCTCACTGAGATGTTGATGTTGTTGTTTTGGCCGGGGATTTTCGGGGTCGGGGAAACCCGATCCCCGTAGGGGGCGGGGGTGGGGTTGGTTTTGGTGGTGGGTTTCCCGTCGGGGATGGGGACGGGGACGGGTGGGAGTTCTGCCATCGGGGATCGGGGACGGGGAGGGTGATCCCCGGCCCCGCCCGGCCCCGTTGCCATTCCTACTTTTCTGACGCATGTTAAGAAAGTAATAAATGACTCTAACTGCATAATATGAAAAATATTAAACAAAACTATAAACGAATTTAATATTTTAAAAAAACTCAGTATGTTTGGTTTTATAATTCAAGATTCACTTTTTGGGAAATTAATTTTTTTTATTTTTTGTGTTTTTTCATTTTTATTGAATTTTTAAAATATTTTAAGCAGCTTTTTTAATTTTTAGATACACTTAACATAAATACAGTTAAAAGTATAATATTTGTGAAAAAAATCTGTACAAAATTCACTAAATACTAAAAATAAAAAAAATGAAAATTCAGAACATTTTTTTTATTCTTGTGTATTTATTGATTTTTTAAAATATTTTTTTACAAATATTTTACCTTTTAGATACATCTAAGTAAGGTGCATCTAAAAAGTAAAAAAAAAATACTTAAAATTTTAAAAATATTCACTAAAAATAAAAAAACATATATACAAAATATAAAAAATTAATTTGAAAAAAATTGTATTCAAAAATTAAAACCAAACACATGATCTCATATCTTTTTTTATGTGGATGAAAGTAACCCCGTCTTGGCAAGACCAAATTGACATTGGATTCTTTAACTTAAGTGTAATGTTAGATAATAATAATAAGGCTTTTGTTAAATTAAATTTATCACTTGAAAACTAATTTTGTTTAGTTGAATTTTTTAAATTTATTTTGAATAATTAGAAATTAATTTGATGTAAATAAATACAAAAAAAAGATGCTTTTAATTTTAAAAAAAAATTATTTCTATACCAAAAAAAGAGAAAATTGTGAGTCAGTTGTAAGACGGAAAAAAAAAAAAAATTTTGCAAAGTCATGAAAAATTTATAATTTCAATTATTGAACTTGATAAGTTTTATCACAGATTTAAAGTTGATTTGAAAATATCCACTGGAGTGTAATTTCTCCAAAAAAAAAAAGAAAATCATATAGTAACAATAAGGGCACTCGGACAACAAATCTAATTTTGAAATTTTTTAAACAATAATCCCAAAATCTCATCTTTTTGGGCTATAGGGACAATCACTCTATTCGGTTTTGAGTTTTCAATCAATACGTTTTTTTTTTTTTCTTTTTTTCTTCCTCTTAGTATTTTAATCAATTTTTTTGTATACTTTTTTGGACTCGAAATTAAAACCTTACTCATCTTGACACAGTGCCATCTCTATGACCAATTAGACAATTGCCCTAAGCCAATCCAAATTCACTTAAAAACTAAAATATTTGTACATATTAAAATACGAAAATATTCTGAATTTTTGTGTTTTATTGTTTTTATACCTTTTAAGTGTAATTAGATAATTGAATCTAAAAGATAAAAACAAAAAAAAATGATTAAAATATAAAAAAAATTGACAAAAAAAAGTTCAAGCAACTCAGTGCTCGTTTGGAATGTGGGTTGCCTTATTTTCGCCTAGGGTTAAAAAGTCTCGTTTAGGATAAGTTTTTTGATTTTTTTAACTTTTGTGAGAGGAAAATGAAATAATTATGGATTAAATATGACATTTTATCATATTTAACTAAAATAACATATTTTATTTTATATAACTATTTTATCCCAAGATGTTATCCCAAACATTGTGGCTGCTTCTTTTCTATTACGTCAAATGTCCAGGACGAGCGTGTAAAGCATCTATTGAAGGAAGGAAGGAAGGAAGGTGAAAAGGTGAAGGAAAAAAAAAGGAGAGATGAAAAGTTAAAATGCAGAAAAAAATAATAAAAGTGTTTTGGTCTTATTGTAAAATAAAAGGATTTTTTTTTTAATTTATGGACTTATATTTTATTAAGTCTTAATTAAGATTTTTTAGATTTTCAACTCTCATTAAATTTTTAATAGTGGGAATTGCGTTTCAAATAATGATTATTCATCCTTTATGATTATCTATAAAGGAATATGATGATTTCACATTTATTTTGATTTTCAAAACTTGAAAAAACTAAAAAAAAATTACGTGTAAAAAAAATACTTTTTTTTTTGAAAAAACTGAATTATTTTTTGTACAAAATTGAAAATTTTGTATCTATAAAGGAGCATGGTGATGGAACATTGATGTGCAAAATTGAAAAATGAAAAAAAACTAATAATGTTCTCAATTTTATAACTGAAAAAAAGTGATAATGTTCTCTGTTTTATATAATAGTTGAATCAAACCAATAAGTAGAAGGACAAAAATATTTAATCTCATGCGCTATTTTTTTTCATCAGTTAATGAAACAATTATGTAGAACATTACTATGCAAAATTGATAATATTCTTAGCTTTAAAAATTGAGCAAAACTGACAATATTCTCAATTTACAAATTAGGACTTATTGGTTCAAAAAATCTTAGATAGGATCTAAGCTATTATACCATTTGTAAATAAAATTTTTAGGTAACTAACTCTAAAATAAATTATGTTAACAAGACAGTTTTAAATTTTTGGGTTTGGTTAACATGTTAAGAATGTAATAAATTACCTTAACTACTCTCATTTATGTGAGGAAAGTAAAACAAAACTAGAAATAAATATGGTGTTTTTGAAAAATTAACTTGTTTGGTTTCAGTTTTTAGAAAATTCTATTCTTTTATTTTTCGTATTTTAATATTTTTAATGAATTTTTTAATATTTTAAGCAATTTTTTTTTTAATTTTTAGAAACATCTAACAAAAATACACTTAAAAAGTATAATATTTGAGAAAAAAATCTTTAAAAAATACACTAAATACCAAAAAATACAAAAAAAAATACAAAAATTTAGTACATTTTCGTATTTTTGTGTATTTATTAATTTTTAAAAAGATTTTTTCACAAATATTTTACTATTTAGATATATCTAAGTAAAGTGCATCTAAAAATATAAAAAAAGATTACTTAAAATTTAAAAAATATTCACTAAAAACAAAAAAAACACGAAAAATAAAAAATTTAGTTTTTAAAAAACTGAATTTAGAAACTAAAATCAAACACACAGAATTTTTTTTTTTTTTTTTACATGGACAGAAATACCCTATTGTTTAAATGATGAAATTGACAAAATCCTAAGATTCTTTATTATTATGTAGTTCTATTGTATGGTGCGTTGTGTTAGATTAAAAAATAAAAAATAAAAACATAAAATAAAAAATTCAGGTACTGTGTGCTTAGTTTATTTACTTTTATTTTTAAATTTATTACGGTACTAACTATAGGTTGATACCCTACCTTTATGCTACTAGTACTGAAAATACTTGTAATACTTGTCTTTCTTTTATTTATTTACTAGCATAAAGCCTGTGTTATGTAGAAAAATCAAAATTTTATTTATAAATTAAAAATAATAAAACCTTTTAAAATGTATATATATTACACAATCCTGATTTATATTTCTCTTTATTTTTAATATTTTATTTAAAATATTTAAATTTGAAAAAGAAAAAGAGATGTGATTTTAGTTGTGGTGTGAGAGGGAGATTTATGATCTGGAATTGGGCCGAGGTAACGGCCGAGCAGGTTGAGAGCCTAATGGTGTATGGGGTCGAGATGACCGGCGATCCGCCCGGAGATGGGCTGCCAGAACTTGGGCCGGGCAGGAGTTGGGCCAAGTATGTGCCGCCCCAGACAGTAAAGAAGCTACTCGGCAAGGCAGTGCTCGGTTGGACCGAGCTGCTTGATCAGGGGATGAAGGAAGCCAATCAAGCTGAGTGACCGGTGCCCGGAAAGGGGTGGTCAGCCGAGGTAATCGTTTGATCGGCAGAAAGGCCGACCACAGGAGGTGCCCCGGGCTCGGCTTTGTCGAGATGCCGCCTAGCCCGGTCCTCCTTGGACTTAACCAGTAAAGTGCTTGGGTATGAAGCACAGCACGGCCGTGGATGGAGCAGCTCGGCTGCCGAGCTCCAGCTGAGAAGGCAGACAGTTGAGATTAGGTGATGTTCAGCAAGGTTTACGCTGACAGATGGAATAGCGGAGCCACGTGTCAGGAGATGACTGGGAGTTCTTTGATTCACACATTATTATTATTAATTATTAATTACAATGTTATAATATTATATAAGCATAAAACCTACTATGCATAGGAGAGTCAAAATTTTATTTATAGATTAACAATAATAAAACCTTTTAAAATATATATATATATATATATTGCACAATCTTAATTTATATTTTTCTTTATTTTTAATATTTTATTAAAAATATTTAAATTTGAAAGAGAAAAAGAGATGTGATTTTAATTGTGGTGTGAATATGATAGGGTGGAGTTAGTAGATTTTGATTATGATAGAGATTTAATGTGGTAATTTTTAGTAGTAAAATATACATCAAAATTAGGCCTTATCTTGTCCGGTGTTCTAAATTTTGAACCTTTATGCAATAAGAATATATATATATATATATATTAGTGAACATTGGGCAACATGGTAAATAGTCTAATGATTATGAAATTTTTTTAATTTTGTTTTATTTTTATAATCAAATAGTTATGATTGAAATAAAAACAAATATCTGGCCCAATTGATCACGACTACATATGTCAATTAATTAATTGCTTAAGTGTTTTCACCATCTAAAAAAAAATAGGTGTTTTTATTTTTTTATTTGTAGTAGAATAAAATAAGTATTTTCAATATTCAATTTTTTAATTTTTTTTAAATAAATAATTATGATTAAGTTACAGTCAAAATGTTTAACCCAATTGGATTATACCCCATGTAATAGATATTTTTAATTTCAATCCCTAATATCTCATACTTAAGCTAAATAATATGAATAATATCTAACAATTGACTTTTGCCGATCCAAATATATATATATATATATATGATTAATTATTCAAGCTAAATATTAATAATTTTTATACCACACAATTTATTAATAAAGTTCTCACATAAAAAATAGAATAGACAAAAGTGAGAATAAAAACAACACAAAAAAATAATAATAATAAATAGAAAAAAACATATATCAATTTAATAATTGCAATCAATCATTGAAATGAAATTTTAAGATATCATATATAACTAATAATTAGATCAATTGAGACTGAAAATGTATAGGACAAATGATATATTTGAGAAATATGCATAATGACCCTGTTTGGTAGAGCTTTTTTAAGATAAAAATTGATAATCAAAAAGGAAAAACTAAAAACATTCATACCACAGTTTTCAAATAATTAGTTTTTTTAGCTTATTTAAGTTATTTCTGCCTAATAAGCTATAAGCAGAAGTTGCACCAAGCTGTTTGGTATAGACTCTCAAATCAAAATAAGTAATAATCACCCCCAAAAGCTGTAACAAAAAGTATCAATATGCATGAATTATTCAATAAAAATTCTTTTCATGTACTATCACAAATTACATACAAAGATCTATAAATTTGGAGCAATTGCAAGAAAAAGTTTATAGACCTAAGTAGATTTTATGTAAAACTATATAGACCGTGTGTAAATTTATATGAATTTGAATATATTACTTAAAAAGATCTATCATTAAAATATAAAATAGAATAAAAATGAAAAAAAATTACATAAAATTTTATGACTTCAAATAGATTTCAATAAAAAAAATGATTGACCTTGAGGAATTGCTTGTAAAGCTCCATGTATATTACTATAGCGATCTCGGGTTTACCCTTGTTGTATAGTGATCCAGACATGTGTCCGTGGATGTTGGTAGTTGATTATTATCTTGTTTACATCCTTTCTTACTTTGTATTTGAGTTATAGGATGTGTTGAGCGGGTTGGTTACAGGTTGGTTGAGTTTAGAAACCAAAACTAGTTGCCCAGATTTTTGGCCTGTACGCTCGAGCGGAGGTGTTGGCGCTCGAGCGGGGAATACATCCATCCAGTATCTTGTTGTACAGTGTTGTGAGCTCGAGCGTAGGGTTGGGAGCTCGAGCGGAGGCCTGGTTCTGCAAAAGTGCTGAGCGAGTGCATTCTGCGCTCGAGCGGCAGGTTGGCCGCTCGAGCGGAAGTCTGTGAGTACCGAGACCGTTTGTTTGTACCGGAGTCTTGCCGAGAGGAAGTACTCCGAGAGTTTCACCATTCGCGCCTTGCGGTGCATCCGGGAGGTACTAAGATGTATCAGGATTTGGGTCGCCAGTTTTGGTGGCGGGGTATGAAAAGAGATGTGGCTGTTTTCGTATCGAAGTGCCTTACTTGCCAGCAAGTGAAGGCCGAGCATCAGAGGCCAGCGGGTTTGTTGCAACCCTACTCAGTTGCTAGTGTGTTGATTGACATGGGTGCATCTCATTCTTTTGTATCTGCTGCATTTGCATCTGTTTTGGAATTGGAGTTAGCACAGTTAGCATCTCCTATCTGTGTGGTATCGCCTTTGGGTGGTGAGTTGATCCTGAAACAGGGTGTTAGAGGATGTGATATAGAGGTCGCCGACATGAAACCAAGTGTTAACTTGGAAAGCTGTAAGCCCGTAAATGGGTCGAATTGTTGAATGTTAAACAACCTAGTTTGGCTCGAGTTGCCCAACAATAGTGAAAGAGCATATTCTAGAACATTTTTTCGAATCAAATTGAGGGTATTTTTTATGTGCGTTGGGAGAAACTGTCATCTCCAGTGACGTGCCATGATACGAGCCCAAAACCATGGTTTGGTTGCCCCCCAAAACTATGGGCTGGTTTTGCCAAAACCAAGGGTTGAGTTGTCATCTCTAGTGATGCGCTGTGCTACGAGCCCAAAACCATGTGCTGGTTTTTCCCCCAAAACTATGGGCTGGTTTTGCCAAAACCACTGTCTAGTGTCCTCAAAAACCATGGGTTGGATGCTTTGAGATTGGTGGGTTTTAGGTGGCTGATTTTTGTATATCATTAATTTACTGGCGCCAGTTGTGTTTTTTATATTTGGCTTTATTTTGAACTTTTTTAGATCTACTTGGTAGATTATGTTTTGTGTAGAAGCTAGACACGTTTTCCCCTCTTTGTAGGATTTTGTTGCCTTAAGGCATGTAATGACCGTCATTGTAATATTTAATTTTTTTTTTTTTGTATAAAACTTATGACTTACCTATCCAAAAAAACAAAAACAAAAACAAAAAATCCAATCCCCAACCCTAATCTAAGACGATATATTGCCATGACCTCTATGGCTTAGTGACATGAAAAATTGTGGTCATAGAAAGACATTGAGAAAGATTTGATGCTCTGAATCCCTATTTATGCATTCTAGCAGGCAAGAAATCAGAGGTTTTGACCTTAATCTCCTTTGAAGCTCTAGTGAATTTTCAAACTAATTGCTTCTTGTCACTGGCTCTACCATCTAACCAATTGATTCTTGGATTTTCAAACTAATAATTATATAAAATCCTATTTTGCACGTGTCTCCCACGTGTCGTGTCCATCATTTTTTGAAAATTTTCATGTCAATGTGTTCGTGTTGGTGTATTTCTACTGGGCTGTGGCTCACCCTATATGGGAATATCATTTTCAGGTACAGGAGGCATGCCACCTCCAAGGACATAGCTGGGAGGCTAGTGGCGGACATAGTTTTGTCGTTTTACTGTTGATGTATTACATGTAATTTCAAGCCAAGGGCTTAATGTGTAAACGAGTTAGAACTCTTTGTTGTAACCAAGTGTTAACTTGGAAAGCTGTAAGCCCGTAGGGCATTTTATTATGAGGTTAACATGTAATACTTATGTCTTGGAATTCTAATGAATGAAAGGAATGTGGTTAGTTTAAATGTAAATGTATGTCTTATCTGATGGGTTTATTGTTATTATTTTGAGGGCGTTACAATTACAATCCTCTCTAGAGAGGAAAAATAAATAAACTATTGACGTTAGGAAATATAAAATATTAATACCTTAAAATTTTTTTATGATCAACATGAGAGAGAGAGAGAGAGAGAGAGAGAGGGGGGGGGGTGTTGTTGGGGTTTGTTTCCAATGTTGGGTTTTTTTGGTAAATGTTCAGATTTATATGGAAACTTTAAATATAATGTATTTTGGAGGTTTAGTGTTTAAATTCAAATTTAATTTTTGGATAGAGATAAAGAGCTAAAGATATTATAAAAAATTTAAATTTAAAATTTTAACATCATGTTTTTTTTAAATACAAATCAATTATTTTATTTTTTTTAAAAGCAAACATTTATTTGATAAATGTTAACACTTATCTGGTTGTTTATTTATTATTTTTGACCTCTTTTATCTTCTTCTTCTTCTTCTTCTTCTTCATCTTTTTTTTTTTTTTAATTTGGGAAAAATACAGTTTCATGGTACTTTGAAAAAAAATACATAAAATATTTAAGATTTTGATTATGAATATTTATAAAATTTACTGAATGTGTTTAATTAGTTGAAAAAATGAAAATAAAATTTGTATGAAAATTGATTTTTATAAAAATTTTATTTGTTTCAAAATTAAAAATAAATTTTAAAAACAAATCAATATTTAAACTGAAGTACTTGAAACAAATGAATTATACAACATATAGCAATTATATAATTCATAAAAAATGCATGTACCAAATATATATATATATATATATATGAAACTGTAGCAACCAAATTATGCGGGGAAAAAAAAAATTCAAGCTAAATTGTAAACCAACTAAATTATAAAAATTCAAGTTAAATATTTATTATTTGATTTTTTTTTATTATTATCTTTTATATAACAATTGGGGAAGAGAGTGAAATGATCTGAATAGTGAGAAGAGAGTGAAGGAAGGTGCCACATTGTAGAGACCCTAATTTTTAGTAATTACACTTGAAACCCTAAGCCTCAGGTTAATTGCATTTTAGTCTCAAATTTCATAAAATTGTACAAAATGATCCAATAAAGAATAATTTTTCTGTATTTTATTTTGTATTATAATTAAATCCTAGAACACCACTTTATAATTGGAAAAACCCTAACACTTGGCTTTTATTTATTTTACCTCCTAGTTTCTAAATTAATTCATACATTTTATTTATTTATTTATTTATTTATTTTAGCCTAGTTTCATATTCACTAATTCTTTGAATCTTTATTATTTATTTGAGCAAATAAATAGCCATAAACATCTTTACATAAATATTTTTATTATTTATTTTATTCTTTATTTGAGCAAATTAGTGGGGAAAAAAAATCTAGATATTTATAAGTTGCTTTGGCATTAAGTTAGAAGGGTAGAATGGTCCTTTCAACCCAAGTCATGGCCTATAAAATTGGGAAGTATTGTCTCAACTCCTCTCTCACGTTTTTGGCAGCTCAAGGAGAAGGTGGGAGAGGGAGAGGGTGATCAAGGGAAGTAGAGAAAAAAAAAAAAAAGAAGAAAAATAAGGAAAAGTGATTCAAGAAGTTAAGAACACCTCTTCCTCTTGTCTTCTCTAATTCTTTCACCACCCCATCTTATTGTTTAGATGCCCTCTTGTGTTGCATATTAATGAGAAATAGAGCATTTGGTGTATATAGAAGTGTGGGTTTGAGCTAGTGACATTGTCTTGCAAATCTGTCAAATTAGGCATTGCTGTAACTTCTCAAATTTAAAAGAAATATCAAATTTATTTATTTCTCAAATTTGAATTTAGTGTAGGCTATTTGGTGTGTTTATAGCTTGTGATAATTTTATTAGCCCCTAATTGTATGTTTTTAGGGCTTGGATATTTTGTTTAAAAATCTGGTCCTGAATCTCTGAAAAACAGTCCACTTCTTGAAATTTTATAAAATTCCAGAAAAATCATCACAGGTTGGTTCTTTTATACAAATTTAGGATTTTGAGTCCTCTTTTCAATGGAATTTATTTGGGTGAAAATCATTGGGTAGATTGAGAGGAAAGCTAGTTTTCCCAAAGGGTGACAAATCTGGACAAGTTTTCGAATATAGCTTGTAGATGAATTTCTGGAGGTGATGTGCAAATTCTGAGAATTAGAGTTGAAACTAGACAGGTTAATTATTATTTCTATGCAATTTCAGCCCCTAATTTGACCTAGAAGTATTTTTCCCAAAGTACTCTTGTTAGCCCTGCAGAATCGAACAGTGCTGGAAATGGTGTTTTATTGTGTTATTTGTCTCTAAGTGTTTCAAAGCATTCCTAATGTTATTGGCTTGCCTTACCATACCTATGTATGACTATCATGGGCTAGATTTCCTTTCTTATGTTTGTCTCATACTCTTTTATATTACTGAATTACCAAATGTGACTAACTTGCTTGGCAAAAGATCTAATAAATGGGAAATGAAAAAGGGTTGGTAATGGGTAACGTTCACCCTTATGCTTCAGAATGATTTATGTAATATACATGTGAATGAGATTAAAACCAAATGAGTTAAGTTTTGCGCAAGCGGTCTAAGCGAGTCTCTAGGTTGACACAGATGTATTCAGACTCTATGCGGTGGTTTCAGGGTGTAAGCAAGTCCTTTGGTATGGCATGTGCAGGGTGTAAGCGAGCCCTTTGGTATGGTATGTGCAGGGTGTAAGCGAGCCCTAGGCACGATTTGGGTGTAAGCGAGCCCATTTGTTTGGCCGTCCCTTTTGAGGTCCATCAATGTCACTGACTGGTAAACAATCGGAAGGTGGGCATAGGTGGTAAGGTCTGCAAAGCAGCAAAAGGGGGAGTTCTCAATAGTCTGGTGTTCAATCCTTGTGGTTGGGTAGAAGGATCTTTTTGGGGGATTCTAGATGTCTAGTCTAACTACTAATTTATAGAACTATTGTATGTTATGTTACCCAATTTGTTATGTGTATGGTTGATTGGTTGATAGAAGATATGGGGGTGTGTGTGTTTTTACTGGCTATTCCAAGCTCATGGCGTGTCATGCCAGGTGATGAAGCAGTTTACAATGGTAAAGGTTATTTCGAAGGCAAATAAGATGAAGTGTTGAAGCTATGGTTCATTTGAAGACATAGATTAGTTGTTTTTTTTTTTCCTTTTGACTTTTGGTTTGGCTATGTTTTGGTAATCCTGTAGTGGAACATAAACGAATTATCTGTGATTTCAACGCTGGTTATATATGTATATATATTAAGATGTTTTGGTTATCTATCCTACTTATGTTGTATTATTGTACGTATTTAATGGCCCGGAAGTTGGAGCGTTACGCACATATTTATTTATTTATTTGAAAATTATGAGAATTTAAGAATAAACATTTGGAGACTTTTGACATAATAACTATATTTATTTATATATATAGTATAGATTTATTTATTTATGTTTATGCATATATCACTGTTTTTACAACGGTAAAGATAAACCCAATTTGGTAGTACTCTAATTGCAAAATATTTTTGTTTGGTTGAATTTTTAAATTTTTTGAAAAATTACAAACTAATTTGACAAAAATATACAAAAGCAAATATTTTTAAAATTTCAAAAATTATTTGTTCCGAAAAAGAAAAAATTAAAAAAAAAATAATAAGTGCTTAATTTTTTTAAAAATATAAGCTGAAAGGGTTGAAGATTTCAATAAACAATTTTTTTTCCAGTTATGTTCTTATTACATTATAAAAATATATATATAAAAAAAAAGGTATAAAACATTAACTTGAAGAAAGGTGGATACATATGAAATTAAGGAGAAAAAAGAGGAAAAAGTAAATAAGGGCTTTTTGGTCTTATTATAAAAAAAAATTATTTAGTTAAGATAGATTTTAACCTTCGGCAATTTCTTAGAATTAATTATACTTATTTAATAGTTCCTTAATATATGTCCTCAGAGCATATGTTAACAATTTTTGTAACTTTCTATATAAGTGAAGAGTGTCATATTCATTTAATATTTTTTAACATTTACCTTGAGGGCATGTTTGTTTGGACGAACTGGATAAGGGGGATTGTAATCCACCAGACTGTTAATCCTGGGATACATTGTCCCCAGACTATTTAGTTGGACTGGATTTGTATCTTATGTTTGTTTAGTCATAAGATTAGATGTCTGGATTGGACTATTCTATTGAATTCTATGTTTGTTCGGGATATTATGGAGAAGAATAAATGCTCAAAAGACTTTTTTGCCCTTTTGAATTATTTACTAAATAATAGGAATATTAAATCTAAATTATAAATTTTATTTAATTTTTTACTAGCATATGATTATTAAAATAAATAATTTAATAAAGTATAAATAATTTAATAAATAAAATTTATTAAGTATAAATAATTTAATAAATAATTTTTTTTTAAAAGATATTATATAGTAGAGGATAAAAAATGTAATTTCACTACCTAATCCTATGAGATGAGTATGGATTGTGTCCCACCCTTCTGGGATAGAACAATCCCATAGATTTGAAATTCATAGTTGGGCGGAAAATTTTGAATCAAAATAACGAATTATTAGTCTGGATGGACTATTAGTCATATCTCATACTTGAATCCTTCCTAACAAACACCACCCGTGGGTGTTTGAGAAATTGATTATTTAAGCAAGCTAAAATAATTGCATTTGGGAAGAAGATTAGATTTTTTTATTTATTTATAATTGAATATGATATTTATGAAAGAAAAAATAAAATAATTATAAATTTAATTTGACATTTTATTTAATTATTTTAATCTATTTTTACTTTTAATGCTATTTTAGCCGCCCCCAACACAAACAAGCAAACAAACAAACCAAAAAAAAAAAAATCTCTCCTCCTCAAACTCTCCTTCAAAACCGCTTTGATTGTTTCTCTTTGATAAGATTCTGTTTGATTTATTGTTTGTCTTTGGTGAAAAGCTTTTCTCTTCACTATTGACTGAGTTGTTAAGGCTGTGCATGTTTCATCTCTAAGAGACTCTGGAAAATTTCATAGGTTTTTCTTTTCTTCACTTCCACTCACTTCCACTTCAATTCTATTGTTACCCTCTCTCTCTCTCTCTCTGTTTAACCTTGCTTACCTTTAAAAAAATATAAAAAAAAAAAAATTCTCAACTTGAATTTAATTTTTGTCTTCAGTTTTGCTATTGGTCTTTGTGTTCAACTCTTGATGCAAGAAAGAAAGAAAAAAAAAAAATATGTATTCCCTTTTGAATTTATAAAGCTTTGTAATATCTCCTCTGCAACTCTATTTTAACTCTGTGTTGAACGATTACCAAATCAGTATTCTCTGCATTGCTGTTTTCATTTTACCAAGCTCACTTTCTTCATTTCCATTTCTGTTGTAGTACAAAAGCTCTCTTTGTCCAGTTATATTATAATTCTCTATATTCAATCCTTCATGTAAAAAAAATTAAAAAATTAAAAAAAATCATCTATTGTGTAACTCTATATTTATAATTAATTGTGTTATAACATTTCCTGTTCAAACAATAGCTTTTAATTTTTTATTTATTTTTCTCTGTGCCGGACAATCACCAGAATCAGAAGAGATGGCCCGCGAGTTTGCTTGTTCCTTTGTAGCCAAAATTGCAGAGTATTTGGTAGGAGCATTGATTGCTGAATACTTTGTTAGTCTACTTGGTCGCGAGTTTGGCTATGTAATTTTTTACAGAAGCTACCTCGACAAACTTAGAGAAGAAGGCAAGAAGCTGGAAGAAAAAAGTGGTGCAGTGCAGCTATAAGTTGATTTAGGACGAAGAAACAGAGGGATTATTGGACCTGATGTCCAGGGGTGGCTGGAAAGGGCTAAAGAATGCATTGACGAGGCCAGTGAAATTCTGGAAGATGAAAACAGTGGGTGTCTTAATGGGTGGTGTCCAAACCTGAAGTTACGCCACTCCTTGGGTAGGAAAGCAGCCAATAAGGCAAAAGTGAAAGTTTGCAGAAAAATAATTTATTTTAAAAATACTTTTTCAAAGAAACATCATTTGATTACACAATCTAAAATACCTCGTCCAAGTGAGTTGTTGATAATACCTCACCAAGCGATCTAAGTGTCTCGCCTCCAAAGTGATTCACCTTGCATCCTCTTTGATTTATTTTTGTGTATATATTTTCTACAGACCTTAAAAATTCTGATAGCCAATTTTTTGTATCAAATACATCTGATATATATACACAACACATGATAGAGTTTGCATGTAGGTGGGATCCTTAGGGATCTCTATCTTTTAGTAGTGGGGATAAAATAAAAGATGTATCTTTTATTTTAAATATACAGGATACAACTTATCCAATTTTTCTTTAATTATCTTTTAAACAGATAATATAGAACTTCCACTAATTGCAATAATGTCCATCAACACATTACAATTAAACCCCTAAAAGTAGAGAATTACAAGTGAGGCCCTCTCTTATAATTAATCACAAATTTCCTTCCACCAAACTATATTCCACATGAGCTATTAGGTATGGACAAATTTATCACTATCAAAAGCCCTATCTCATGTAACCGAATTCTAAATTTTTCCTTCTTCTAATTGGACCCTAAAAGCATTTTCCAAAAATAGGATTTTTACAATTATATATGTATAAAATATTTTTACGAAACAGTAACCGGCTGGTTTTCTTTTGGTCCAATGTTAATAGGAAAAATTGCTTGAATATACTTTCTCACTTGAGAATGGTGGATTCCATGTTAAGCACCTATATAAATTAATTACCACTCACATAACCCAACGTGTCTGTGTATAGCCTTTGATTCGGCGTCACCGATTGACAATGTCAAAGTTAAATGAATAGATAATTAATTTATACAAGCCTCTCAAGTCAAAGGAAAATAAGTGTATTGTAATAGAACTACCTTTTAAACTGATAGTGATCATTCCATAGGTGTTCTTAAAACCGATCTTGTTCAGTGCATATACTTATTACATAACACCCACCTATTTGCTTAAGGTCACTACCTCAATGACGGAGTTAATCATTCTATCATATAGTAGCAAAACAAGTGTAGGCCATAGTAGTGCGATGCCCAATCAACACCCATAGCCTAGAACATTAATTGGGTCTACAAGGCACTGAAAAATCATAACTCCCAGCTTTAGCATGTTTTTCTACAATGTTACCCAAGGGACCTTATGTTCACATCATATGTAACATTAAATATAACAATACCCATAATAACATACAAAATGCAAAATATAAAGCAATTTATATAATCAATTAATAAAGTCAATAAATTGGTTTTTGAAGGCACAAATGCTAAATCAAGAGGGTACCTTTACAAGAGTGTCCTACCCTCCCTACAACAAAAAAGGGTTTTTACGGCGCACAATACACGCCGTAAAAACCTTTCTACAAGGTGCATGGAAAAACATTCGCTGTAAACGACATGCAACAGTACGTCGTTGTTAGTTTTTCTACGACTACTTTTGCACGTCGTTAATTGGTAACACAAACCACGACACTGATTGCGCGTTGTGAAATGTATAATACAACAAATTATTATGTTTGTCGTAGAATATACAGTTTTTTTATTTTTAAATTCAGCAGGTTCTATTTAACCAATTTTATACATTCTAACAAATATTACAAACAAGCATCATAAAACATCAATCAACCACCAAAATATTGTTTGAAACATTAAAAAGAAACTATATCCATAAATTATAAACATTCAACAATTGTTTATACATTCCAAATATTTAAAAACTATATCCTTAAGTTCTAAATTGTACAAAAAGTTTAAACCATCCAAAACTATGCATATCTAACTTTCTAAACATATTGACAACTATTAAAAGATTATCTAAAACTACCGACAACAGTTCCTATAGTAGTTGCAGCTGCAGCTGTAGTAAATCCACTTGCTCCTATCACAGGGATGAGGGTGCCCAATGTATGTTTGGAGCAACTAACCTTGTTGCATTTCTTGTCTGCATGACAAAGAAAACTTCACACAAGTATAAAAACCAACAACTCAGGGACAAAAATATTTCTTGATGTCTTAAGAAATGATCAAGAAATTTTAAAATATCAACAAAACATTTTCAAAATTAATAAGATAATTCAATGGCCCCATAAAAGCAATGTCATAATGAAAAATTAGCAAAAATTTAAGATCTCAATAATCTCAACGTACATGCAAATAAAATCCACATAAAACAAAACTTTTTTTTTTTCATGCCTCAAAAGAAGCTACCTCTAAAGTTACCTCTAATGAAGTTACCTTTTTTTATTGGAATGTTTCTAGAGAGAAATGAGTAGGAATCTTCAAACAAACCATTAAGTTTGTATAGGAAAATATAGTTTGTTACTAAATTCAAGCCATAAAAAGCTCAAGAGAAAAATTAAATTTAAAAAGAGGAAGAGGTGGAATTAATCCACTTTAATGCAACACTTACTTGGAACTTGAGTAATTATGTCAAAGGATCTCTATGTACGAGGTTTAGGTTTGTATAGGTTTTATGTATTACCATTGTAAGTTCTAAAATAAAGAGTCCAAGTTAAATTAGAGTCTATATTATTTACAAGTTTAAAAAGAAACTTTCAATCCATTATAGAAGAAATTTAGGTAAGTTTTAGTAGCTTTAGGTGCTTTTTGGGACAATGTGATGTAATTCTACTTAGTAGCAAATACATAAGATAAGGAACTATAGGAATAATCCCCAAGCTAATCTTTTTCTTCTTCTCTAATTTTTCACTAGTATCTAATTCAATCACAAGCTATTACTAATTCCATTGACTCTTCCACCTTATAGCCTACTTCCTGATATTATAATGCATTTTCTCTAATGATTCAACCCTACAGAGTATGCCACTTGAAAAAACTAAACAATATTCATAAATAACTTAGTTGCTTCATCCATACCATTTATAATCTACAAGCCACATCCTCCAAGTGTTTCCAAAAACTAATCACCACAATTATGTAACAGTATTAGTGGCTCCAGGGCACCATTTCAACCATCATAGTGGTGGCCATAGTTAAGTAACACTATGTTGAAATTTATACATATTGGCCCATCAAGGTATTGAAAACCAGCAAGCTCGAGTAAAGCTAAAAGCACCAAACAATACTTAAGACTTAAACCAACAACATCAAACCTGCTATATAAGTACCACAAATTAGCACCCAAAAAGGCAACAACCAAACCAACTTATTTAATTGTAGGTTGTTAACACATGTTATTCAAGTTAAATAAAATACATCAGTTTAATTAGTATTAAATTTACCCCTATTTCAACGTATTAAATTTAAACTACGTTGGTAGAATTCACTAATGTCATTTTGAGTAATTAAGGTGACATGCATTGGAACAGATTTCTCTAACATATGAAGTAGTAAGATCAAGATTTGATAATTGTAAAGTTGATTCTATAATCTTAACAATACATACAAGTGTGCTATCAATTTGCATTTGTATAGACACATGTAATTTCATAAATAAAATTCAGGACAAAAGCACAAAAAAGATTGATAAATATTGTTAGAGACATAGATTGGTTACATCAATTTGACACCCGAAGTTTGCATCTAGCTCGTAATATTTGAAGTCTAAGAAACATACCAGTGAATCAGTGATAAATTTTGTCTCTTCCACGAAACACTAACACTTTGCATTCTCATTGCATACTCTTTCACACTATCAACTTATGCATTTACTGACATCCAGTCCTGCTTGGCATGCTGGCACTTTTCTTTCACAGGCTTTTGACAAGTAAAAAATAGTTGCTCTGCAATTGCAATAGGTGTTTCAAGCTTAAGCTTCATTCTTTCAATTCTTGTACTTGTTGACCCATCTAAAAAGCTACACAAAATGGCAAGCAACCAATAGAGCAAAACTAAGAATAAAAAAATACAAGCAACAACCCAATAAGACAAACAAAAAAAAATAAAAATAAATAAAACACCCCTGCTGTTACAGATTATGCTTCAGCTTTACAAAGCACACAAGCAATATTGCACTCCCATTTAGGATACAAATATTCTGCAGATACACAGTACTTTTAAGCTTTTGCCTCCAAGCCAACCACACAATGAATTTGACTTTGGGTGGAGAGACATTGTGCCAAATCATTTTAGCAATAACTCCAATGTCATTAGGATGAAGATTAAATTCACACCATCTATACACTGATGAAACACTAAAACAACCAGAGTTTTCTACCCTCCACTATAAAGCATCCTCCTTATCAGATCTAACTGCACAAGCAGAGAGTAACATGTTAACTATACTGACCATATCCTCTTTTTCCCAATCCCTCAACTCTTTACAGAAGCCCTGTAGCCAATCAGGTAAATCACTTCTAAGGTTAAGTACCTCCTTTACTAATTTGTGTCTGTCAATTGAAAGTCTATACAACCTTGGAAACACCTTCTTTAGACACCTATCTCCAATCCATTTATCTTTTCAAAACAAAGTCCTAGCGCCATTTCCAATCTGTATTTGAGTATTGCTCACAAAAAATATTATAAAGTTCAGGTCTTAAGCTCCCCACAGATGGGATGTCCTTCCAGATCCTATAATGGGCATCAGATCCCTCAATAGGTGGGTACCACTTGCTCCCTTGGAGATTGTACTTACCACAAACTATTTTCTTCCACAACACCTTATCTTCATTGCCAAATCTCCACAAATTAAGAGTTGATCTCATCACAAGTAACCATACAAAGATCCCAAAGGAAAACCAAAAAGAATTCTATTATGAAAAAAAAAAAAAAATTTCAAAAAGAATTTAGATTTTAAATAGTCGAAGTTTAAAGTAGAGAAATAAATAGAAATGTTGGATTCCAATATTTGGTTTAACTATTGCCTACAAAGCCCCAAGTAAATCTTAAGATTTGTTTGGAGTTTAAGTCAGCACATAGAGCACATGCACCTAGTACATAGTGAAGCCTTTTGTAACCATTTCCTATGATTTCAGAATAGTAACTAAATTTTGAAAAAATCATATTACTAACCCAACAACCAAAAAAAAAATAAAATAAAAATGATCTTTAATTTAACTTATTGAACCTTTACAAGAGGATGTCAGAAACAATTTCATCATGGTAAACACTACTTTAATACTATATAATAAGTTATACACTTGTACGCATTTATGTAAAGAGATGTGTAGACTTCAATTTTTTTTTTTATAAACATATATAGGCTTTAGTATTGTCATATCAAACAATTCTGGACATTTTCAAAAAAAAATTATCGTCTCCCTAACGTTTCCAAGTGACCTAAAACAAAACACCGAAACTAAATTTTGATTTGTATGAAGGCATGATTAGCATGATATTGCGGATTCACTAAAGGATGAATGGATGATTCACTTGTATATTTAGGCAGAGGCATCATAAGTAGTCATAAACTGTTGTTGTTGGACTGGTAAACTGTTTACTACCCTCGATGAACTACTGACCCATATGTATAAGTTCTTGTGTTATAAAATCACCTTGATATTTTCTTCAATCATGTAGGGACACATTCCCATAGCAGGTAAACCTTGAAAGTACCAATCTTTTGGTTTATTCATGGTGATCCACTGTTAGTCGACAAGCACTGTTAATTTAACAACACATCAAATTGAACATGAATTCTGAAAAAACAATGAAGGAACAAATTGCATCAATCGATAAAAACTGATATAGAGAAAATTCAAAAAAATAAAAAAATAAAGCCATAAATTGATTAGAGAACATGGGCAAAATTTCGAAAGAAGAAATAGAAGATAGTACCTTCAAGATTCATACTAGTCGTATTACTGTGAGCGAGAGAAAGAGAGAGCAAAGAGACCAATCAGTGTTTGTGAAGGGGCCAGGGCAAATATAATGAGGAGGGGAGGGGGGGAATATAAGGCCTCGTTTGGCATGTCTTAAAAAAAGATAAAAAGTCAAAAAGTCACTTAAAAAATTAAAAAGTTATCACTATTCACTAAAAAAAATATTAAAAAATTAATTTAACACATAATTACATTTCAGACAACTCTGCCGTCCCACAGGTGGAGCTGCCTTTTTGGAAAAATTACACTTATTTAGGTGCACAAATAACACAATGTTGTTTGGCCTGTAGGGATCCATCACGGGTCCCTTTTTAATAATCTAAACCGTTCAATGTGTAGAACTCGTCGAGTACTATACACCTGTAAAAAATCACGTTGATCAGATATCAGTAACTATATGATCAAATCAGTTAAAATTTATAAAATGGATGGTGTTATAGTTAACGGTTGAAAAAAAACTAATTGGATCAGATAGCTATCGATATCCGATCAACGTGATTTTTTACAAGCATATAGTACTTGACCAGTTCTACACATTGAACGATTTTGATTAGCAGAACGGGACCTGTGGTGGGCCCCCATGGGCCGAACAGCACCTCTAATTCAATGCCCGAAAAGCAGGGAATCACATCCCAGGCTACACTCTGCATACACTGTCCTCAATTATCCCACCATACCGCCTATTCCAATCCAATCTTCTCCTATACACTAATTTATACAATTTTTTCATAAAAAGTCAAAAAGTTATCCCAAACAACCATATTTTTTTCCTCAACTTTTTAGTCCAAAAAGTCAAAAAATGCACTTATTTAGGACACCCCAAACAATCCCTTAGGGTTTACTAAGAGAAAGAAACAGGAGGATATACATACCAATTATTATTGAGAAGCCATGCTCACGGCGGTGGTGACGAAAGGAGAGAGGAGATGAGTTGCGCGAAGGTGGGAAGAACTAACGTTATGTTTGGATTGAGTGATTTGGAAAGAAAAGGAAAGAAATGGAGAGATATATATTTCTCTTACTTATTTGGATAACTTAAGTAGAGAGAAATGGGAAGAAATAAAGAGAAATGAAGAGACACTCATTTCTTTTATAATCCTCACTTTCAATCTTCCCAAAAGTGGAGAGATTGAGAAAGAAAAGAAACCAATATTTTCATAATACAATTTTGTCCATGTAAAAATAAAAGAAATAAAATGATTGAAAATATAAAAAGGTTGTTTTGGTAATATAACATAAAATAATTTCTTTTCTTTTCTTTTCTTTTCTCATATGAAATCTAACCAAACAAGAATGAGAGAAATCGTAATCATTTCTTTTCTTTTATTTCTTACTTATCCAGATAAGAATGAGAGAAATCACAATCACTTCTTTTCTTTTCTCTCCTAGGTTCCCAAACATAGTGTAAGGAAAGTGATGAATCGCATGCAGTAAGTAGAGTTGAGCGTGAAAAAGAGAGAGAAAACTGAATCAGAAGCACCAAAGAGATAGGGTTTTGAGGGAAATTTGAACATTGGAGAATTTGGGAGGGTGGTAAAAAATTGAGGTCCTGTTTGGTTGATTTTTTTTTTAAATGTATTTTTGGATTTTTAAAAATTGTTTGGCTTCAATTTTTTGCATTCAATTTTTTAAAAATTGAGTTTTTTATTTTTCATATATATTTTTTTATTTTTAGTAAATATTTTTAAAATTTTAAGTAATTTTTTTTATTTTTTTAAATACACCTTACTTAGACGTATTTAAAAAGTAAAATATTTGTCAAAAAATATTTTTAAAAAATAATAAATACATAAGAATATGAAAAATGTACTAAATTCACATATTTTTTTAAATATATTTTTAGTATTTAGTAAATTTTTTGAATATTTGTTTCACAAATATTATACTTTTAAAATTTATTTATGTTTGGTGTATCTAAAAATAAAAAAAAAAATGCTTAGAATATTAAAAAAATTCAATGAAAAAATTTTTTTTTTTTTGAAAAGTGAATACTGAAAATCCAAACCAAACAAGCTGATCAAATTATATAAAATTGACACGTATGGTAATTTTGATTTTTTTAAATTTTTCACGAAACTAATTTTTAGTCTTTAAAAAATAAATTTGAATCAAGTTTTAGAAAATGAAATCAAACATGGCCACCACCTCAACTTTGGAAAGAATTTCGATTATCTTAATTTGGTTACGTCAACTTTGGGTTTTGTGGGCTCATTTTGAGATCGATTTTGGGAATCTGAACCATTCACTTTTCACAAATTATTGACTAGAATATTCAGAAATTTTTTTTCAAGAAAATCAGATATTGGTAACTCTATGTTTAAAACATATTTAGATGGACAATTTGAGATAATCCAAACACCTTTAGAAAGTTTTAATAAAAACGCAAGTCACGAAACCATCTTGTTTCACTAACAAAACTTTTGGTGATTGGCGCCCCGAATTTCATTTTGGCCTTTTTTTTTTTTTTTTAATCATACAATTCACGACATGCATTGTGCGTCATAAAAACGCAATACTTTTAACGACAGACGAAGTGTGCGTCATAAAAAGTGTAATACTTTTAATGGCGGGCGTTGTGTGCACCGTGAAAAGTATTCATGTTAGAAATTGGACACCCATGGGCATGACTCTTTGAACGTGAACCTTTTGAACCTTATCCATATAAGTTTAAATTTGAATTCAAAACTTATTTGGATAACCATTCAGGATATCTATATCTATCATATCAATAGATATGGATAGATGGATAGATAAATATTGGTTATATATCTGATTATATATTTTAGATAATATATTGATATATCAGATATGTATATTAGATACATTATGAGGTTTTTACTCATAACCTTTTTTCCCAGACTCTCTCTCTGACTTTCTCCCACAAAACAACGATCAAGCCATTTTGCACTGTGACTTGTGGGTGATACTCATTTTGTAGTATCACTCCACTGCTAGGTTCATTGTTCAGATTCTGCAAGCACGTGATTTACCCACGAGGTTCTTTGCTAAAAGGTAAGATTCTGATATTTTATCCGCTGCATCATAATACTTTATGATTTACATTGGTATCAGAGCCAATATGGGTATTTTCGTGCTTATTTTTATGCATTAAAATATGTGTATATTTTGATATAAATATATATACATGATATATGCATGAATATTAATAAAGGAGGAAGATGTCCACTCCCATTAGATTAAGAGCATAAAATACTTCATTTTTCTGTTCATTAAATGTCATTTTTAATGCCATAAATGTATTTATTTTGGAAAATGGAGTTTGGGAGTATCGAAATTGGACCAAAAGACACCCCGGAAGGCGGCGCGTGTGCCTCACGCGCCAAATGACACCGTCAGTGGCTGGCACGCGCTACCACGCCCTGTCACGCGCCTCTACGCGCTGCCACGCACTTCCATGCGCCAAGTGCACAATACACGCGCCTACATGCGCCATTACGCACGTCAGTCGCGCCGTCCGCGCTGCGCACGCCCGCATCGCGCGCTAAGTCGCTTGATGAGCCGCGCCCTGAGCTGTGCCGTTTTTCCTTCGCGGCTTGGTTGGCTTGGCTGCTGGTACTAAGGTGCTGTTTGTTTTGTTTTAAATTCTGAATCGCGTTAAATGGTCATAATTAATTCGTTATAGCTTTGTTTTAAGCGTGGTTAGGACCATTAGACTTAAAATTAATTTTTCTATCTTTTGTAAAATTTTCAAAATTTTATGAATATAAAAAATATTTTTCCTGAAATAATAATTCATTATTTCTACTTTAAAATGCATCTGGTGTTGCATGATTAAGTTTCTGGGGCTGAATTTTTTATTGTAGACCACTGTAATGGTTTAATATTTACTGGTGTGATTGTTGCTTTTTATCAGATTCTGGAATATTTATTTCTAATTTTATGTGTGTTTATTAGTTATTTAAAATTCTAGAAAATTTCAAAAAAATTCAAGAAAATTTCAGAATGATGTACATTCTGTTATGGCATAATTTGAATATTAAATACAGCATATTATTTTTTTTGGGTTTGTAATATGTTGTGATTAGAGAAGCATGCCAATAGATATGGATAGATGGATAGATAGATATTGGTTATATATCTGATTATATATTTTAGATAATATATTGATATATCAGATACGTATATTAGATACGTTATGAGGTTTTTACTCATAACCTTTTTTTCCAGACTCTCTCTCTGACTTTCTCCCACAAAACAATGATCAAGCCATTTTGCACTGTGTCTTGTGTCGGTGATACTCATTTTGTAGTATCACTCCACTGCTAGGTTCGTTGTTCAGATTCTGCAAGCACGTGATTTACCCACGAGGTTCTTCGCTAAAAGGTAAGATTCTGATATTTTATCCGCTGTATCATAATACTTTATGATTTACATTGGTATCAGAGCCAATATGGGTATTTTCGTGCTTATTTTTATGCATTAAAATATGTGTATATTTTGATATAAATATATATACATGATATATGCATGAATATTAATAAAGGAGGAAGATGTCCACTCCCATTAGATTAAGAGCATAAAATACTTCATTTTTCTGTTCATTAAAGGTCATTTTTAATGCCATAAATGTATTTATTTTGGAAAATGGAGTTTGGGAGTATCGAAATTGGACCAAAAGACACCCCGGAAGGCGGCACGTGTGCCTCACGCGCCAGATGACGCCGTCAGTGGCTGGCACGCGCTACCACGCCCTGTCACGCGCCTCTATGCGCTGCCACGCACTTTCATGCGCCAAGTGCACAGGACACGCGCCTACATGCACCATCACGCGCGTCAGTCGCGCCGTCCGCGCTGCGCACGCCCGCATCGCGCGCTAAGTCGCGCGCTAAGCCGCTCGATGAACCGCGCCTTGAGCCGTGCCGTTTTTCCTTCGTGGCTTGGCTGGCTTGGCTGCTGGTACTAAGGTGCTGTTTGTTTTGTTTTAAATTCTGAATCGCGTTAAATGGTCATAATTAATTCGTTATAGCTTTGTTTTAAGCGTGGTTAGGACCGTTAGACTTAAAATTAATTTTTCTATCTTTTGTAAAATTTTCAAAATTTTATGAATATAAAAAATATTTTTCCTGAAATAATAATTCATTATTTCTACTTTAAAATGCATCTGGTGTTGCATGATTAAGTTTCTGGGGCAGAATTTTTTATTGTAGACCACTGTAATGGTTTAATATTTACTGGTGTGATTGTTGCTTTTTACTAGATTCTGGAATATTTATTTTTAATTTTATGTGTGTTTATTAGTTATTTAAAATTCCAGAAAATTTCAAAAAAATTCAAGAAAATTTCAGAATGATGTACATTCTGTTATGGCATAATTTGAATATTAAATACAGCATATTATTTTTTTTTGGGTTTGTAATATGTTGTGATTAGAGAAGCATGCTTAGTTTTTATTTGTTTAAATTCCATTATTAATTGTAACATAGCATGAGTTGATTGTGAATCTACAGTATGATGCTATTGTATGGAATTAGAATATTTTATCATGCTTTTTAGACATGCCATAGTCAGTGGGAGGTTATTCGGTTGAGAGAAATCTTTGTAGATTTACTCCTAAAAACCAATATTTTGCGCATAAATTAAATTAAATTTTGGATAATTGTCACCTGTGGCGCAAGAGATGATTACGAGCATAGCGGATTTTCGATCTTGCGACTTGTGTAATATTGTCACTATTTAATTTAGATTGTTGCGGCAAAATTATATTATACTAATCAAAATTAATCCCAATATGAATATCTCTTTAAATTGACTTAGCTTATGGAAGTTAATTTGGTTGACCTAGACTTAGTAGAGATGTTCAAATGTGAACAATGTAATCCTATTCTTTAGATGAGCCAAAAGTCTTGGAGACATTAGGTCAGACCTTAATTGAGCCAAAGTAAGAAAACATGACTCAAAGTCGCCTTGGTTTTGTTGCCTTGTTTGGTACAACAAAATTTGATGTGTGCGCTATGGTTAGCGGCACACTACGTAGTTTTGATTGGCGAGTTTTGGAGTTATGAAATTAGTAAGCCCTCAATAGATCTACCTATGATCTTGACTATTGAGCTGCGCGAATTGAATTTGTAATTTGACTTGTAAATAATGTTACATCATTGGATGAAGTAACATTCAAGAGTCACGTCATCCAAGAAATGCGAGCTTAAATAAATTAGTCATTAAGTGTAAGATGAGTAGCCAGTATAAGCAGTATTTTGCTCTCTACCCAATTATTGGGAGTGGATGGAGCAAAATTTCATGCACTATAATAGTGTGCATTGAAATATCACGTGAAGTTAAAAGACTAGCGCTTAGAAGCTGCAAAATCTATTAACACTAAGTGAAAAGATTAACACTTAGAAGCTGCAAAATCTATTAACACTAAGTGAAAAGATTAGCGTTTAGTGGCTGC
The DNA here is from genome assembly GCF_004153795.1 of Camellia sinensis. Classification (NCBI taxonomy): domain Eukaryota; kingdom Viridiplantae; phylum Streptophyta; class Magnoliopsida; order Ericales; family Theaceae; genus Camellia; species Camellia sinensis. Next base: position 31,931 of record NW_021030154.1, read on the forward strand.
AAAATCTATTAGCATTGCCAACTTGTCTAAGTCTGGAAACTTACTGTTTCCACACTTGAGTGTGAGACATGAGGAGGGGCTTCTTTATATGATTAATTAGCTAGGCTAACGTTTTTTAATAATGTTTACCACTAAGCGCAAACGTTGCAGCATATTAATGAAAAGGTCAAGGCCAACAAGGTTGTTATGACTCTAAGAATTTGACGCATGGCTCGTGAGAGCATTGTGTTGAATTAGACTCTTTAGCCTAATTCGCACTTAAGTTACTTCAGGAGCTGTCATAGTTGATAGCTTATTCTCTCCTTCTTGTGGATAGTAGAATTAATTGCAAGTAACTATGAAGCGAGAAATAGATATGGCAAGAGGAGTATCGTCATCTTTCAACTAGATGCAGTAAAGTGTATGAAGAATAAAATTGACTTGAAGGTGCAGGGGATTAGCACTTACTAGCTAAATTTTCCACTTAGGCGCACTTGATATCTCCATGACATCCTTTTATGATCTAGTGAATATGAATTAGTCGTGAGTTATTACCTAGTTGGGCCTAAACCTTTAAAACTTGTCTTCAAGAATTCACACATTAGGATGATTGGAATTAGTTTATGACATAGGTCATGAGCCGGTGGCTTATTATACTTAATCACATTAATGAGATGATGACAGGGTGGTTTGAGTAGGCCCTCTCGGGCCCACTCACTTGTGACATCATGCTCTCATGTGAATGTATAACTTTGTTCGCAATGGTTGCGCACAAGTAAGTAGGAAAGCCGTAGAAGGTCATTTGTATTAGCGCATTTAGTCCACCATGATATTTGTGACTAGACATGTGTAAGGGTATGATAGCCAAGCCTCAATCTCGACACATTTATAGATTACCATACGCATCTGATTCAAGACTATTTGATCTCCTATAAGTCAAAAGTTTTGAGATGATTTTTGACATTGCACATATGAGGTTGAGATCAATTAGATAACAACTTTCGTGCTTTTAGTTTTGACCAAGGTGGCGTGTATCTATTTGAGTTATTTTAGAAAAACTCTGTGAAGAGAAATGGATGCTTAGAAAATTGATTATTCCTAATACTCAACAACACAATGGTGTAGTAGAGATAAGGAATTAAGTATTGTTAATGTTAGGTGGATGATGGCACAAAATGTTTCCCAATTGGGAATTGCACTTTAGTTTGTTGCCTATATCCCTGACTAAATGCCCTCCATATCAAATTTTACACCCCATTTATGTAATGGGTTAGTGGAGAGCCATCTATGGGCGATCTGTAACCGTTAAGCAGCTTATCTTTATTTTTACTTCTCATAAGGTTAGAGCCATCTATGGGCGATTTGTAACCGTTAAGCGGCTTATCTTTATTTTACTTCTCATAAGATTGTGAAGTTAAGACCTAGGGTTCTATAGCGCATTATTGTATGCTGTCTTGTAAACACAAAGGGTCGTGTGGCGCATTATTGTATGCGGTCATGCAAACCCTCCGGGTCATGTGCATATAGGTAAGCAGCTTTGTGGTAGTGTAACTAAGTCACATAAAGTTTTATTAGTAAAGGTGACGTGAATAGAGTTTTTGGAACTCTATAAGATAGAGAATTCTAAGCATAGTGCTCTATGTAGCCTAGTTGAGAATGGAAAGAAATTTCCAATATCTTAGGGACAGTGGGAGCAATATGCCTACTAATGGATTACTCCATTAGAGAAGAATACTCTACATTCTTAGTTGCATGGTAGCGAATGTGAAAATTTTCCACGTCATCATTGGGTGATTGAGAAGGAAACATTCATGATTGCTCTGCAAGATGATAAAGACCCTAGGATAATGCCAAAGGCTCTAGTCCCTTGTTTTTAGAAAGTGGATCAATGTTGCGCAGTTTAAGACAAAGTCTTTGAGGATTAACCATTTCTATAATTTTGTTGACTTTCCATTATGACACGAAACTGTTCTAAGGTTATGCGCAATTTGGATAGTCATTGTTGAGGCATAAGGCTCGCTAGATACCGAAAACTCGTACCATTGAGAAAAGTGTAGACCATGAGAAGACTTCCTCCTGGGGAGTGAGGTTATTTCGACTTAGGCTATGATTGACATAAGTTCGGAACATTGATTTGTGGACATTGTGACCCAACTTTCTCGTTAGAGAATTAGATAAGTAGATCCGTAGAGATTTACCTTCTGTTTTTATGGTGAAAAGTTAGGAGCGCAAAAAGGTTGCTAGTTCCAATATATCTTTTACAGCCTAAGACAGTTATCCAAATAGTGGTTCTTAGATTTCGTCAAGCCATGATAGGCCAACGATGATCGATGAAGACCACTGAGGCAAGATCAATGGTCTCAAAGAAGTTTTTCCTTACTTAGTCATTATGAGCTAGGAGTTTATAAGGTTGTCGCCACCTAGGGTGGGCAGTCCTTTATTTTAGATATGATGGACATAGGTGATGTAATTTATATGCTCGGATGTACAATCCTAAGGGATTGTTTTGGGAAAATTCTCAGTTTGTCTTCGATGACTTACATAAGGAATATCCTAGAATGATTCTAGATGCAAAATTGCAAACCCATTGACTTAACTCTCGGTAAAAGTCAGAGCCTTAGCTATTGAGTGTATCCTCGGATTGTCTTTGGGAGAAACAGATGACCTATATTCCTTGATCTTTTCTTTATTGTGGGACCTAAAGTACGCTTTGTGGGCATATTCGGCATGATAAGTGTTATCTTTGGTAAATGGTCAACTGAGTTGTTTAGACATTGACGTTGCTCATTAGACTGTGGATAGAATGCTTTACTAGTAGTATATTAATTTGCTCCTTGTAAGATTCAATGCGCTAGTTGAGCGCATCCAGAATGAACGCAAATCGGTCACCAAAATATCTTTAGAGAGGTTATTGCGCAAGAGGTAGTGATCTTGAATCACTTCATGTGAGGCGCACATGGTGGATTCCGTTGTATATACTTATCGCAAGAGGTGCTGATAAGGCTTATGTTTGGAATCTAGAATTGTGATCTTGAATCACTTCATGTGAGGTGCACATGGTGGATTTCGTTGTGTATACTTATCACAAGAGGTGCTGATAAGGCTTATGTTTGGAATCTAGAATTGCGCAAGCTGTGGTTATATTTTTTTTTTTTTTTAAATCAATCACTTATTTGTTATGAGATGATGGGATGTTGACACTATTATGGTTTGTGTCATAATGATTAGCAGATGATGATGCCAGCAAGCAAGATTGGCTCACTCACATGAGCAATCACTTTTGGCGCTTGGGAGCGAGCAAGGATGAGACTAGTGGTTTATTTTTATTTGGAGTCGAGAGAGGCTTAAATTATCCATTATGCATGTCACCTTGGTTACAACCAAGATGAGATCGTGTTAAGGACCAAACATGGATGTTAGTACCCACTTTCCATGTTGTGCCTGTTATGATTAGCCAGATGCGAGATCTCATTTGGCACCTGGAAGGCTAGCAAATAGAGAATTCGGGTTAGGCGCTAGAAAGCGACTAGACTAATATCTGTACGGTGTATCCAGTATGACGTCACTCTTTTGGAAGAGTTATTCCACCATAACATGTATTCATACTACATATGATTGGCGACCGAGTAATGAGGTGAGAGAATGGATCCCGGTTTCCTCACCGTGTGAGTCTTATGTGTCACTATTGATATGACTTTCATTTAGTACCCTTTTGTGACTTTTGACTATGTCATAAGGTATGGGGTTGATGTTCTGCTACTTTGGTATGTTGCCCGCGGTCATGTATGATTCGGCCTTAAGGGACATCACTGGGAAAGCGGTCAATCCTAAACTAAATGGCATGAGGGCAAAGGGAAGATCATCTAGTATTACACCACTATTATATATTCACTGCCGGCAACTTACATCGCTTTGTATGAGAGGCGGATTGAGTGTGAATATATTGCAAGAATTGAGAGGGTCAAACATGCTCTTTTTGAGGGATTAGAGATGTTTTTTGGACTGGTGTAATTAGATGGGTCTAGGGTATATGAGACACTATTTCTATTCTTTTTTGCGTTGATGTCTCTATGCTGGCTCATTTTGAGTTTCTAGTATAGAGCTCCCACATGCAGGTGTTCTCAACAGTCGCACGGTGCATTGGCTAGTATGAGATTGTTCATTTTTAGGGAGATTGAGATAGAGATGTGGCAGTGTCATGCCAGCTCATGTGCGAGTGAGAGATGTTAGAAATTGGGCACCCATATGGCATGACCCTTTGAACCTTTTGAACCTGAACCTGTTGAACCTTATCCATGTAAGTTTGAATTTGAATTCAAAACTTATTTGGATAACCATTCAGGATATCTATATCTATTATATCAATAGATATGGATAGATGGATAGATAGATATTGGTTATATATTTTAGATAATATATAGATATATCAGATACGTATATCGGATACGTTAAGGGGTTTTTACACATAACCTTTTTTCCCAGACTTTCTCTCTGACTCTCTCCCACAAAACAACGATCAAACCATTTTGCATTGTGACTTGTGTGGGTGATACTCATTTTGTAGTATCACTCCATTGCTGGGTTTGTTGTTCAGATTTTGCAAGCACGTGATTTACCCACGAGGTTCTTCGCTAAAAGGTATGATTCTGATATTTTATCCGCTGCGTCATAATACTTTATGATTTACAATTCACTTTTCATGGCTGGCGTATGTGCATTGTGTATAATTGATGTATTAATGGCACGCCATATACACGTCGTAGAAAGTTTTATTATTTACGGCATGCATTGCAAGCCGTAAAAAAATTATCGTTATTATCATTCATGGCCTACGCAATAGACACGCCGTGGTTGGAAAAGTATTTACGACATGCGAAAAAAACAAGTCGTAAAAGTGAGAAACTACGGCGTGCATTTATGGAATGCCATTGATGTGGTGCCGTAAAAAATCAGTTTTGTTGTAGTGCCTGCACCTCCACCAAGAATAGAATCTGAATCCACTGAAGGTATCAAGAGCTTTGAATCTAGAAGACGAATCATAAACGAAGTCGTGCAACCACTGAAGGATGATAGATTCCACATGATTGGGATATGTGGGATGGGAGGTGTTGGTAAGACAGCAATGGTGAAACAAGTTGCCAAAAGAGTGAAAAAAGAGAAATCAAGTGCGGTGTGAGGTGCTGGTAAGATGCCGATGGTCAAAGAAGTGACCAAAAGTGCGAATGAAGAGCAATTGTTCGATGAGGTTGTCATAGCTGTAGTGAGCCCTGATGAAAAAAAGATTCAAGTTGAAATTGCAGATAAATTGGGTTTGAAATTTGAGGAAGAGAGTGTATCTGGAAGAGCAGATCGGCTGCGTGAAAGTCTACGGAGCAAGACTCATATTGGATGATGTTTGGAAGAGACTTGAACTGAATGACATAGGAATTCCATATGGAGATGGTCACGGCGGTTGTAAGATTTTACTGATTTCGAGATTTGTTTATGTATGTGATGATATGGGAGCTAAAAAGAAATTTACAGTTGAAGCCTTAGACAAAGAAGAAGCATGGAATCTCTTCAAGGAGATGGCTGGAATTTCCAATGACACGAGTTCTAAATTCTATTCCACACAGAAGGCAGTTGCAGATGAATATGGAGGCTTGCCTGTTGCTATTAAGATAGTCGCGAGGGCACTCAAAGGTAAAGGAGAGCCTTCATGGGATTCTGCTCTTGGTCAATTACAGAGGTCCATCATCAAAAGCATCAGGGGAGTAGAAGACCAGATATTTAAATCTCTGGAGTTGAGTTACAATTCCTTAGAAAGTAAGGAAGCCCAAAAAGTATTTTTGTTTTGTTCCCTATACCCAGAAGATTTTGATATTCCAATTATGATATGGGAGCTAAAAAGAAATTTATCGTTGAAGCCTTAGACAAAGAAGAAGCATGGAATCTCTTCAAGGAGATGGCTGGAATTTCCAATGACACGAGTTCTAAATTCTATTCCACATAGAAGGCAGTTGCAGATGAATGTGGAGGCTTGCCTGTTGCTATTAAGATAGTCGCGAGGGCACTCAAAGGTAAAGGAGAGCCTTCATGGGATTCGGCTCTTGGTCAATTACAGAGGTCCATCATCAAAAGCATCAGGGGAGTAGAAGACCAGGTATTTAAATCTCTAGAGTTGAGTTACAATTCCTTAGAAAGTAAGGAAGCCCAAAAAGTATTTTTGTTTTGTTCCATTTTCCTAGAAGATTTTGATATTCCAATTGAAGATCTTGTTAGATATGGGATTAGGCATGAATCATTTAAAGGCATTGATACAGTGGGTGAGGCAAGACAAAAAGTTCATGACTTTGTTGATGACCTTAAAAATTACTATTTATTTGATGGATAGTGAAGAAAATGAGTGTGTCAAAATGCATGATGTTATAGGTAATGTGGCTATATCTATTGCATTCGGGGAAGAGCTTTTGTTTATGGTGAGATATGACAAAGCATTGGAAGACTAGCCACAGAAACATCCCCTCAAAAATTACATTGTAATTTCATTAAAACTTAATGGTATGCACGGGCTTCCTGGTAATTTAGAATTTCCAAAACTCTTGCTTTTGAAGCTAGATTGCAATGCTGATCTCAACAATGAGATGGAGGAAGTCTAAGTACAAGAGACCCTAGATTGTTTCTACCAAGGGATAAAAAAACTCATAGTGCTAGCTTTATCTAATATGTATGGATCGTTGCCGACATCACTCCGATGCTTGACCAACCTCCGAACCTTGTCACTTTCTCGTTGCCCACTTACTGATGATGATGTCTCTATAATCGGAGCATTAGAGAATCTAGAAATGTTGAGTTTTGCTAGCTCTCGTATCAAGGAATTGCCAAAAGAAATAATAGGTCACCTTGGTCGCTTGAAGGTACTTGATTTGTTGAATTGTATAGTGGAAAAGATTTACCCAGGGGTTTTGTCAAGCTTATCAATGCTAGAAGAGTTGTATGTTGGGAATAGCTTTCAAACAATGGATGGACTGCAAAAAAGAACAGAAATGACTAATGCAATCATCATTGAGGTGGCAATCTTGTCCCATTTGGTGGCTTTGGATATTGTATTATTTATCTTGCCAAGAGATTGGGTCATTGACAAGGTGAACAGGTTCAATATAACAGTTTGCCCGTCATCTGGTTACAACGTGACCCAAACTGATTATCGGTTACCGAATAGGTTGGAACTCCGGTCAATGGATGTGACTGATCTTAGGGATAGTAGTAGCCTCAAGAGGCTATTGCAGAGCACTAAAAATCTGGAGTTAGATTCAGTTAAGGGTTTGAAGAATATTCTGAGTGATTTAGGCGAATATAGTTTCTAGCACTTGACGAAGTTGACACTACAGAAATGTGATGATTTGGAATACCTTATCAACACACCACATGGTGAGGTTTTGCTGATTGCATTCCCTTTCCCTGTGTTAGAGTCTTTGGAACTCATTGCACTAGATAATTTCAAAGGGATTATTTGCCAACTACTAGATTTTTTGCCTGAAGTAACACAATTGTTGATGGGTCCTACTCCACTTAAATGGTTTGGCAACTTGAAATTTATATATTTTTGGAAATGTGCTAAAATGGAAAATGTGTTCTCACTTTTCATTGCTAGGAATCTCATGCATCTGGAGACTATTGAGATATTCAAATGTCATCTGATGGAAGTGATTGTTTCAAATGAAGAAGGAGAGCATGAGATAGCAGCAGTGGCAACAAATAAAATTGAGTTTCCTAAACTAAAATTTTTGGGTCTATTGGAACTGCCAAGTTCTACAGCATTCTGCAAAGCCATGAATGCAATTGAACTACCACAATTGGAGTATTTGTTTCTCCATAAAATACCAAAGCTTAGTAGTCTCTGCCCTGCTTCTGCTGTAGAGAGTAATTGTGATGCCTACATTCAGCCGCTCTTTGACGACAAGGTATGATTTCTTTCTTTGATTTAAGAGCACCTCATATATTTCTTATTTTCAGTGGAACTTTTGGGCTATATAAATGTGTTTCCTTGATTTTCTGCATAAATGCATTTGTTGTATCAATATTTGTATATATTGGATTGAATATGTTTGGATGTAAAAATAAGAACATGAAACTTAAACTGAAATTACTAGTATCCAGGAACAAATGATCGTTTTCATGTGTTGTATTTCTATTCACTAAAAAATTAGTTGAAGTTCGGGTTATGATTTTGTGAACTTTGACAAAATTATTTAAAACATTAGGGTTATATTTGGATAGAAGAATTTGAAATGAAGAAATTTAAGATTAAGATAATATGTATATATATGATGCTTAATTATTAATACTGTATTAAAAAGCTTTGGCTATGTTTTGATCATTAATTTGGGTAGAATTTCTAGAGGAAAAAGAAAAAAAAAATGTGAATGAAATATAATTTTTTTATTCTCACATTTCCCTCAACCCCCTTCCCCCTTTTTCGTCCACATATTTCTACTCAAATACCCCATTTGATAAGACTTAAGGCTTGGTTTGATTTGGTTTGTTTATATTTCTACTCAAATCCATTATCCAACACCGTGTTTGAATCATGGATTTAGATAGGAATTTGAAAAGGGAAAGGGAAATGGAGAAAAAAAATTAGTTTACGTTTCATTGACATTTTTCTCACATTTTCTCTTTCTCTTTCCAAATCTCTGCCAAATTTACGATCCAAATCCAAACTAAAGGAGAGGTTAGAGTAGAGGTGGCAAAGATATTTTTACAAGGATCATTGTTTTACTAGAATTCTACCTGGTAGAATTTAAAGTCATTCTTATAAAACATTGAAATCATTATAAATGAATAATGAAGGTTGTGTTTTTATTTATAGATTGAATTGAATGGATTTCAGTTCAAAGAATTGATAATGCTTTTTTTTTTTTTCCCCCATTGTGGAACTTTGTTGTAGTGTTCATTTCTCCCCTATTTGATGATGTTTTTTAGGTTGTTTGGTTGTTGTGCTGGTTGTTCTTTTTTATTATAAGAACCTCTTTGTTAGCTTATTGTTAGACTTCTATAGTTGTTCTCTTCCTATTGCAATTGCTCTTCTACCAATTAAAAAATCAACGTTCAATTAGTTCATAATAATGTGTGTTTGGGAGGGAAAAGATTAAGTATACACATAACCTTTGACATAATGCACAAAGGGATTGTCTTGATACTTGAGCCCATAACCTCAAGGTTATTAGGCTAAGGTCTTAACATTGGACCAATCTTTAAAAAAGACAATTAAAATTAATGTTTGGGAAAGCGATTGACTTGGTGGGATGAAAATTTTAATCTTGGGACATCCCCTCTAATAATTTCATTTACATTTTTTTTGAATTTCTTGCACTCTGTTCTAAAATTCATCTAACTCCAATTTTTTCAATCCCAAAATCCTAAGCCATTCTTCAATTTGTTTAAATCTCACAAGTACATATTTTAGATGAAAACCATTAAAAAATTAACCACAGACTTCTTTGTTTGATTTTTCAGGTGGTGTCCTTAATAACATGTACACACAAACAAATGCACAATCGATTTTCAATTTGTTTTCTTGATCAGTCTTATGTCAACTTGATGACATTTGAGTTTAGTACAAATTTCTACCATCTAAATTTGAAATTCCTATGGTTATTATCTAGTTTCTTAAAACACTTTTAAAACTTTAAGGAATGTATAGCTAAATTTGAATGTTCAATATTTTTAAGAATTGTTTTAACTTTAATTATTCAACTTCAAAGTGATCTTTATTTAATGGATGGCATTAAATGAAAATAAAGTATGGCATTAACCTTGTGATTGGACTCTGCAGGTTAATTTGACTTCCCTTGAGGGAATGAATGTCGTTGCAATGGATAACCTGATAGAGATATGGCCCGGCGAACTTCAAGCTAAACTAAGAGTGATGACAGTTTGGATGTGTCATGGGTTGCCGAATATTCTTTTTCCATTCAATTTGGTGAACGCAATGCAAAGTCTTGAAATACTTGTAGTGCAGGATTGCCAATCTGTGGAAGTAGCATTCGGTATTGAAGGACTAATTGTTAGGGAAGGCCATCAAGATATACTATTCCCTTCATTAATATATGTGCGCCTTAGGCATCTACCAAAGTTGACACATGTTTGGAAAGGCAATTTATTAGGAATTCAAGGCTTCGAGAACCTAACATCCCTAAACATAAAGGGTTGTGGCAGTTTGAGATATGTATTTTCATCTTCCATATCCAAACTTCTTGTGAAACTACAAGAAATAGAGGTAACTGAATGTCGTGTGATGGAAGTGATCATTGATAAGGAACCAAAAGTACATGATGAAGTCGCAACAAATATTCTTATGTTCCCTCAACTAAATACTCTCAAACTCCAGGATCTGCCGAACCTTAGGAGTTTTTGCCTCCAAGCTTACACGTTTGAAAGATCATTGTTGAAGACCGTGGAAGTAATCAATTGCCCCAACATGAAGGCCCTCCCTTCAGCATTCAAGCACGTACATGAGCCGTAGACGAGCAATCTTCAAAAAGAAAACTTTTTAACCTCAACTCAACACCATCTCTTGGATGGAAAGGTAAATTTGTTATCTTACAATTATAGTATTCACCATTAACATTCCATTCTTTCAAAGAAAATGTTTCCAACATTCATTAAACTAAGGATAAACCTCTATACGTTTGAAGTTAAAAGAATTGTTGAGTAAACAAAATCATAGAAAGTAAACTCTTTGGTCTCGTTTGGGAATTTGGCTATTTTAGTATAGACTATTTAGTTTTTGACTATTTTAGTTTTTGATTATTTTAGTAGGCTAAAATAGTTGTGTTTGAAAAGAGGATTTTTTGTAGTTGGATGTGATGTTTGTAAGAGAAAAAGTGAAATGATTATAGATTTGATGTAATATTTTGTAGGTGTTTGGGAAGTTGATATTTTAGTAAGCTATTTTAGTTTTTGGCTATTTTAGTAGGCTAAAATTTGTATTTGGGAAGATAATTAGATTTTTTTGTAATTGGATGTAATGTTTGTGAGAGAAAAAGTGAAATGATTATGGGTTTGATGTGACATTTTATTTTATTGGCTATTTTAGCCTATGTTGTCTTATTAACTATTTTAGTCTATTTTGTTTTTTAGTGTTATTTTAGTGAAAAAAAATCCCTAACCCAATTGCCAAACACCCCCTTTATCATGGATGCGGTCAAAGATCTTGTGAAGGAATAGAATTTTTATACAAATTTTTGAAAAATATTTGGAAGTTCTAAAACTTGAGCTCTAAAGGAGCTCTAGGGGTGCCCCCACTATAGGAAATGTGCGATTTAACGACATTTTTTTAACTGCGTTTTTTAAACGCCACATTTTTTAGTATTTAACGACTTTTTTTAAAACGTCGCATTTTGGTTTAATTAAAACGGTACCATTTAACTGATAGAAGACGTTTAAAAACGTCTTCAAATGTTATCCCCCTCTCACGGGCTCTCTCCCTCTTCAAACCCTCATTACCCTTCTTCTCACTGTCACACTCACTCAAATCTGAGAAACACAAATGTATGAATCTCGCTTGCTCGCTCTCTTTAAACCCTTAAAGTGATTTCGATTTCAAAGTTTGGTGATCCAATCTCAGAGTGATTTTGATTTCGTAGAGAAGAATCGATTTCAATTTCGATTTGGAAGATACAATTCAGCCTTCTTCAGCTAGGTAATTTCGATTTCAAAGCTCTCTCTCTCTCTCTCTGTCTCGATTTCAAAGCTCCACCACCACCATCACCATCTGCATCGTCTACTAAGGTGAGCACTACTGTCTACAATCTCGATTTCGATGTCGAAGTTCTCTCTCTTTCTCTCAAGATCTTCATTACGTTGATTATTCTCTTAAGGTTTACAATCTTGAATCTCCTCTTATGGTTTGGATCAACTCTCCTCTTGCCTGACTTGCCCCTTGCGATTTCAGGTGGTAAATTCTCTCTCTAATCTTGAAGTTCATATTTAATTATAAATTTGTTGTGAGAGATTTGAATTTGAATCCATGTGTTCATTTGATTTGAATTTGAATATGAATTTATAGTTGTCAAATTCTGAAATTCAATCTGTGATGCTATGATGTTGAACTTGAGTGATTGCTTCCTCATGAATTTACTTGAGTTATTGTGTACTTATCATCTCTAAGTTTATATTGAAAGGCTTCTCTATTTCAGTATTCTGTTCCCTGTTGTTTTCCTTCTCTGATATTGAAAAACCTGAGTGAGTCCAACCATGCTTAGTGGTTGTGCTAAGACTGATTTGAGGGTTCTATTACTTGTTCATTTGAAAAAATTCTGATGTGATTTTTCATAACACTGCCATGTATCATGCATGTGATTCCTGTAGATATTGTATTTGGGTACGAAAATTAAATTAATAGATAGATAAAACACAAGTTTGATATATACTCTAGTTCTTGTAATTTGTTTCTCTGTGTCAATTTAATCTCTTGTCCTAATACATCAATTTTCCCTTTGATTTTTCTTAAAATTGTATCAATTAAGTCTTATTTAGAAACAAGACTCATACGGCAATTAAGGGGTAAACTCTTCTCTAAGTTTGGTTTCGAGGTTACATGTTATCTCATTTTTTTCCCTTCATTTTTGCTTCTTGAGATTGTTAAATATGAGATGTTATATATAATCTTATTGTTATGATTGATAAATAAACTATATGTAAGTGGGTATAATCAAACTTTGATTTCATGTCTAAGTCCACTGTCACTACAAGAAAACTTTGATAAATAATTTCAAGTATTTTATGCATTAATCTCTTGCACTTGATTTTAGAAAAAATGGGACAATGGTAGTATATATTTGTCAATCTATTGAGTGATCAGTAGTTATTTATTTTGTTTAGACATTTATTTGGAATAGAGTAATATTAGTAGAGTTCAAAATTTGCTTTGTGGAACCAGGGATTGCAAAGCTTAATGGTTCTAGCTGAAGTTTGTGAATCTTTTGTACTTATTCCAGTTACAAGATTAGGGGCTTTAAGCAGGAAATAAGAGTGAAAGATGTGACTGTAAAAGGAACTTATTATCTACATACAAATAAATATGGAAATTAATTGTTCCAATGAGTAATAGATAAAAAGATTATGGATTGTGTTTTTGACTAGGCTTAATTGTTCAAAAAAGCTTATCTGAAGCAGTTTGAATTGTGAAATTTGATAGATTATCTTCTGTTAGAAACTTCTTTCTCCTATTCTATTCTTTTATTGCGTTGTTACAAGTAACATGCATTTTTACAGATTTTTAAAGGCAAGGAAGTTTGACCTTGATAAGACAGTCCATATGTGGGTAGAAATGCTCAACTGGAGGAAGGAGCATGCAGTAGACTCTATTTTACAAGTAATAACTGCAATCATGGTAATGTTTTCACTTTACTAAAAACACTTTATTTCAGTGCATAGGACCATATTGCAGTTTGGACGAGGACCTAGGAGGGGGCAAAATGAGGCACCAAAACTTGTTTGGGAGTTGTTATTGTTTAAACCCTATCTTATATGGTAATAGATAAAAAGATTATGGATTGTGTTTTTGACTAGGCTTAATTGTTCAAAAAAGCTTATCTGAAGCAGTTTGAATTGTGAAATTTGATAGATTATCTTCTGTTAGAAACTTCTTTTTCCTATTCTATTCTTTTATTGCGTTGTTACAAGTAACATGCATTTTTACAGATTTTTAAAGGCAAGGAAGTTTGACCTTGATAAGACAGTCCATATGTGGGTAGAAATGCTCAACTGGAGGAAGGAGCATGCAGTAGACTCTATTTTACAAGTAATAACTGCAATCATGGTAATGTTTTCACTTTACTAAAAACACTTTATTTCAGTGCATAGGACCATATCCCAGTTTGGACGAGGACCTAAGAGGGGCAAAATGAGGCACCAAAACTTGTTTGGGAGTTGTTATTGTTTAAACCCTATCTTATATGCATGTGCTGTTGGATTTATTTTCTAGTGTGGCCCAATAGCTTACATATGTCTACATGTTTTAATTTATTTGGACTCCACAATTAGATAAAGCCAATATTATATATAAAGTTCAGTAATTAGAATTTTGATATAATCACTCTTCTAAGATAAGAAGGAAACCTTGATGGATTAGGAATTCTTCTAATAAGAGTTTATCTGGCCCTCTTTTCTCCCCTATACAAGGATGGGTGATTCCCCTTATTTTCATAAGTATTTTTTCCATCACTCTAAGTTTATAGTCATCCTAATTAAGAGAGACAGAGAGAAGAAGGTGAGCCAAGAATTAAAGGTTCAAATATTAGGGGTATTTTCTCAACTTATCTAATTCAATGGATGATAAAGGTATGTTCGTTTTATTCTTGAGTTGTATTGAATTCAAGATCATGTGAAGTTTAATTCCGCATTATCATTATGGTTACATGTATTATTAAATCTTACATGTGGTATCAAAGCCTTAGTTTGTGAATCAATACACCTTGGAATAAAAATATATTTATGAATATTGTTATTATATTATAATTATAATATTTCATAAAACAGTACGTCTCTTTTTATTATCAAAGGAATAGTTAATTCTTTCCTCGGCTAATTCTGTAAGCCTATGATGATCTTAGTTAATTGGCCATTATATTTTGTGAATTAATAGTTCTCCAAATCAATAGATGTTAACCGTATATGAGGTGGAAAAGATCCAAGTTCTTGTCACTAACCAACTGTGGTGCTATCAGCTATGTACGAGTTCCCAAGTGGAATATAAAAATTAAATTTATTCTTTTGAGTAGAATATGGCCATCAATCTGTTTGTATATGTGTAATATGCATGCTTCGATTTATTATTAATTTTAGTAATAATAATTTTTATAATTATTATGATATGACACTGAATTAAGTATAATATTTATATTATCTATCATTATGACAAAGTGCATAAATTAAAAGCAATTTGTTGAATCATTTGTGTAGAGGTCCCCAAACGCCCCGGGAGGGTGAGTCCCGTTCCGTTCATTTGGGGTTACTACAGCTCGGACTCTCAAATCATCACGGTTCTTAATCTTGAACCAAAGAGTCCAAATCCGGCAAATCGTTTTGAGAAAACAGATTTTTTTGAAAAGAAGTGCCAAACATGGATTGCTTCGTCAGATACAGAGTCGCCACCTAAATATTTTTTACGGGGGAATTTAGGAAACCCTGACTCAGTGCCGAAGGCCACATGTCCGTCATCACCGGAGTTGTCTCGGCTCGGGAGCTAGGGTACGATTGGGGAAGGTCAGCTATGAGCACCCCCTCTCGCCCGATCCGAAGATCGGCCTCTACTAACCATGATATCCGTTTTTGAAAACGTTATGTATTCTTATTCCATTTATTAGCCTAGAATTACTATGTTATGCACACAGCATACAAGTATAGACTAGATTGCCCAATTTGGAAATAAGCATTGCATATCCGTTTGTTTTGGAAAATGTTTTGGAATTTGCTACTCGCAAGTAGGCTAAAATACGGATTTCAACGAGCTATTCCAACTCAAGAAATCCAACCTTCATCCACAGGCATTCAAACAGTTTATAACACATAAGCATCTAGCCACATGGTAAGCATGCTGTCATGATGGCATTCACACGCATGTGATATGCTAAAGCATAAATACTTACATCGTACTCTGTGCTTAAAAAAACAGGAACATGTTAGCAATCAATGCATGATCCAAGTCCATGTTAAGTGCCTAATGCATCGCATACAAAATGTTACTAGAATGGGCTCGGCTAATCCAAGGATGGCATGTGAAATGCAGTCAGTCAATGCATGTATTCAATTCGGAATTTGAAGTACAACTGCAGTTAGCATGATGTACTGAGCCCGGTGCATGCAGGACAAATGAATGAATGCACGCATGCATTGCATGAGGTATGCTAATTTAAACGTGCCCTAATACTAACCATCAAAGCAGGTAAATAAAAGGGAAGAAAGAAGTGGGGATTGGAAGACATACACACCACTCACACACACTTATTACAGATTTGCCCTCGCCCGGAGGGACCAAATAAATAATACAAATTAATTAACTACGCAAGCTAATTAAATATTACAAATTGCCTAATCAGCTAACAAACTAATTTAAACTAGAAAAA